>JARHVA010002211.1:1877500-2075000 GCA_037957365.1 Torreya grandis
ATAGTAGATATCAAGCTGAACAAGTCACCAATGCTCCCCTTCCCACGATCCACTGGTCTCAGAAAGAGTTGACCTCCTTAAGGATGAGATTCAAACCAATATTGGAAAACACCAATGATTGGTTAGAAAATAAAGGAATCACCTTAAAAGAGTTCATCATGGGATCAGATGCCAAATTTCAAGAGGAAACAAGGAGGAGGGCAGAAAACTAGATGAAGAATAAAAGTGATGTTTCTTCTCCATCTAGGCCCCATAAGCCTAGGATCATTTTTTTGATGAAGAAATCAAAATTTGCAAAGAAAGAGCCAGAGACAACGTATATGGAGGTTGAGAAGCAAAGCACCAAAGAACCAACAATAGGGAAGATGGAAATAGATGATAGGCCTATAGGTCAATAGGGAATAAAAACTCTATCTCTGCGAGAGGGTGCACAACCAAACACAAGAATTTCTTTTTCTCCACCCCACTCACTTGGTGCAACTCCTTCGCCTATTTACCTAATCAATATTCCCTCTTCTGGAGCCACCTCTCCTTCTAAAATTATTTTTGGTGACCCTCAAGGCACTTTTGGAGATGTTCTTCATTCATCAAGATCCATCTCCAGTTTGGCATCTCCTTCTTTTAACATCGAAGATAGTTCTACCTTCAACCATTTAGCAATAGGTGTGGTTTTCACTGATACTATGCCCACTACACCCATTATTCCCACTAGCAGTGCAGGTGATACCCCATTGACACCAACTACAAGGACTGTTGCTAATGTAAGTGCTTCTGCTCTCCCACCTTGGTTGTCAACTTTTACACCCAAGAGGAAAAAAAAGCCATCTCTCCAGATGACTTTGACTTCGGTAAAATAGTGCTGGTGAAATCTAAGACCCCCAAGAAGCCAAAGATCCTTTCAAATATGATTGGAGATAAGGGGCACAAATTTCTATAAATGGCTAAACCCCCATAGGATGCAACTCTTGAAAATTTTGATATGAGAAACTACTCTATCTCTCAAGTTGAGTTAGGGAACATAACTAACGAGGATGCTAAGACTGATTTGCAATCCACGATGGATATTATGGTTTAGAAATTTGATAGGGAAAGAGAAATGAAAGATCATTATAAAGCAATGGTGGAACAATGACCATGGTGATAAGGAGATTCACTTTTGCTGCAAAAGTGGTAATTCTAGAGGCTTTCTCTATAGATGATCTCGTGATTTATAAAGCAAAAAAGACTTATCTAAAAGAAAAGGTACTTGAAGACTACTTGGATAAGATGCATGCACAGGGGATTTCCTTTTTCACAAAGTTGTTTGAGAAGATGAGTAAAATGAGGAAAGAAAGAATAGAATTAGATGATCTTATCAATATCATTTCTCAAGATATTGAAAGCATAGATAAATATCTTAGCAGATGGACAGAGATGGAGCTGAAAATACACACCCTAGTATCAATCAGTGTCATTATCGATAGAGATTCTTATATTGAAAGTAAAGGATCACTGATATATAGGATCTAGGTACTTAAGGAATTGATGAACGACCTTGAATCTTCTAAGGATGCCAGTGAACAGAGTGACATCAGTCTATTGCACAAATTGGAGGAGTTGCCTTGTAGACTTACCTCTCAAGATAACCAATTCATTTTAGCAGAGGAAATGATTCAGGAGTTTGAAGGTATGATCCAAAAAGAATTTGAGGAGAAAGCATTCTTAGTGGCTTCTATGGACAATATCTTACATAATCAGTTAACTCTGGATAATCTGAGAACCAGATTAACTAGTCATGCCAAATCAATCACAGCAATGAGAGATGCCATAGTCAAAGCTAAGGTGGTCTTCAAAAATACTATTGTGTCAGACAGTATTGGGATTCAGGCGGCTATCGCTATGTATGATGCTTATCTAAAGAAGGCTAGCGATAAAAATTGAACTGTTCTTCTATGCCTTCTTATCTATTTTTCTCATGCACTTTGTAATTGACTTGGGACATTTTCACATGTACTTTTGTTATGTGTAATTACATGTAAAAATATGGAAAAGTCACAAAGTCAATGGAGACTCATCTTTGACTAGGTTTTAATATTTATGTCTTTTCTCAATTTTGAAGGCTTTTCCCTATATATATATATTGTTAACCTTTTTTGTATATAGATATCTTTTGGATAATTGAGAGCAAAAACTCTGCCAAAATTGAGATGCTTCTTGAGACTTTGATCTCATCTTGTAAATCATATTTTCTTGAATGAATGAGAAGCAGGTTACTTTCAAATTTTGTGTTGGAATAATTTGTGTTACTTAAGAGATCATTCTTATGTTCTTTTTCCTAATAATCTCTCATCTGTTTGATTAAATAAGCAAAGTGTGTGTGGAAATTATCTGAAGACGTTATGAAGTTAATTATGAAGACTTTGAGCTACTATAATTGTCTTTAGTTCATGTTTTCTATGTTTTAGTGGGAAGGATATTATAAAGGCTTTAAACTAATTTTATCCTTTGTGATCTTATACACTATTGTACTTTTAGGTGAAGACTTTGAGCTGCACTTCACTTTACTGATACATCCATTTCAAATCAGTAAGGGGAGCAACAAAATACTTTGTGCTTTCATGGGTTTCTCATAGATCTAGTTACTATCTGAGAAGATTTTTTGTTATTTACTGAACATCATTTCTAAAAGAAGAGAAATGCTTTCAGTCATCAACCAAGATTTCTCTTTTGCTTTGTAAACATCATCTCTGAAAAAAGAGAGATGGATGGTGTAACCTCACCCCTGAGTCTATTTTTAGTTCACACACACACACACACACACACACACACACACACACACACACACACACACACACACACACATAAGTAGTTCGTAGGGAACCTCCCCTTGATGAGAGGAGAGATTTATCTCACTATGATGTGTTAAACCCACACTTTTGCCATATAAATCTCCTTGTACTGTGGTTGATATACCCATTTTGCCATCAGTTGCTTGATGATAAAATATTCACCCAATAGCTTTTAGCGACTCTGTTAGGGATACAAACATGCACTTTGAAGCCTCAAGCTTCAAACTAAAGCCTTTTCAATCCTTTTTCATTTTACACTCTAGCAAATCCACTATACACGCGAAGCTAGAGAGCTCAAAGTATTGTTGATCCTATATTTGAGTTGGTACGTTGAACTAATTTTGATATTTTTCCTCCACCATCTCACCTTCAGTGAACTACGAGTTTCCCTCCTACCAGCGTTAGATCTCCCATACCATGTGAAGCTTCTAGTCTTAGTACTAGTAGGTTTTTGTCTATACTGACCCCACCAAGATTTTTTATCTTGCCATTTAATCAACATATCATGGTAGTCCAAGGCCCTTGGGGCAACTCTTTTGGTTCTCTCAATCTAGCCCCACCTTTACATGAACTACCTCGTAGTTCATAAAAGAATTTCTCCAAATTTTATGGTGATGGGAAGGTTCATCCTAATGAGTATATTTTTTCCTTCTCCATATCATGTGGTGTGATAGGCATGGAATACAAAGATATAGCGGTGAGACAATTTATAGATACTTTGCAAGGTGCTATCGTAGACTGGTTTTACCACCTTCAAGCTCAAACTATAACTGACTAGAATACGCTCAAGGATAAGTTTGAAGCCAAGTTCAAACCCACTGAAGATGCACATGCATCATTGGCTTAGCTTATGCAAATGAAGAAGGAACCTCATGAGCCCATGTGAGACTTCATTGCTAAATTCAATAAGCTGAGGAACTGAATTCTTATGATCGCTCAGCCAACGCCAGAGAATTTCAAGTGCTTTTTCATCAACTCTCAACTTCCTGAAGTAAGTTTTTTGCTAAGACAGGCTGGTCTTATGGATCTTTTTGTAGCCCAAAATTTGGCTACTGAGGTGGAGGATGATCTTATCCTAGTAGGTAAGATAAAAAAAGATTTCAATAAAAATAATTTTTCTTCGTCTGCTGAAAGTTCTTCCACGAGCACCATAGATCCTATGGTGTAAAAGTTGATGAATGAACTACTAGCCTTGAAAAGACAAATGGCCCAAGGTGTGTCTACTCCTTATCGAGATATGCCAAGAAGGATGTTTCCTAATCAGTCATATCAAGGTAATGCTAACATAAATCAAGGACAACCTAATCACCTACCTCCCCCACATGAGAAGGTTGCCATTGAATTAGCACCTGCTAAATTAGTAGTTAGTTACCTTGAAGCTGAACATGATTTCTCATTTCAACCTGAGTTGGACCAAGAAGAAGATGCTAATCTCTTTACAAAATAAGAAGAATAATTAGCTGGTGACTCCAATATTGGTTTCCTAGATTATCAAGATGAAGCTAAAAGCAAGGGAGAAGTGTTTGATGGATCTTATGCCATTTTTACTAGGTCCCAAAAGCACTCAGCTCAATAAGCTGATAAATAAAAAGTAGGAGAAGAACTTCAGCCAGTAGTTTCTATCACTAAATGAGGGACTTCATTGCCTTTCTAATTTAAGGACTTGATGACTAATAAGAAAGTAAGTACCTCAAACCATCATGTACCTTCTACTTTTGTCTCTCAGACCAGTGCCATACCCACTAAAGATTAGGATGATGGGCTCCCTCCCTCTATCTCTAGCTCATTTCAATTATTTGATATAATTGATCATGCCAAAAAGACCAAGATTCAAATGACTGAGATTGAGTATTTACGAGCCAATCTTAAATAGTTTGATAGGCTGACCGAATACCTAAAAATTAAAACTGCCCCTATAAGACAAGATTTTCCAAAGGTGACTCATAATTCCTCAAAGAATAAATCCACCGAAAATAATCTTGTCGCTACTCCTCTTGTCACCCCTGGGAAAATAGAACCTTTCTATGTTTCCCTGTTGATAAATGGTCATAAATTGAGTAATTGCATAATAGACTCTGGAGCTTCTGATAACATTATGCCTATCAAGGTAGTAGATTCTCTTGGTCTTACTTTGACTAAGACTTTTGGGAGATGTTTCTCCATGGAAAACAAATAAGTCCCACTCTTAGGCCAAATCAAAGATGTCCAATTTGTGTTTGTGGCTTTTCCAGAGAAGAGGATCAAAATGATGGTCTTAGTGGCCGATGTTCTAGCCTCTTATGGAATTTTGCTCAGGCATAATTTTTGCAAAGATGTAGGTAAAGAATTGAATATGGACCTGTTTGAAGCAAGGATACCTGTTAATAGTGTTATGAAGAAATTACTTCCTGAGAAAGAGTCGAAATATAGTCACCCAAACATCTGATTCTGAAGCCCAAATTTTATTTCAATCATCAGGAATGGGTAATTATTTCTTGACTACTAAGATGTTTTCATCCCATCAGATGAAAGGCCTTTTAGTGACAATTCAATAAATTCAGATGCAAAGTCAAACAATTTATCAAAGCAAAGTTTGGTGAACCAAGAATCTTCCCTAAATAATGAAGAGAAGTTTTTGAAAGGATCAAATTTTGATAATGTTTATATTTTAGAATTTGATGGTAGTTGCTCTTCTACCGGTTCTAGAGACAAAATTATTTTGATCTCTCCTCAAGGAGAAATTTTTCCTTATTCATATAAGCTACAATTTAATAACACCAATAACACTGCTGAGTATGAGTCCTTGTTGTTTTGATTGAAAGCTACTCATGCTAAAGGTATTAAGGTTTGTCACACCCTTGGAGATGTTGAACTGGTAGTTTTTCAAGTAAGGAATCTATACCAAACAAAAAATTAAAGATTGTAACATTATCACAATCTTGTATGGGATTGTATTGAAAGTTTTGATGCTTTCAATATTTATGCTGTGCTAAGAGAATACAATGACCGTGCAGATTCATTAGTTGTCTCTGCAACCCTTGTGGTTCCCCATAAGGATTTTAAAGGTGACAAGTACACTATCAAGCTAGTCTTTTGACCAATTATACCTGATAATTCCAGTCATTAATAGGTGTTTAACAATGATAATCAAATCATTGCTTTTTTGGAAAAGATGGATAGCTTTGAAGATCTTTATTTTGAAGGAAGTGAATCCCCACCATGGGAATTAGTTCCTAAAGTAAAATCTCAAACTGATGAAGAGTTCCTTCAATTCAAGGGAAATAAAATTCCAAAAGGTTTGGTTTCTCTTGAGAAATTATTTGATAAGCAGGACATATATGTCAAGCAGTGACAAGTGGATTCAAGTTCCTCCAAGGAGTTTGATCAAATAAATTTGAGTCCAAAAGAGAATCTCAAAATGGTCAACATTGGAAATTGTTGCACTTCTGATGAAAATTTCAAATTTGTTGCTCTTCTTTACCATTATATTGATGTTTTGGCATATTCTTATGATGATTTTAAATCTCTCAGACCTGAAGAAATTCAACATGAAATTCTTCTTAAGGTTGGGTCATTGCTTTATACAAAAACAAAGGCAATACAATCCCAAAATATCAGGTACTATCTTTTCAGAGATTTAAAAATTATTGAAAGCAATAATTATTTTTCCAATCCATCATTCCACCTAGATTGCTAACATAGTTCTGGTAAGAAAAAAGAATGGATAAATTCGTATCTGTGTCAATTTCAGAAACCTGAATCAATCTTCTTTAAAAGATAACTACCCTATGCCCATCATGGACCAAGTTTTCCAAATAGTGACTAGTTTAGAAATGTTATCAATGTTAAATAGTTTTTTTGGGTACAATCAAATAGAAGTCAATGAAGCAGATCAACATAAGACTGCTTTCACTACACCTTGGGGCACTTTTGCATATCATAGAATGCCTTTCAGTTTGATCAACGTTGGTGCTACCTTCTAAAGAGCAATGGATCTTGCTTTTAGAGATGAAATGGGAATGTTTATTGTGGTATATCTGGATGACTTGACCATTTTTTCCAAACATCATCCTGATCATCTGCATCATCCACAACAAGTGTTGGAATGCTGTCGGCAAAATGGTATTTCTCTTAATCCCAAGAAGTCAATTTTTGGGGTTACAAAAGGTAAGCTTATCGATCACATTGTATCTTGAGAAGGTATAAAAATTGACTTAGAAAGAGTCAAATCTACCCAAAGTCTTTCTCTTCCTTCTAGTAAGACTACAGTTCATTCTTTCTTCAGAAAGGTGAATTTTCTATGAAGATTCATTTTGGCATTTGCAGAGAAGACTCACCACATTGTGGACATGATGAAGGGCAAAGCCACTTTTTAATGGACTACAGAAGGAAATTTAGCATTTAAAGACATCAAAAATGTGATTTCCTATGCACCAATTCTAGTTTGTCTAGATTACACCAAAGACTTCATGATATATAGCTATGCTTTTGAGCATACACTTTCGGCTATTTTGGTTCAATAAAAAAAAGATGGTGTGTAATTTCCCAATAATTTATGAGTTTTCCTCTCAAAACTCATGAATTAAAATATTCAAATATGGATAAACATGCTTATGCTATGGTTAAGGTGGTAAAGCATTTCAGATTTTATATCCTGAATTCACTTACTGTGGTTTTGGTGCCTGACATAATGGTGAAGTCCATTCTGACTCAACAGGAGTTTGGTACTAAAAGGGGTAACTGGATTGCTAATATTTAGGAGTTTGATCTTAATATCAAACCTACCAAGCTTGTATAGGGAAAGGGGCTCTGCTAGTTGATTGTTGATAATATCCTCAAGGAAATAGAAAATAAAGAAACAAAGGTCGAAGACGTGCCTATAGTTTTATTTGTCGCTACTACTAATGAGTTGTATTCCAATATCACTCATTTTCTTACCTATGGTGAGTGTTTCACTCATCTATCCTACAAATAAAAAATGAATGTTAAGTTAAAGACTGCTAACTATGTCTTGTGGGACAATGGCTTGTATAAGAGAAGCCTTGATGGGGTATTTCTTCGTTGCATCGATAAGGTGCAATAAGGTAAAATTTTGCAGTCTTTCCATTATTTGACTTGTGGAGGACATTTTTTGACACTAGTGATAGCCCATAATATTCTATGAGCAAGATACTATTGGCTTACACTATTTCAAGATGCATACAAATGGGTGTGTAGGTGTGAATTATGTCAGCAGTTCATTGGGAAACCTAAATTAGCCATATTACCCCTCAAGCCAGTGGTAATCAAAGAACCTTTTTAACAATGGTGTATTGATTTCATTGGCATAGTGAACCCATCCTCAAGTGCTGGACACGACTATGTTCTCACCGTGACTGACTATTTTACCAAATGGGTTGAAGCCATCCCAACCAAGCATGCTACTTTAGAAGTGGTATGTAATTTTCTTAAGGAAAATATTATTTCTCAATTTGAGGTTCCAACTAAGATCGTAACAGATAATGCAACCTATTTCTCTTCCCATGAGATTACCCAATTCTACTTTTATTATGGAATTACCCTCTCCCACACTTCTGACTATTTTCTACAAGGAAATGGCCAAGTAGAATTGAGCAACAAGAATCTAGTTACTATTATCAGGAAACTAGTAGATGATAATCAGAGGACTTGGCATAAAGTATTGTTTAATACTTTGTGGTTAGATAGGATTACACCCAAGAGGGGGTACAATAGGCATGTCACCATTCCAAATTTTGTATGGTTTGAATGCAGAGATACCAATCACCCTGAAACTACTAGTGCTCAAGCTGGCAAAGGCAATTGAAGATTCAACTTTTGAAAATTCTATTGATAAAAGGATCATGTGCCTAACTGAATTAGATGAGCAATAAACCATGGTGGTGGACCAAATTACTGCACAATAAAATTAGGTGAAGAAACTCTTTGACAAGAGGGCAAGGATACGTGATTTTTAGGTTGGAGATCAAGTCTTGTTGTGGGACAAGAGGAGAAAACAAAAAAGAATGCACGAAAAATTTGATTATTTATGGAGAGGTATGTTTACCATTCATCAGGTCTATGGTAAAAATAACTTCTTACTGGAGTATCAAGATGGAGCACCATTCTCACTGCCTCACAGTGGACAACATCTAAAACACTTCAATCCTTGAAGTATTAATGAGTTCACTTGTATATTGGTATAATTTTTGCATTATTTATTTATTTTTTGGTTTTTCACATATTTTCCTTTTTTGGCTTGACTTCGTAGCCCAATGGCTTGGATGAAGTCACTTAGAGATTGGTTTCTACTCCCATCGATCAGTTTAATAAATGGAAGTTTCCCAACAAGAGCCAGCGGTTGTTCCCAAAATCAGCTACGCTTGTTTTTGGAACAACCCCTATGAAACCTATCTGTTTCATGTTTTTCACTCTAAGTTCGTCTTTCAAGGCAAGTTTTTCTTTATCTCATGTTTGGTCAACTGGCATCGTTAAAAGTTCATGATGTTCCCTTATAGTTTTTCAAAAAATATGAAAATCATTATGATCTTGATGCGATCAAATGACAAATTTTCATTTTTTCAGGTTAGGTGTTTTCTTGAGTTTGTACAAAAGGGAGGCAATTTTTACCACCACTGCATGTGGTTTTAAGTTTCTCATACAAAGGTGGAAATTTTTGCCACCCTTACATCCTTCATGCAGGAGTGGCAAAAATCATTGCCCTTGCATCTTTTCTAGTTTGTTCCATGTAGGAGTGGCAAAATTTTCCACCCCTGAATCCTTTTTTAAACCTCCCATGTAAGGGCAACAATTTTTTCCACCCGTGCATAGTCTCGATCTTCACGCGTGGAATTTATGGCTATGCACACCGAGTGGTTGGAGTCAAATTTTGCCCCATTTAACCCCATTTCCTCCTCATTTTGATCCATTCTTATTTTCATCTCCTTTTCCCTCCATCTGGACGGTCAAGTGAGCAAGTGCAGTCAATTTTTCCTCGAATTCAATCGTCATTTTACAATTTTATCAAGTAGGGTTTCATTTTTTTTTAATTTTCATTTTCCTTCTCTTTTTCATAGTTGTTTTTCCTTCTTTCCTTTCTTATCTAGTTTTTCTAGTGTTTTCCTCTTCCCCTTCCTCCATTTTTCCCACCGAAGAAGCAATCTAAGCGAGGAAAACTCTCTTCCCCCTTTTTTCCACCCGTTAGCCTTTTACCCTATGTAATGGTAGTGAATTTTTCCACCCTTACATATGGCTATCCAACCAGTGTAAAGGCGATGAAATTTTCCACCCTTACGAATCCCTTGATAACTTGTGCAAAGGTAGCAAAATTCATTGCTGATACACAAACCCTTAACTTCTCGATGTGCAAGGGTGGCAATTTTCACTGCCTATGCACAAGACCTATCAACCAATACAAGGGAGGTGATTTTTTCCACCCTTACATGTAGACTTCCTAATGTGCATAGGTGGAAAAATTCACCACCAATGCACATCTATCCTACTGACTAGTGCACAGGTGGTGATTTTTACTACCTATGCATAAAGACCTTCTTCAACATGCAAGGGAGGAAATTTTTTTTGCCCCTGCATGCTTTCTCTCCAAAAACTTAACTTTGAGAAAAAAATATTTTTCTCATTTTTTCTTTCAATCCCACTCCCCTTTCAATCCCTAACTTGCTCATGCCTTAGCCCTTTCAAGCCCATATCCCTAGTCATGATCATCCAACGTGTAATTTTCTTAGATTGCCAATATTTCCCCTAATTGTGTGATCATGATTCTTATCGCAGTTTCTCTTCAAGATCCTTCTTCAACAACATACTTTTCATAAAGGCTCATCCCAATGACTAAGGTTTCTTTGAAGAAGTTAAAGATGATGAAGTACTAGTATCAAGGTATTTTTCCAATCACCTCAGTTACTTCTAATGTCAACGACATTAGGGATATAGAGATCGGGCACATAGATATGGCAAAATTCATAGAGAGAACCAAAGCAAACAATCCTAGCTCTAAAATGAAGAGGATAATTAAGATCAATATTCATCTAGTCTCCTCTTTTTCTATGCTAACTCATCACATAGAGTTCATTCTTTAGTGCACCCAATTCTACAACAAAGATACCATGGCTATGGTAGATGCTAGTGGTAACACAGTAATTTGACTAGACCCTGAGTTCATTGACAAAGTGTTCATGTGCCCTCCTACTACTGAAGTGTTGAAGATCAACTTCATTAAAGCACAAAAGGAATATGATAAAGATCTTGAGAAGGCAAAGAAGGTGATCAACAATAGATGGCTCAAAACTCCCAAAGCAAACTTATCTAGATGGCCACAAAACTTTCCAAGGAGCAATTTTATTGAAGAGGTTCGCAACTTGATTACTCTTCTCAGTAGAGTATGAGGTTTACCCTCTTCCTCTCAATTTCATGAATGGATGTATCCCTTCATTAAGATAATCCTCTAGGGAAAACAAGTCATTTTTTGGGGTGAACAAATTAGTAATGCTCTGCATGAGCAATTGACAAAGGTGTCTACTACCTCAAAATTCTACATGACTTCATACCTAGTATACATTGTAGCTTCAATGGGACCCTTTCCAAGCTTAACATTAGAGGGAGATAGGAAAATGACCCCGATATATCAATATTATCCTCAACTAACATTGAAGGGTTCAATCCATCATTTTAGTAAGGTAAATGACGCTTTATTCATAGTATTTTTGTGTCTTTTTGACCCTCAATTAGAACAAAAAAGAGTGTCAGAGGAAGCTTGGACCATTCTAAACAACTACAGCTATATGTTCTTACAGTTCCCTTCTTTTTGTTATCTACGGGTTGGCTTTTCCAAGGTTATCTATATATGCTCCCAAGGTTTCCCTCAGATAAATTGGTCTTGATGGAGCTATGTAGGCAAACTATTGTCATACATAATAAGCAAATGGAACTCAAGAAACCTGGTTTCAAGTTCCCAATTGAAGTTGGCAGATTCTCAGTATTGACCGTGACAGAAGCTAGGGCAATGGAGACTGAAATGTAACTTGTAACCATGAATCAATTCAAAAGGAGACTTAAGTTTGATTACAGAGGTGTGAAGGACATGATCAAAAGGATGACCCAATTACATAAACCTATGATCGAAGACGTCTGGATCGATTAGAGGACAACAAAAGATATCAAGAAGATGGACTATAATAGACTATCTCTTGAACAAATAAAATATCTAGGGCTCGTTGATATCCCTACAAATCTATTAGATGACATAGATCTGATCAATAGTAGATATCATGCTGAACAAGTCACCAATGCTTCTCCTCCCTCGATTTAATGGTATCAAAAAGATTTGACCTCCTTAAGGATGAGATTCAAACCAATATTGACAAACACCAATGATTGGCTATCAAATAAGGGAATCACCTTAAAAGAGTTCATCATGGGATTAGAGGCCAAATTTCAAGAGGAAACAAGGAGGGTGGAAAACTGGATGAAAAACAAAAGTGATGTTCCTTCTCCATCTAGGCCCCATAAGCCTAGGATCATTTTTGTGAGAAAGAATTCAAAAGTTGCAGAGAAAAATCTAGAGACAATAGATATGGAGGTTGAGAAGCAAAGCACCGAAGAACCAACAATAGGGTAGATGGAAATAGATGATAGGCCTACAGGTCAATAGGGAACAGAAACTCTATCTCTGCGAGAGGGTGCACAACCAGACGCAAGAATTTCTTCTTCTCTACCCCACTCACCTAGTGTAACTCCTTCACCTATTTCTCCAATCATTATTCCCTCTTCTAGATCTACCTCTCATTCTAAAATTATTTTTGGCAACCCTCAAGGTGCTTCTAGAGATGTTCTTTGTTCATTAGGATCCATCCCCAATTTGTCATCTCCTTCTTTTAACATCAGAGATAGTTCTGCCTTCAACCATTTAGCAACAAGTGTGGTTTTAACTGATACTACACCAACTACGCCCATTGTTCTCACCAATACTATAGGTGCTACCCCAGTGATGCCAACTATAGGGACTATTTCTAATGTAAGTACTTCTGCTCTCCCACCTTGGTTGTCAATTTTTACACCCAAGAGGAAAAAACAAGCCATCTCTCCAGATGACTTTGACTTCGGTAAAATTGTATCGATGAAAGATAAGACCCCCAAGAAGAAAAAGATCCTTTCAAATATGATTGGATATAAGGGGCACAAATTTATAGAAATATCCAAACCCCTAGAGGATATGACTCTTGAAAATTTTGATATAAGCAACTACTCTATCTCTCAGGTTGAGTTAGGGAAGATAACTCACGAGGGCACTAAGAGTGATTTTCAATATATGGGATATTATGGCTTAGAAATTTGATATGGAAAGAGAAATGAAAGATCATTATAAAGTAATGGTGGAACAGTTGACCTCAGTGATAAGGAGATTCACTTTTGCTCTAGAAGCGATAACTCTAGAGGATTTCCCTATAGACGATCCTGTGATTCAGAAAGCAAAAAAGACTTATCTAAAAATAAAGGTACTTGAAGACTACTTGGATAAGATGCATGCACAGGGGATTTCCTTTTTCATGAAGTTGTTTGAGAAGATGAGTAAAATGAGGAAGAAAGAACATAATTAGATGATCTTATCAATATCATTTCTCGGGATATTGAAAGCATAGATAAATATCTTAGCAGATGGACATAGATGAAGGAGCTAAAAATATGTACCCTAGTATCAATTAGCATCATTGTCGATAGAGATTCTTATATTGAAACTATAAAATCACTGATATATAGGATCTGGGTACTTAAGGAATTGATCAGCAACCTCAAATCTTCCAAGGACGCTAGTGAACAGAGCAACATCAGTCTATTGTATGAATTAGAGGAGTTGCCTTGAAGATTTACCTCTCAAGACAACCAATTCATTTCAGTAGAGGAAATGATTCAGGAGTTTGAAGGTATGATCTGAAAGGAATTCAAGGAGAAAGCATTCTCAATGGCTTCTATGGATAATATCTTAGATAATCAGTTAACTCTAGACAATTTGAGAACCAGGTTAACTAGTCATGCCAAATCAATCATAGTAGTGAGAGATGCCATAGTCATAGCTAAGGTGGTCTTCAAAAATACTATTATGCTAGATAATATCGTGATTCAAGCAGCTATCGCTATGTACAATGCTCATCTAAAGAAGGCTAGCGACAAAAATTGAACTGTTCTTCTATGCTTTCTTCTCCATTTTTCTCATGCACTTTGTAATTGACTTGGGACATTTTCACATGTACTTTTGTTATGTGTAATTACATGTAAAAATCCAAAAAAGTCCCAATGTCAATGGAGACTCATCTTTGACTAGGTTTTAATATTTATGTCTTTTCTCAATTTTGAAGCCTTTTCCCTATATATATATAGGGAAAAGGCTTCAAAATATATATATATATATATATATATATATATATATATATATATATATATATATATATATATATATATATTGGGAACCTATTTTTATATAGATATCTTTTGGATAATTGAGAGCAAAAACTCTGCCAAAATTGAGATGCTTCTTGAGACTTTGATCTCAGCTTGTAAAGCATATTTTCTTGAATGAATGAGAAGCAAGTTACTTTCAGACTTTGTGTTGGAATAATTTGTGTTACTTAGGAGATCGTTCTTACGTTATTTTTCCTAATAATCTCTCATCTATTTGATTAAATAAAAAAAGTATGTGTGGAAATTATCTGAAGGTGTTCTAAAGTTAATTATAAAGACTTTGAGCTATTATAATTGCCTTTAGTTCATGTTTTCCATGTTTTAGTGGGAAGGATATTAGAAAGGCTTTGAACTATTTTTATCCTTTGTGATCTTATACTCTGTTGTAGTTTTAGGTGAAGACTTTGAGCCACACTTCACTCTACTAATACGTCTATTTCAAATCAGTAAGGGGAGCAATGAAAGACTTTGTGCTTTCATGGGTTTCTCGTAGATCTAGTTACTACCTGAGAAGATTTTTTGCTATTTACTAAACATAATTTCTAAAAGAAGAGAATTGCTTTCAGTGATCAACCAGGATTTCTCTTTTGCTTTGTAAATATCATCTCTAAAAAAAGAGAGATAGATGATGTAACCTCACCCCTAAGTCTATTTTCAGTTCATATATGTATATAAGTAGTTCGTAGGGAACCTCCCCTTGATGAGAGGAGATATTTATCTCACTATGATGTGGTAAACCCACACTTTTGCCATATAAATCTCCTTGTACTGTGGTTGATATACCCATTTTGCCGTCGATTGCTTGATGACAAAATATTCATCGAACAAATACATCTCCTTGTATTGTGGTTGATATACACTAGTAACACCAATTTGTTATTAATTTCATTTATTTTATATGGGGCTTGTTACATTCATTTTCACCAAATTTAACTCACATTGATTTAGACATAAACTAGCAAAGTCATACCAAAATTAGGGCATACTCTTCATCATTGAATATAACTATAATTTTTATTATATATGTTCAAATAAACTTTAAAAGCATTACAACAAGCCTTCATGGTCTATTCAGGTGGTGAATTTAGGATGTATTTTAAATTGAAAATATAGTGAGGCCCTGAATTTGATTTACAAGCCATCTAATGGCCATTCAAGGATTAGTTTTATGTAACATGAAAGAGTTCATAACACTCTTAAGCCAAGATCTCTTTAATACACTATTACCATATCCATGATTACTTCAGCATACATAAAAGAATAAACTAACTTTTAACAAACTTATTGTTATTTATAAAATCATATGAAAATCACATGCAAAAGATATATAAAAAATATGTATACTACAATGTATATCCCTTGCTTAAATAGGCAAGGATAAATAAGATGCAAGCTAGTCTAAACAATGTTGGATAAATCTACACATAGGACAAAACTAGGAAAAGATAAATAACCTAGTTAGAACCTAGCAAGCATGAGTAATAATATACTCTAACCCACCCCCACCCCCACTTCAAGTGAATCTAGGGTATAACAATAGAGGATGCAATGTGAATCCATATGTCCTTATCAACGTGAATCCATCTTCAAAAATATATAGATGTTGAGTCATTGTAACCATCAATTTAAAGTAGGAATGGTTCTGAATATGAGGATCACTGAATATAAACAATGCACTCTAGAGTAATGTATAGAATGATAAACTTGAGGAAGCATTGCTTGAACACCCTCTAATAAGATGGTGAGAAGTGAACACAAAGACCAGTGGGCCTACCACACTAGTGTCACTAATGGGAATTCCACACTGGTGTCACTATAAGAATCACCAATAGGGCCATGGAATCAAGTAAAAATCCTCATATGAATTTCGTTAAAAAAAATTCTTGAATAAGATACCTATGTACAAAGTAGGAATCTAGAAAACACTCAAAAAAATGCAAAATACACATATAACTCTCATAAAGTGGAGAAAAGAGATAAAACCCATAGGAAAAACTCCACCCCCCTAAAAAAATAAAAATAAAGAGAGAGATTTGAAAATACCCCCAAAGATTATGTTAAAGTAGTATGAACTCCAATTACTTGTAAGTCACAAAGGAACTCAATCTACATGAGTGGTCTAAATCCACCACTCAATCACAAAAACAACTAACATTGGGCTTCACCAAAATAGCTTCAATAAAGAATATTATTAGTGGTGATGAAATTACGAAAGAGAATTGCATGTGAAATTAATTATCAACACCTAATAAATAAAATGTACATCATACCCCCCCATATTATTGATTGAGTGGAGTGATGAAAAAAAGTTTACATAAGTGGTTTGAATCCACTACTCAAACATTGAATAAGATGACACTGTATGCATAAAAATAGATCTATATCACACTAAAATAAACTATTGAAAAATCTTGAAAAAGATAAGATGACACTGGGATTCACCAAAATAGATACATTTCAAGCTTTAAAATGTGTTTCAACCTTTTGGTTTGCTCAAATTGGTCACCTCACACTCTAGATATGTTTAGGAAGCTTGCTGATTGCTGAAAAGTTTCTAATAAATTTTCATGTTTTGATGCATATCTAATCATATAGATGCATTTAGAGTGGTATATTTAGTGGGGTAATATGTTCATTTTGTATAAAATAGACTTTTGGTGTTCTTAGTGTGGTGAATTTTTCTAGTCAATTCTGATCGTCTGCTAGCTAAAGGGGTTTGATTTTTTCTGGGAGGATTTTTTATTTATTTTATTGTTTTGTTAATTCAAAAAAAAAACAAAAACAAATATAGTGCCTAATCCACTATTTTGCCACATCTATCATTCCCCTTTAAGGCCTAGCTCTACATTCTAGTTCCTTATGGCCTCCTTCCAATCTCCCTTGTTCCTCATGGCCACTAGCATCCCCTTTGTCTCCTTTCAACAATACTGCACAAATTTGTGTAGTATGACAAGATGAAGGTCTTTAGAGGAGGGTCAATGCATGGAAAAAATAATTAAATGATATAGGTTGAGTAATGGTTGCTTAGAGACTGTTCTGATACCATGAAAGATTTCACAACACTCTTCAGCCAAGATCTCTCCAATACACTATTACCACAGCCATGAATGCTTTAGCATACACACAAGAATAAACAAACTCTGAACAAACTAATTGTTATTCAGAAAAGCATATGAAAATTATATGCAAAGAATATGAAAAAAAAAAATGCATATTACAATGTAGAGATCTTGCTTAAATAGGCAAGAAGAGACAAGATGCAAGATAGTCTAAGAAATATGGGATAAATCCACATATAGAGTAAAACTAGGAAAAGATAAATAACCTAGTTAGAACCTAGCAAATATGAGCAATAATATACCCTAAAATAACATACATGGCATATTCTCCTACATACATGACTCATTTATTGATCAATTTTTTTTGTGTGAGATGAATAATAAGCTAAAGGCTTGGCCAAGAATATCAATGGGATAAAATATCAAACCTTGATAAGTGGCATTAATCTGTTTCTTAAACTTAAAGCCTCTAACCTATAAGGTATTATAACTACATCTATAAGCCAAGGGTTAAAATATGTTATACGATTTAATAGGCCAAGTTAGTTAAATCGCTAAGGGCTTTCCTTTTGAGATAAAAATTCAAATTTCTAGGCCTAGATCCTAGGGATGTCACCTCACCATCTTTACATTTGTAGATTGTAGATGTCTTAAATTTTACCTTGGATAATAAGTGTAACACTTTGTTAGATAATAGGTAGGTAGAGACTTTGGATGTCTTTTACTCAAATGTTTGACTCTTCTCTCCATAATGACAAATTTGGATGGTCCTTCATTCCATGGTGAATCTGATTAAAGTATATAATAGGTGAAACACCTTTATATATATACTTTTTCACAAACATGTTTTTTCCAATTAAAATGTTTCCTTGGGAACTATGTGGAAGGTTTTCATTATGGGAAATAAAATTTTATAATATGAGTATTTAAAGTAGCATTAAATTTAAAACAATATCCTCAAATAACATCTATGGAATATTCTAAATATTCATATGACATATTTTATTGTAATCATTATAATTGTTAAGATAATATATAATTTTTCATTGATTGAACAAGAAATGGATAATCCAAAAATGTTTCTATTAATTCCTACCTTAACAGAGACTAATAATACCATCACTATCACCACCATAATGATAATGATATAATTATTTAAAGTCATGTAACCCAATAAAACACACACACACACACACACACACACTATATATATGTATGTATGTATGTATGTATATATATATATGTATGTATATATATATATATATATATATATATATATATATATATATATATATATATATATGTATGTATATATCTATATATATATATATATATATATATATATTTATATATACATACATATATATACATACATATATATGTATGTATATATATGTATGTATATATATATATATATATATATATATATATATATATATACATACATACATATATATATATATATATATATATATATATATATATACATACATACATACATATATATATATATATACATACATATATATATATATATATATATACATACATACATATATATATATACATACATACATACATACATATATATACATATATATATATATATATATATACATATATACATATATATACATATATACATACATATATACATACATATATACATATATACACACACACATATACATATACATATATATATAAAATATGACAAGAGGTAAAAATTTTTGTTAATGATGAATACATAAATGTTATCGTGTAATAAATTTTTATTGATAAATATGTAAATTATTTTAAATAAATAAATATCTTAATGACATTGATATCAAATTAAATCAAATAAAATGTCATAAACTAATATGACTTTAAATCCTATTAATGGATAAATGATATGTTATATATTAAGTAAATTTAAAACTTTATTTAGGAGAGGTTACAATAAATTAAAAAAATATGTTTTATCAATATTCTAATTTACTATTTGAGTATGGATTTATATTTAAAAATTAATTGATTTATGTTAATAATAATTTTATATATTAAAAAAATTAAAAATACTTTTAAAATTAATAAAACACTCTATATGTATTTATATTATATTAAAACTAAAAGTCCATTTTAACATGGATTGAAAAAATAACTAATTTTATTTTAATTATATTAAAAAATATAATTAAATGAAAAACATACATATTATAAAAAGAAAAATTAATATAAAAAAGGAAACAAATAGATATAAGTCAAAGTTATAAAATATAGTTAACTTTAAATATATGGTGTTTTATATTCCAGTAGTTTATATTTAATAAATAGAATTACACTACATTTTATTTTTGATAAATAAAATATTTTATTCATGAAACTGCTTTAAAATATCTTACAATGAAACACAACCCCCAGACACAATGACCTTTTACAAAAACAAGGTCACTTTAACTACTTATTTACTATTCAACTATTATTAGGACTCTAGATCTTAGTTTCCCATAACTTAGTCTTCATCCTCTTATCTAGCTTCCTCTTTCTAATGGATTGTCTGAGGATTGTTATTCTACACATAGTGCCAATGATGTAGATGTTATTTCATGTTCATAGTATCTTCTGTAATTCTCATTAAATTATTATGTACACCCTCTATTTTGTTTGTGTTGATACAAAGCATTGTTAGTATCTGTGTGTGCACTTTCATTTCTTTCCTTTTATTTTCTAGGAAATTCTGTATGTTAATCAAGTTATGATTGATAGCTTCTATTAGATTGAAGTGGGAAATGGAAAAATCCTTGAATCTCTTGGTCAAGGCCACCATTTTTTTCCATTGCTCTAAATTTTCATTGTTTTGTTTGGCCACTAGATTTTTTTATGCTTTGCATTACCTCCTTTATGGTGTGAATCCCTATTTCTATATCTTTGAGATTATTTATCAATTTCTGCTTTGGTTATGCCTATCCCTACTGGGAAACATTTTTTTTGATATTCTAGACAGCTCTATGTGATAACGTAGTAGACAAAAACGTAAAGGTAAAAAATATAATGGTAAAAATGTAGTATGACAAAAATGTTATGAGGAAAAAACATAGCGAGGAAAAATTTAGTGGTATTGATAATGTCACAAAAATGTTATGAAGAGCATAATTCAAACATTTTAGTGATTATCACATTGTTTATTTTTTATTTAGTTCATTTTGGTGATAGTATTTAATACTTCATGGTGGAAAAGTAATGCAATAAATTTACAAGCAAAATGATAGAGGAAAATGCAATTTCATGAATTTGGACCTTTAGTTGAAAGTTGTGTCATCTTCAATGTGAGTGTATCCTTTACTATGTTTTTTTTCCTATTATGTTTTATCCTCCCTACATTTTTTCCTTACTACATTTTATCCTTGTTATGTTTTTCACACTACATTTTTAACCATTGTGTTTTTATCTGCTAATTTTTTATGGATGCTATTTTAGACCCTTGGCTTGTTGTACTTCCTCAATTTTCATGGAAAACTATCTCTTCATCAACCCTCCTTGGGTTTCTCCTACCTTCCATTTTTTGTCATCTATCTCCACTCTTTTTTCTAGCTCATTTCTTTTTTTACTTGCCTTTGTCCAAAGATTATTTGGGCTGCCCACTCCTAATCCATCTTCTACCTTCCTAGAAGGTTACATAAAATTGCCTACTTTTGTAGTTTACTCCTTTGTCACCCTCTTGCTCTATGCTACCATTATAGTTTATTTCCACTTCTCTTCCATGATGTGAGTGCCCTTGCTCCTTAATTGATCCTTTGCTTGTTCCCTCTCCAGTTCTCTTTTCACCCTCATCCTTAGATTGTTCGACATAGGGGTTGACTTCTTCTCCACCTTCTTCATTTTCTTCCACATTTCTTGCATATGGCTGGTCTTCCATCACATTTTCTTGATCACCTGAGGTCCCACGTGAAATCTGATTAGTCATGGATTTTAATTTTTCAAGTACATTAATTATTATTGATAATAACAATATCATTACTTGTAGAAATACCATTGTCATCTCCAGGACAGTCTCAAAACACAATGTCAGTTTAATAGATTATTGTAGGTCTCTTATCCTTTCTTCCCTTCATATTAATGTATTAAAGTAGGACTTATTTTTTATTCCTTTCTACCTGTGTTTCTACCAAAGGAAGGCCACACCTCTCAAGGTAAGTTTCCATTCATCGCTTCCCCTTTCATCCAAAATTGTCATTATTATCTTCTCATTGCTCTGTGAGTTACACTTCTATCAGGTCACACTTTTTCTATTGTGAGTTTTATTGTGTAAATTTATTTCAATTTTATTTCCCCTGACATGTCATCCCATCTTATTTATCCCACTCCTAGTTACCACATCTAATTCAGTGCCCTATTTCTTTGATGTTAGTTGGTTATGTTTTTTTTTGGTCTTTTGATGCCAAACTTTATTTTGTCTTATTTTTATTTATTTTTATTTAATTTCTCCATTTTTTTGGGAATTATTTGTTAACTATCTCTCTTAATTACTAAATCTCCTTTTATTTAGATAAATTCCTCATATTACCTATTTTATCTTCCATCACATTTTTTAACCCAAATTTTGTGAGTGAGTCTGTTGCCTAGTTCCCTTCCCATATCATATGACTAACCTTTGTCTTTTTGAACTTATTTAAAAAATGATTCACCTCTTCTATTACCCATTTCAGTACATAATTTAAATTAATGCTCTTATTCTCTAATGAATTAATGATAAGTAACAAGTCCCCCTCTATTTCTAAGTTTTTTAATTTTTTCTTTTAAAGCTATCTTCAAATCCATGGCTAGTCCTTCTAATTCTATTATGTTATTTGTATTGATTCCCATCGAAACCACATTATAGTATATTATCTATCATAGATGGTTTATAAATATTTATCCTTCCACTGATTGACTAGGGTTTTTTTGTGATGCTCTATCAAAATTGACTTTACTATAATCTTGCACTAGAGGAAGCCATTTTAGTTTTTCCCTTAGCAGATTTATTTTTTGTTTATTACTTGGTTGCATGGATTCATACATTATTTTGGCTTCCCCCTAATTATTGATGATTCTAATTTCCTTAAGGTGTGCTTCCTTATTTTTTGGTTGTTTGATTATTGTGATGACCTAAATAATACTAGCTTCCATCTCCCTCTAAATTTCCTTTCTTGATTTGTTTCTAGTCTCTTCTTCAAAAAAAAATTTATTCTATTTGATCCAATATTCCCATGTAATAAAACTTGGGCCCATATCCCATATATCCTTTAAGATATTCAGTTTATTATTCTAATTACAAGACTTTAAGTTATTTTGTATATTATCACTTGCACTCCAACTTAGGTTAAACTTATCTAAAAAATAATTCAATAGGTCTGAGGTGAAGTTACAATGTAGTAATAGGTTATCAATATTATCCTCACTATTTAAACACATAACACATATTAATGGGCCCTTAAATTCTCTCTTCTTTATATTTTCCCTTATTAGGATCGTCCCATGCATTGCCAACCATAAGAAAGTTTTCTTTTTAGGCTAGGCTTTTAGTTTCCAAATGTTTGCCTAAATTGAAGTCATTGAGTCTCTTAACTTAGCTTCCTCCTGAGCAACATAACCCACTTTTACTAAGTATTCCCTTATTCCTTTATTATTTCATTTGACTATATTTGGTTTTGGACTCCAAGGGATCCCAAATCCTTTTAAAAATTCATTTAGGTATTTTTATGCTTCGTTCTAAGTTTCATACCTATTTTGAAAGCTTTTCCATGTAACCTTCCTCAGCGTTAAATTAATGCCTTCATCCCAATAATATTTCACTTTATTCCTTCACTTCCTAGTGCTTTCCTATCTAATTTATAAAAATCTTGGGTCAAATCTTAGAGGTCTATCTATCACCCAACTATTTACCCAAAAGTTTATATCTTCTCCAATTTTTACCTTTCAAAATAGGCCTTTTGTAATGATTACTCTAGCCTCCTTCATACTATTCCATATGGGGAGTCCATTCAAAAGTTCATGAGCTATGAACATTCTATTTGAGTTTCTTTCATCTAGGTATTTTTTCTTGAGTAACTCACTTCATTCTTCCTTCCATCTCTTTCATATTCTATAGATGAGCTTTGCCAATAGTGTCAAATTTGTCTGTTGGAGGTTTCCTATTCCTACCCCATGTGACAATGGTTTTCATATCTTTTCCTAGGCCAAGAGAGGAAGATTGGATTTTTACCCCATTCCTTACCACAAAAATCTTCTATGAATCTTATTCATCTTAGTCATAATATGTTTAGGCATCATTAATAGAGAGAACCAATAATTGGTAGTGGTTTGTAGCACAGTTTTGATGAGGGCTATCTAGAAGTACACTAAATTTATTATCCTTAATAATCTTCCTTTAAAAATATTATTATTATGATTAATTGTATAAACCTAATATCTTATATGATTATCATGATTGATTGGTTTTTTGATTCGAAACAAAATCATTCAGGTTCATTTGTTTAATTTGATTTGGTAATTCATTTAAAAATTAATAATAATATAGATTATATTATTTAATAGTGAGTAAGGAGAAAATAAGTTTTATCTTTAATTTCATTTTAAATTTATGTAATTTATAAATTATTTGTTTAAGTTATTTTTAGGAATATCCATCTACCCATTTTTATATGTAAATCATATAAGTTACTTCTTAGTTTTTTATCATAATTTTATTTTTTTAAATGACAACCTTATATTTCATTGACCATAAATACTAAGTGTAAACCTAGTGGGGTGCCTCTTGACATCAAATTTTACAAACCAAAAGTGTTAAGCATTAATATCCTAAGATTTGACCCATGCACCTCTCATTTTATACTACAATACCCTCAGCACTCTACCTACACACACGATATGTAATGATATTGATGCAGGTTTTATTTATTATATATCAAGTTGACAATTACTTTTTTTCCTTTTCTACTTGGGCAAGAATGTTTTCACTTGTTGGTTAAGTTATTTATTTATATATAGGTATACCATGCATTCAAGTGTGGGATTGATGATATTTTTTTAATAAGATAACTTCCATTTGGCTTTGATATTTTAATCTTTCTAATTGGTTTCACATAATTTATTCTAAATTTAAAATTCTCTATGTATGCATCACATGAGGCTTATTTAATTGTGGATGATCCAAAATTTTAACCATTTATCAATATTATTCCAACCTATTTTTGGACGAAGATGCATTATACATGATTGTTGGGAAATGATAGGAAGGATATCATTTTCTAGTTTTTCTAGCTTATGTTTGTATGACATATATTTTTTAAAGCTTCAATTTCAATAGGAAACATATCAATTTTCATGAGAATGATAATTTAAGGAGTATTTATTTTAATTTTAAATATTTTATTATAATTAAATATTTTATTGATATCAAAAAACCAAAAAGGCAGCTTAAAAAGACAATAAGAAGCTAGGTTTTATAAAAAAAATTCTAACTTGATAATTTCCACCTTAAGAATAAGAATATATATATATATATATATATATATATATATATATATATATAATTATAATTCTTTCATAAAGTTCAAATAATTTACATGTGATTCTATCTATTAAGCGTGATTTCTAAAAAGGACTTGCCTGCAATCCCAATTAATTTTTTTTGAAAGTTGTGCAATTTTTTTTAATAATTTAATCTAAGTCTTTCATCTCCATGTTCTTAGAGATACTTTCCATGTTTATTTTCTTATCTTTCGAGTGCTATTGAAGCCTAAATTTTTCCATCCAATTCGATACTCAATTTAGTTCTCTCAAGGTATGCTTTAAATTCACTCCCTCAAAATAGATAAGTTTATTCGCTTCTTTGATTATCTATTTAATTCTCCAATTAAGGTTTTTGTTTTTATCCATGGATATGGTGATAATGATTGAATCCCTTTTATTTTTTGATGTTCTTAATATTTACTTCCAATCCCAAATTCATCTGTATAATAAAGCCCTCATCTTCCACTATATTATTTGTGTTGATTTTAGTATAAATGGTTTATATTATATCACTTGACCCTTGTGATTTTTTGTAATCACCCCTACCCATAACTCCCATAGGTTGTGTTTTGATTCCCCTTCAAAATTTACTTTATACTGACCCTAATCTAGATGTGTCCATTTGATGTTTTTCCTTATCATTTCTTTTTCCTACCTTTTGTTTGGTTACATAGCTTCATAGATATTTATGACCTTTCCCTAGTCTTGAAGGATTTTATTTTCCTTTGAATTGGCCTCCTTTTTTTAAACTACTATGAGGATAGGTTAATCTAACTGATACAAACTTCTAGTTCCATCCATACTTTCTCTGAGGGCTTATGCCTGGCATTGTTCTCAAAGATTTTGTCATCTTATTCAATCTAGAATTTCTATGCTTGAATACTTGGACCCATTTCCCATATGTCCTTTAGAATGTTTATCTTCTTATTGTACTTTCATGCTCTAAGGTGATCTAGGAGATTATAATTCAAAGTCTAACTTAGGTTATACTTGTTTAGAAACTTGTTCCAAATCCCTGAGTTTCAGTTATAGTGAAAAAGAAATCATCCAATACTTTATTCATTATTGTAGCACATAACAAATCATGACGGACCTTGAAAGTCTTTCTTTTTAATATTTTCTCCTATTGAAATCTTTCCATATGTGGCTAACGTTAGAAAGTCATTTTCTTTATTTTCATTTAAACATTATAACTAATGATTTTTTTTATATATATAATATTAAAAATAAAAATAAAATATTTTTAATAGAAATATTATATTAAACATAAATTTTATTAAATTTTATAAATAAACATAAAGAAAATTATTAAAATTATTAACTAGGTCATGAGATAACATTGAGATAAATGAGCAAAATGAATACAAATAAAACATCATTACCTTGAAAGAAACAAGCCACAATGTTGAAAAAAAAGTGATAAGTGAAGAAATCATTGAATAGAGAAAAACCTATGAGATTCTTGTACATGTATAAAAATAAAATAGAAAATTTGAATCATAAGATAGCATGCAAGTGTAAGAGGATGGTGTTTTTTGGGTGCTCAAGTGATGCATGGTACATGTGCGTCAAGCTTATCATTATCAAGTATCGAAGATCATATCTTAGTATCTACACTTTTTTAATCACTACAAGTATTTCAAACCTATAATTTTAACTATCATGACAATAAATATCGATTTGAGATCCATTCATAACATTACCTTTCAAAGGCATTTAAACATCAGTCACAATAGCAAAAGAAACAATAACCTCATTGAAACACACTATATTATTTTTCAAACAAGTTTTAAATTTAACTAAAGAAATCTCAACAAAATCAATACTATTCAATTTATCAGAACACTTCACTTAATAGGTATTTTATATATAATTACTTTATGTGGCCTAATATGAAAACATATATAACATGCAAATACTCTAAGAACTTGTTAATATGTAATTCAAACAAACTAAGGTTAAGAGACAACACAAAATGGCTAGAGCTAATGATTTTTTTTTTTTTAAAAAATCGTAAATAAGCCATAGGAAAATTATATCTACTATAATTAGATAAATATCTAATCCTAAGTGGTGTAAGAGATCATGGGTTCATCAAAAGGTAGTAGAGATAAATGGATTTAGAACAAACTATATAAAATGTAACACATCTTTCACTAGTAGATATTGAGGTTTTTACATCACTATTAATGTTAAAATAGAAGTGTTTTTTAATTAATTTTATTTTTTCATTCTAAATAAAAATATGTGACACTATCTATAATAGAATAGGTGACGTTAAATAATATTTTTCACTAATGTTAACTTTCATATAAAATTTAGGTGAGATAAATTTGAATAAGATTTATTAAATTTTCCAAAGTTTTAATTTATTATTTTTGAATTTTTGAAGGGAAAATTTATTTCAAAATAAAAAGTGGAACTTTTTATATAAAAAGTGACATTTTTTGCATTAAATTATTTTTTAATTTGAATTTTTTTAACAAATTTTAATTGAATTTTATATAATTATGGTGGGAATAATATTAATTATTTCTAACATTAGTTATGTTTAAGTTGTAATCCCTTAATGTTCCTTGTCATCACCATCATCATCTCCAACATCAAAGACATTGGCATCATTATCCACACTACCATAATTTCCCTTGCAATGATCATCTTCAATATCTTCTCATCACAACTCATTTCCCAAAAATATATGATACCTTTGAACTAGATAAAGTATAAATTGAAACATAGTACTATAAAATTACTTCATATATATATATATAAACCCTAAAAATACATTGAATCTTTATTATTTCAAACCCTAAGTTTGTACATTGAAAAAATATGACATTAGATTTTGAAAATATTATTGCCCATATTTTTAATATAAAAAATAGAAAAAATGTACATTCAATATGAGCTAAAATTCAAATAAATACCGCACAATATAAAATAAATCTATTTTTAAAAATTTATTTCATTTAAAAAATGTAAACAAAGAATAATATACAAAATTTATGAAATGTTCTTCTTTCTTTTCTCATTCCTTTTCTTCTTATATATTTTTAAATTTATTTTCAAACCAATCATCTTTGTATTCTAGTTCTTTGTCTTTATCTTTTCATTTTATTAGTCTCTTTCTATTTTTTTCCATGCCATCTTAGGCACACACATTCATCATAAAAATATATAAATAAATTTGATAGTATATGATAAAATTTTTAAAAATGTCAAAAAATAAGAAAAATGGGCTCTTTGCTAATGAGATGTATAAGGGTCAGTAAAGTGAATTGGTTGTGTCGAGCCCCATCCAAGTCAAATCTCTCAGGATGTTTATAGGCTGGATGTGACCGTTTGAGTTGACTTAGTGGTTTCAGTGATCGATGGTGGTTGTTTATATTAGTTTAATAGTTCTCAAGGACAAGGCCCCCTGATTGTGTCTCAGATCCAGTTTGTAGCTCCAATCAAAAGCACATATCTATAAAAAGAAAAGAAAAATTTGGTACTTTTAAAATGTTTATTTTTATCTTTATTATTGTTCTCCAACTTATAAATAAAAATAAATTTTATATACCTTCATATACTTTTGAGAGTGTTTTTTTCTAATCTCTGGTGTGATATAATGCAATATTTGACATACTTCCATCAGATATATTTTTATTGCCTTTTCCTAAATTTTGAATAGGTCCAATATAAATTTTTGGAAGGAGATTTTTTTGGAAAAATCCTTGCAAATATTTGCACCAATATTCATGTTAATGTTTTCATAGAGGTTTTTTTAAATTTCATATGGTCAATATCTAAGTCAAATCATAAAAACTTTGATATTTTTTTCTTTAAATATTAAAAAACTAAAAAAAATTGAAGATTTTCATCATTTTTGTTGTGTTTTCTATTTATTTGACATAAAATATGTTAGTGTTGATGTGATTTGTCTTAGAAAAAAATTATAAATTATTAGTGCCAATGTTCAAGGAAAAAAAACCATATTTAAAGGACTTCCACAATTTTCATGTTTTTCCTATTATTTTTTGACACAAATTACATGAAAAAAATTATTGACATGAATAGTGTCAGTGTTTACCAAAAATGAAAAAAATTGACACTCTTTCTAGTGTGACCTACTCAAAATATAATTGTGGATCTATAAAAGATTGCAACTATGTCTAAACAAATCAAATTTAAAAAAACAAGAATATTTTGAAATCATAAACTAGAGAAAAGAGCATGTTTTATATAAATATCTAAAAATTGACAAATTTTCTGACAATCATAAGAAACAAACTATAAAAAAACTTGTTTAAATAATGAGACAAACAAAATCTATAAATTTGGGACAAACAAAGGCATATTTTAAGTGTACTCTGTCAACAAAGTGAATTCTTTTTCAAGAACATTGAGACATTTGTATTTAATTGTAAATTTCTAAAAATTAATTTCACAATCTTATTTGTTTGTTCTAGGGATCCATTAATCTTTCACACTTTCTTATGATTTTTTTTACAAATTTATTTGAAATTAGTCTCCTCTTTTACAACTATAACAATGCATCATAAATTAATAAAAATATTAAATTGATTGAAAATAATGTTCATCCTTCCATTATTATCAAGCCATTATATTTGAACAAAAATATAAAATAATATTCAATACAATTCAACAAGTAATTTGTGCATGCAATCCTTATTTCTATATGAATTTTTGTGCTAAAATGAGTAAGTGGAAAAGGAAATAAATGTTTGAATTTCTTTTTAACATTTCATAAAAAAAAAATTCAATAAATATATGGTAGTTTCTTCCTAATTTCATGTATCTTTCATTCTCCTATATGCACTAATGTACTAGTATATTTATACACTTAAAAAAATTGAATTAGGACCAAATAAACATGCGAGCTAAAGAGAAATATTGAAAAAATACGAACACATTATAAACTCAAAATAAGGGTAAGAAAGGCCCACACTAGAAACATACATTATACAATCATAGTTCCCTAAAACTATATTCTACACAATTTTGAACAATAAGCCCAAAACACCAAGAAAAATATGGTAGAAAAGAGAGATTAAAAAAAACCAAAAAAAACATGATAGAACATAATCAAAATATAAAAAATGTACAAATAACAATCTAATATGAATTGATAATTGACAAATATACAAATACTTTATAAAAATGTAATTCAACAATTTTTATTACTCTTATACCAAAATTAAATATCTACAAAATATTTAGAATTATAATATACATGAAACTTTAAATAATATATTTTGAATATAAGTACCTTCAAAATAACTATCTAAAATTTTATGTATTATTAATAAAATTAATTATAATGAAATGTTAAAAATTCCTTTCTTTCTAATTTTTATCTCATTCTAGTTTACGTATATGATTAATTTATTTTATTTATAATTTATAACAAATTTTTGGACAAGTCATTTAAAAGAAGTCAGTCAAAAGAGTTGAAAAGATAAAAGAGGATATGAAAATTTGATATTAATTTTTGGAAAATTAAATTTAAAAAATATATATATTTTCATAGATTTTATATATTAAATTTGATTTATAAAATATTAAAAATGATGGTGATTAAATGATTAAACTCTTGAAAATGATAATAATAAATTTTCAAATTAATTTATTAAAAAGGCAGAATGTAATATAAAATAAACAGTAAGTAGTGTAAATATAACTTCAACAAATTAAAAAAATTAAGAGGATATATATTTAAAAAAATATGTGAAAACAAATCATGTCATTTCATATCTCATAAATCTTATCATTTATACAAAAATATTATCCAAGAAAAATTAATTTTGAATAAAAAATAAGATAAATAAAATAAAATAAAATCTTATATATATATATATATATAATACTGTAAAAGAAAAATCTGTAATCAAATATTATCTAAGTTCAAATTATCTTTTTGAAAAAAGAACCAAATATTTTCGATCCTGGTAAATCATAAAAATTTAAAAAGAATATACATATATATAAAAGAACAAAAGAATAGTTCCTTAATCTCAGAGAAAGAAAGACATCCAAATACAAAAATGATCTCGGATTTAAAATTCCGTACAACAAATCTGACAAAATAATGCTACTCAAGAATATGGTGATCGTTGAAAAGATTCTATCACCTAACAAAATTTTAAACCCCATTAATTGATTAATCCTACTTTACCTACTTGAGTATGCCCTAACTAATTTAACTACTTTAATATGCCCTAACTGATTGAATAATCGACCCATATCTTGACCTCAATGAGTATGCCTCACCTAAATACCCAATCCATACCTTCATCTTGACTATTCTCTACCTACCTTCTTGTACTTAAGTATTTCCTACCTAATTTAACTACTTGAGTATGCCCTACATACTTTACCTACTTGAGTACATGTCATGCCTAATTGAATACCATATACATATCTTGATCTTGAGTATTCCATGCCTAAATACCTGAGCCATATATTGATATTAACTATCCCCCACTTATCTTCTTATACTTGAGTATTACCTACCTACTTTTTATAATTTAGTATCCCCTACTTACTTGAGTATGCCCCACCTAATTTAGTATTTCCTACCCAATTGAATACCTAAGCCATATTTTGATCTTAAATACCCATATCTAATTCTTATCATATCTTTCTTACCTAATCCATATCTTGAATACCTAATACATGATTGAATACCCAATCCATAAATTAGTGTGGATAATATCATGCTTGAAAATCACTAAATGGGGCATTATAAGATCAAGGGATAAAGGATAGGGGTCATTATCAAGGGATGATTGAAAATTAGAAGAGGGGTAATTATCACCTATATAGAGAAAGGAGAGGGGGAATTGGTTGAGCCATATCTTGAAATTAGAGGGGCATCCTAACCTATATAGAGAAAGGAGTGATTATGGACATTCATATAAAATTCTTGAAGGTGGATTCATGCTGAATTCCTAAATAATTTATGGGTTTTTTAATCAATGGGTCTATAAATATGCATTAATGACTATCTTGTACCATGTAACCTATAACATACACATAGTAATGATACAATCATTCATACATTACATCTACCCCATACCTAGTACTACATGTAGGTATGTTGTCACTCATACATGACATCTTCTTATAGTCATGATATAGTCACTCATATCGAACATGAATGCAACTAATCACCAAAATACACTCCATTTACACATAAACCATTAATCATAAACCCCAAAACCTAAAAACTAAACCTTAAACCTTGAACATTAAAACCTAAACCCTAAACCGCAAACCCTAAGCCATAAACCCTATACCATGAACACTAAATCATATACATAAACCCTAAACCTTGAACCTTTAACTCTAGTAAATTATCCCTAAACGCAAAACAATAGTACCTAAACCCTAAACCCTAGATCCTAAACATATAACCTTAAACCCTAGACTTTATATCATAGACCTTAAACTCTAAAACCTAAAATTTAAGCCCTTAAACCTAAATCCCAAACCATAAGCCTAAAATACTAAATTCTAAATGCTAAACAATAAACCCTTAACTCTATACCCTCAATATTAAACACTAAACCCTAAAAAAAAAATTCAAAATCATGAATATTAAACCCTAAACATTGAACCCCAAACCCTAAACCTTAAACCTTCACCCCTAAACTCTTAACCCTAATCTCTAATCTTGAAACATTAATAACTAAACCCTAAACCCAAAACCCGAAACCATAAAACCTCAAACCTAAAACCATAGACCTTAAATCCTAAAACTATAAACCGTAAACCTTAAAACCTAAATGTTAGAACCTAAAAAATCAACCGCAAACAATAAATTATAGTCTTTGAACCCTAATCCCTTTATCCCAAATCCTAAAAAATAAGCCTATACAAAGAACACTAAACCTAAACACTAAGACTTGACACCAAACCTAAAACCCTAAATCACAAGATGTAAAACCCAAACCATGAATGATAAAACCTAAATTATAAAACTTAAGACCTACACTCCAAACCTTAATCTCCAAAACCTAAGCCCTAAACCCCTAACCCCAAAAACTAAGCCCTAACCCTTAGCCCCTAACCAAATTCCAAAACATAAACCCTAAACTCTAAATCCCAAATACTAAACTCCAAACCTAAACCCTATACCCTAACACTTAATCCCTAAACTCTTAAATCCAAGCCTAAGACCATAAACCATAAGTCATAAACCTTAAACATTAACTCTTAAATGTTATATTCTAAACACAAAACCTAAACCTTAAACACTAAACCTAAATCCTTAAACCTTAAACCCTAAACCACAAACCATAAATCCTAAACTCTAAACCATAAACACTAAACCCCAAATCCTAAACCCCAATCCTTAATCCTTAAACACTAAATCCCAAATTTTAAATAATAAACACTAACTTCCAAATCCCAAATCCTCAACCATAACTCCCAAGACCAAAACCCTAAACCTTAGAACCTAAACATTAAAAATTAAGTGTGAAACGAGAATCCATAAATCCAAACACCAAATCCCTAAAATCTAAACCCTAAAATATGACCCCAAAACTTCAAAACTAAAATATTAAAACCTAAGCACCAAACCCATGACCCTAATGATAAAACTTATAACCCTAAGCCCTAAACCCCAAGCCCTAAACCCTAAATTGTGAACCTTAAACTATCATCCCTAAAACCTAAATCCTAAATTGTGAACCTTGAACCATCAACCATAAAACCTGAACCCTAAATTTATAAATCTTAATCTTCTAACCCTAAACCCTAAACTTTAAATCATAAACCATAAAACCTAAACTCTAAACCTTGAACTCCAAATGTTAAACCCGTAACATGGAACCCCTAACCTATAAAATCTAAAATTTAAACCCTAAAATTTACAACCCCAATCCATAAAAACTAAATGCTAAACCCTAAAACCTAACATATAAGTACCACACCCCAAACACAACCCCAAAATGCAAAGATAAGAACCCTAAATCCTAAAACCTAGCACCTATTTCAAAATCCTAAGCCTTAAATTGTAAACCAAAAATAATAATCCCTAAACCCTTAGTCTTAAATCCAAATTCTAATCTCTAAATATTGACCCCTAACACATTTTAGGGTTGTAGGGTTTTAGATTTTTATGTATTTTGGGTTTATGAAATTTAGGGTTTAGGATTAAGGTTTTAAGTGTTTTAGGGTTTTAGGGTATAGGTTATTGCATATTAGTTCTTGGATTTTATGGTTTGGTCTAGGGTATAAGGTCTAGGGTCTAGTGTCTAGTGTTTAGGGTTTTGGTGCTTGGAGTTTAGGTTTTTGGGGTTTTGGGGGGTGAGATTTTTGCATTTATGGTTTTGGGTTTATGGTTTTAGGTTTGGTGTTGTGAGTTTGCATTCTTGGGGTTTATGGGTTTATTAGTTTAATGTTTAGTTTTTAGTTTTTAGGGTTATGGTTAGGATTTAGGTTTATATTTAGGGTTCTTACAAGTTTTAATATTCAAATATAAATTTTTGGAAGGAGATTTTTTGGAAAAATCCTTGCAAATATTTGCACTAGTATTCATGTCAATGTTTTCGTAGAGGTTTTTTTAAATTTCATATGGTCAATATCTCAATCAAATCATATAAACTTTGATATTTTTTTCTTTAAATTTTAAAAAACTAAAAAAAATTGAATATTTTCATCATTTTTGTTGTGTTTTCTATTTCTTTGACAAAAAATATGTTAGTGTTGATGTGATTTGTCTTAGAAAAAAATTATAAATTATTAGTGCCAATGTTCAAGAAAAAAAACCATATTTAAAAGATTTCCACAATTTTCATGTTTTTTCTATTATTTTTTGACACAAATTACATGAAGAAAATTATTGACATGAATAGTGTCAGTGTTTACCAAAAAGGAAAAAATTGACACTCTTTCTAGTGTGACCTACTCAAAATATAATTGTGTATCTGGAAAAGATTGCAACTATGTCTCAACAGATCAAATTTAAAAAACAAGAATATTCTAAAATCATAAATTTAAAAAACAATAATATTCTAAACAAGAGCATGATTTATAGAAATATCTAAAAATTGACAAATTTTTTGACAATCATAAGAAACAAATTATAAAAAAACTTGTTTAAATAATGAGACAAACAAAATCTATAAATTTGGGACAAACAATGGCATCTTTTAAGTGTACTCTGTCAACAAAGTGAATTCTTTTTCAAGAACATTGAGACATTTGTATTTAATTGTAAATTTCTAAAAATTAATTTCACAATCTTATTTGTTTGTTCTAGGGATCCATTAATCTTTCACACTTTTTTATGATTTTTTTTACAAATTTATTTGAAATTAGTCTCCTCTTTTACAACTATAACAATGCATCATAAATTAAGAAAAATATTAAATTGATTGAAAATAATGTTCATCCTTCCATTATTATCAAGCCATTATATTTGAACAAAAATATAAAATAATATTCAATACAATTCAACAAGTAATTTGTGCATGCAATCCTTATTTCTATATGAATTTTTGTGCTAAAATGAGTAAGTGGAAAAGGAAATAAATGTTTGAATTTCTTTTTAACATTTCATAAAAAAAAATAAAAATCAATAAATATACGGTAGTTTCTTCTTAATTTCATGTATCTTTCATTGTCCTATATGCACTAATGTACTAGTATATTTATAGACTTAAAAAAATTAAATTAGGACCAAATAAACATGCGAGCTAAAGAGAAATACTGAAAAAATACGAACACATTATAAACTCAAAATAAGGGTAAGAAAGGCCCACACTAGAAACATACATTATACAATCATAGTTCCCTAGAACTATATTCTACACGATTTTGAACAATAAGCCCAAAACACCAAGAAAAATATGGTAGAAAAGAGAGATTAAAAAAAACCAAAAAAAACATGATAGAACATAATCAAAATATAAAAAATGTACAAATAACAATCTAATATGAATTGATAATTGACAAATATACAAATATTTTATAAAAATGTAATTCAACAATTATTATTACTCTTATACCAAAATTAAATATCTACAAAATATTTAGAATTATAATATACATGAAACTTTAAATAATATATTTTGAATATAAGTACCTTCAAAATAACTATCTAAAATTTTATGTATTATTAATAAAATTAATTATAATGAAATGTTAAAAATTCCTTTCTTTCTAATTTTTATCTCATTCTAGTTTACGTATATGATTAATTTATTTTATTTATAATTTATAACAAATTTTTGGACAAGTCATTTAAAAGAAGTCAGTCAAAAGAGTTAAAAAGATAAAAAAGGATATGAAAATTTGATATTAATTTTTGGAAAATTAAATTTAAAAAATATATATATTTTCATAGATTTTATATATTAAATTTGATTTAGAAAATATAAAAAATGATGGTGATTAAATGATTAAACTCTTGAAAATGATAATAATAAATTTTCAAATTAATTTATTAAAAAGGGAGAATGTAATATAAAATAAACAGTAAGTAGTGTAAATATAACTTCAACAAATTAAAAAAATAAAGAGGATATATATTTAAAAAAATATGTGAAAACAAATCATGTCATTTCATATCTCATAAATCTTATCATTTATTAAAAAATATTATCCAAGAAAAATTAATTTTGAATAAAAAATAAGATAAATAAAATAAAATAAAATCTTATATATATATAATATTGTGAAAGAAAAATCTGTAATCAAATATTATCTAAGTTCAAATTATCTTTTTGAAAAAAGAACCAAATATTTTCGATCCTGGTAAATCATAAAAATTTAAAAAGAATATACATATATATAAAAGAACAAAAGAATAGTTCCTTAATCTCAGAGAAAGAAAAACATCCAAATACAAAAATGATCTCGGATTTAAAATTCCGTTGAACAAATCTGACAAAATAATGCTACTCAAGAATATGGTGATCGTTGAAAAGTTTCTATCACCTAACAAAATTTTAAACCCCGTTAATTGATTAATCGATACCATATATAGTTGATCTTTAAGAATGTGTAAACCAAATTGTAAATTGATTTGTTTGGCTACTAATTGGGATTGTGATTGAGGCGCTCCTTTGTATTTTAATGGCTATGATAGATGACAGGGCGGATCAATGGCAAGGAAAAAAGAACGCAGGAACACTTATATGTCGGCCGGCGTCGGTATTTTCCCCGGCGAAAGACGCGCGTACATTTCTCGCTCCGCGTCAAAAAAAATTCCGCGCCCACTCATCCGGGGGCGTTTTTCATAAAAAACAATAGTGGGCACCGTTCGGTTGGGCTAACGGCCAAATTATCAAAGATCATCTTTTTGTCTCCAGTTTTTTTAATTTCCATACTAAATGTATAATATAAAGACAGGAAATGTTTATTAACGTAGTGGAGTCTAATACGCTACATGAAATAAAGGAGAACCAAATATCAGAATCACCAGCTCATAAGGGAAAGAAATTTGTATGTATGATTTGGACAAACGAAAGAGAGTAGCCGTATAATGACATCGAACGGATAACGCAATGTCTGAAATGCAGGCGCTTTTTTTTATCATTAGTTTGGTTTGGTTGTTTTTTTATTGATATTTTTTAAGTTGAAGAGGGCAGAGTTAACATGTTTGAGTAAGAGTTTTAAGTTTTAGGTAGGTAAGGGTTATTCATAATTTGGTGAAATTTTAATGCTGATTTTTTATAAGAGAATTTTAAGGTAGTTTTAATTTAAATAATTTTTTTTTTTTTTTTTTGGTTATAATTAAAATTATATTATTTATGTAAAGAATATTGTTTAAATGGATGTAAGCATTTTTTTTTTAGAAGAATATGGTTAAAATTTCTAGAAGAAGAGTTGTTTACTTAACTTTTGAATTCTGAGAATTATGTTTTAGATGTTTGTTCTACCATAATGATCGTTGTGTAGTGTGGGGCTGCCTCCTCATTATTCCCACTGAAAAAGGAAGTGAAAAAGAGGAGTTTCACATGATTGGTAAAAATTGAAAGGAAATCATTCGCCTAATGCTAAAGAGAAGGAGAAAATTTAAGAGAAAACGAAAGCCACCAATCTACAAGTCAATCTACGTTCCGACCCTTTTAAGATTTTAATTTTAAAGACAAATGATATTCAAGTAACAAAGACATTGGAATCATTAGAGCTCCCGAAAGAAATTGTGGCTACGGCTCAAGATATCAAGGCATGGGGTTCACCTAGTTCTTTAAATAAATTTGTGTATCGTATTATCCAAAATATAAATTGAAGCAACAACATAACAAATTTTAGTTTAGATATCTACTATACTAAATAAAAAAATATCATCAGAATAAGCCCACCCTTAATTTTTAAAAAAATACTATTTTTTTTTTAAAAATTATTGTAATGTTGCTCTCTCATATTTCACTGATTTAATCATGTTTTTATTTTATTATATAATTTATATTATAATGTTTTGAATGGTATATTTTAATGGCATAAAAATGAGTTGTAAGAAATAATATTACTTTTATATAATGCAATTATATTAAAACATAATATTTTTTATTTTTGTTTTATTAAAAGGTCATATTTTTCTAATAAATTGAATTAGTTTGAATAATATATCGGAACTTTTATCAACCGAACTATTCATATAGCAAAAAGTAATTACGAAAATTTATCATTGACTCAAAAGTTTCAAATGTGTGGGGGACAAAATTAATAGTTTTAAGGCACAAGTAACTCGATTCCTTTCACGATAAAATTATTCGAGATATTATACAATTGTTTGACAAATTTTACTCGAGATACTCTTCAAATTTATATTATACCTCTCACAATTCGTTAACGATTTTGTTCTATGACATGTATGGGAGTTTAATGATATTGAAGGTGGTCATATCTCACAATCTATTACATGGATAACATAATACTTTATAATGTTGACATAACATGAGATTAAGGGTGTTTGTGGTGGTTCCAAAACACCAAAAAATTATATTAAAAATATTGAGGATAGATATTATAAGAACACCAAAAAAATAAAAGAAAATAATGATTTATATAAGAGGTTATAGGAGAGCCAAAAGGCTATAATAAATTTATGATTATTTTAAATTAATCAAAATTTAATTGTTTTTGTTCAATTGAAATGTGTAATTGTATAGTGATTGTGGCAATAATATCCAATTATAACAACTGTGGGACACAAGATTTAGTGGACTATTGTTGAAAATGAAATTTAGGTGAATTTTTTGAATTTCAAATAAGATTTGAAGTCTGAGAGCATGCCAAAGTACCTTAAGCCTCACCTAGTATCATCTCCCAACAAAACATAATGCATAGAATGAGTAGCACTTTTAGAACCAAGAATCAACGCCACCAATTCCAAATTTGCATAGCAATGGAACCCCACATAAAAGCATGTTCAAAGAAATCTAGTTCTTCACAAATTGGGCATTGGGGATCTTACAATCCCATGTGTTGCAATCTTTGCCCAATAGGTAGACCCTAATGTAAGAGAGACCAAGTAAAAAAAATTAACTTTATGCTAAGATGGATATGATTCCAGAGTGTATGGAAGTAGTTTCCCAAAGTAGCAGTAGAATCATTAGTTCCACATCGTTGATTGAGTTTAGTTAATGGAGAAGCATTTAGCTTGATCTATTATGTATCCTTTTTAAAGGAAAACTTTGAGAACACACCCTAATTCAGCCAACACCAAATATCCCACTATTAAGAAGTGGAGTGTAACCCAACTCTAGAAATGTTGATTGCCTCCAGTTTGTCCCTGATGACTTCATAGGTTCTTTTGTCTTTGGCAAAAAGTTTGAATTTTTTTTGGAAGGTGGGCTAGTTTAAAAGAGTACCATTATCCAGATTAAGGAAATCCCCAACATGCAAAACTCCTTTGTGAAGAAAGTGAATGCTTTGGTAATTATTGCTCCACACTAAAGGCTTTTTGAGAGTAGATGGAAGCAGAGACCACCAAATAGATAGAAGAAAAAGAAGTTGATAATCACATCTCGACATATCCCAAGTAAGAAAATACTTAATTATGTCCCACCCTATCCAAATTTGTTGGAATGCAATAGAGCTGTGAATTTCAACTGATGCTAGAGTAACTAACCAATTCATCCAATAAGTATATCCCCATATCTTGCTACCCACAAGAAATCCTTTTGAAAGTCTAAAATGAAAAATAATCTTTCAAGTTTGATCTCCTTTAAGTGAGTGAATAACCCACTTGGATGTTAAAAAAATACCTTATAGGTAAGAGTTAGGGAAACCAATACCTCCTACCACCCTATCCATCATACAAGTTTGTCATGACACTTAGGAGAAATATTTGTGACCATGTTCAGTTCCCCCAAAAAAGGTCCAAATAACTCTATCCAAATTATTATAAGTAATCTAATAAGGAGCCATAAAAGCAAAATAATAAATATGCACACAACGTAAAATCTTGGTGCAAACTAAAAATCTACCTACGAAAGATAATGACTTACTACTCAATTTTGACACTTTCGTATTAACCTTATTGAGAATGTGTTGCCAAAATTGCACTGAAGTAGTATGAAATGCAAATGGTATGCCAAAAAGTGTAAAATAAGTATCAAGTTTAAGAAATTTCCACTAATATTTAAGAGACCACAAAGGAGGATCAACATATGACATAAAAACACCTTGAGTTTTATTCTAGTTTATCATAGACCTTGAGGCTTACAATAAATGTCCAAATAGTTTAGAGCATTATCAATGCACCTTTATCGGGTTGTCAAAATAAGGAAGGTATCATTAACAAACTGGATATAAATGAATTGATCAAGATAATGTGGAAGAGAAATGACATGAATAAGACCAACCTTAAATCTATTTCGATTAAGATGAATGAGCTCACACAAGTGGAAATAATAAATAAGAGGCGAGTGGACAACCTAGTCTCATGGAACGTTGCAACTCAATATGTTGAGATAACTTACTAACGATATAAATTTTAGTATTTTCATCTAAAATATCATTTGCACATGATGAATAAAAGTTGATCCCAGGCCTAACTTCATCAACATGGAAACAATGAAAGGCCACTCTATTTTATCATAATCTTGGAGAAAGTCCAACTTAAGAAAAATTATATCTTGATTAGAGTCAACCACCAAGCCATACCTTAAGCAGTAATAAAAACATTGTTCAAAATGTACTTGGTTGGTACAAAACTAGTCTAATTAACTGAGACTATTTTGTGAAGATGTGGATTAAGCTTTAAATCCAATAATTTAGCAATAACATTGATCGTAACATTAAATAAAATAATCGATGGGTGGATGCATAAAGTTGGGGGACAAAAAGGTGATAAAATGAATAACACAATTTTTTTTTGTAAAAGTTGTATACCCCTTTTTTTAAAAAACCATGGCAAATATTATTTGAGTTGGTCTCGATCCTAAATGGCATACACCCTTTCGAGAAAAGGGCATAACCCATTTAGAAATGGCATGCAAGGATTTGAAATGCAAAGGGTGTATGCCTTTTGATCTGCAAAGGACATACAACCTCTGTAGTTTAAAGGCCATAATCCATTTTATTTGCATTTTTTTGTAATGGGTTTTGTTAGTGTGTATAAGGATATATTTAGTAAATTCAAATGGTGTATGCCCTTTGAGATGTATTTTTTTATGATGGGTTTTGTTAGTGTGTATAAGGATATATTTAGTAAAATAAAATATAATAAGTATAATAATATGATACATTTTATATTATTATAATTTAAATTTATTTTACTAACTATAAAAAATTAGGGTCACTCTGCATATTCTAAAATCAATTTTAGAGTTGTAGGATTTACCATTTAGAAGTTAGTTTTTCAGAATCCATTCTGGTCAATACTTAATTTTTAGAATTTCAAGATTGGAGGATAGAATGATAAATTATGTTTTGAATCATGTTACATATGTAATAGATTTATACCATTGAGGATTACAATCCTAATTTACCTACTTGAGTATGCCCTAACTAATTTAACTACTTTAATATGCCCTAACTGATTGAATAATCGATCCATATCTTGACCTCAATGAGTATGCCTCACCTAAATACCTAATCCATATCTTCATCTTGACTATTCTCTACCTACCTTCTTGTACTTAAGTATTCCCTACCTAATTTAACTACTTGAGTATGCCCTACATACTTTACCTACTTGAGTACATGCCATGCCTAATTGAATACCAGATACATATCTTGATCTTGAGTATTCCATGCCTAAATACCTGAGCCATATATTGATATTAACTATCCCCCACTTATCTTCTTACACTTGAGTATTACCTACCTACATTTTATAATTTAGTATCCCCTACCTACTTGAGTATGCCCCACCTAATTTAGTATTTCCTACCCAATTGAATACCTAAGCCATATTTTGATATTAAATACCCATATCTAATTCTTATCATATCTTTCTTACCTAATCCATATCTTGAATACATAATACATGATTGAATACCCATTCCATAAATGAGTGTGGATAATATCATGCTTGAAAATCATTAAATGGGGCATTATAAGATCAAGGGATAAAGGATAGGGGTCAATATCAAGGGATGATTGAAAATTAGAAGAGGGGTAATTATCACCTATATAGAGAAAGGAGAGGGGGAATTGGTTGAGCCATATCTTGAAATTAGAGGGGCATCCTAACCTATATAGAGAAAGGAGTGATTATGGACATTCATATAAAATTCTTGAAGGTGGATTCATGCTGAATTCCTAAATAATTTGTGGGTTTTTTAATCAATAGGTCTATAAATATGCATTAATGACTATCCTATACCATGCAACCTATAACATACATTTAGTAATGATACAGTCATTCATACATTACATCTACCCCATACCTAGTACTACATGTAGGTATGTTGTCACTCATACATGACATCTTCTTATAGTCATGATATAGTCACTCATATCGAACATGAATGCAACTAATCACCAAAATACACTCCATTTACACATAAACCATTAATCATAAACCCCAAAACCTAAACACTAAACCTTAAACCTTGAACATTAAAACCTAAACCCTAAACCTCAAACCCTAAGCCATAAACCCTATACCATGAACACTAAATCATATACCTAAACCCTAAACCTTAAGCCCTAAACGTTGAACCTTTAACTCTAATAAATTATCCCTAAATGCAAAACAATAGTACCTAAACCCTAAACCCTAGATCCTAAACATATAACCTCAAACCCTAGACTTTATATCATAGACTTTAAACTCTAAAACCTAAAATTTAAGCCCTTAAACATAAATCCCAAACCATAAGCCTAAAATACTAAATCCTAAATACTAAACCATAAACCCTTAACTCTATACCCTCAATATTAAACACTAAACCTAAACAAAAAATTCAAAATCATGAATATTAAACCCTAAACATTGAACCCCAAACCCTAAACCTTAAACCTTCACCCCTAAACTCTTAACCCTATTTCTAATCTTGAAACATTAATAACTAAACCCTAAACCCAAAACCCAAAACCATAAAACCTCAAACCTAAAACCATAGACCTTAAATCCTAAAACTGTAAACCCTAAACCTTAAAACCTAAATGTTAGAACCTAGAAAATCAACCCCAAATAATAAATTATAGACTTTGAACCCTAATCCCTTTATCCCAAATTCTAAAATATAAGCCTATACAAAGAACACTAAACCTAAACAGTAAGACTTGACACCAAAACTAAAACCCTAAATCACAAGATGTAAAACCCAAACCATGAATGATAAAACTTAAATTATAAAACTTAAGACCTACACTCCAAACCTTAATCTCCAAAACCTAAGCCCTAAACCCCTAACCCTTAGCCCCTAACCAAATTCCAAAACATAAACCCTAAACTCTAAATCCCAAATACTAAACTCCAAACCTAAACCCTATACCCTAACACTTAATCCCTAAACTCTTAAACCCAAGCCTAAGACCATAAACCATAAGTCATAAACCTTAAACATTAACTCTTAAATGCTAGATTATAAACCTAAACCCTAAACCTTAAACCTTAAACACTAAACCTTAAACCTTAAACCACAAACCATAAATCCTAAACTCTAAACCATAAATCCTAAACTCTAAACCATAAACACTAAACCCCAAATACTAAACCCCAATCCCTAATCCTTAAACACTAAATCCCAAATATTAAATACTAAACACTAACTTCCAAATCCCAAACCCTCAACCATAACTCCCAAGATAAAAACCCTAAACCATAGAACCTAAACATTAAAAATTAAGTGTGAAATGATAATTCGTAAATCCAAACACCAAATCCCTAAAATTTAAACCCTAAAATATGACCCCAAAAATAAAAAAATAAAAATATTAAAACCTAAGCACCAAACCCCTGACCCTAACCATAAAACTTATAACCCTAAGCCCTAAACCCCAAACCCTAAACCCTAAATTGTGAACCTTAAACCATCAACCCTAAACCCTAAATCCTAAATTCTAAACCTTGAACCATCAACCATAAAACCTAAACCCTAAATTTATAAATCTTAAACTTCTAACCCTAAACCCTAAACTTTAAATCATAAACCATAAAACCTAAACTCTAGACCTTGAACTCCAAATGTTAAACCCGTAGCATGGAACCCCTAACCTATAAAATCTAAAGTTTAAACCCTAAACTCTACAACCCCAATCCATAAAAACTAAATGCTAAACCCTAAAACCTAACATATAAGTACCACACCCAAACACAACCCCAAAATGCAAATATAAGAACCCTAAATCCTAAAACCTAGCACCTATTTCAAAATCCTATGCCTTAAATTGTAAACCAAAAATAATAATCCCTAAACCCTTAGTCGTAAATCCAAATTCTAATCTCTAAATATTGACCCCTGTCACATTTTAGGGTTGTAGGGTTTTAGATTTTTATGTCTTTTGGGTTTATGAAACTTAGGGTTTAGGATTAAGGTTTTAAGTGTTTTAGGGTTTTAGGGTATAGGTTATTTCATATTAGTTCTTGGATTTTATGGTTTGGTCTAGGGTATAAGGTCTAGGGTCTAGTGTCTAGTGTTTAGGGTTTTGGTGCTTGGGGTTTAGGATTTTTGGGTTTTGGGGTGTGAGATTTTTGCATTTATGGTTTAGGGTTTATGGTTTTAGGTTTTGGTGTTGTGAGTTTGGATTCTTGGGGTTTATGGGTTTATTAGTTTAAGGTTTAGTTTTTAGTTTTTAGGGTTATGGTTAGGATTTATGTTTATATTTAGGGTTCCTACAAGTTTTAATACTCACCATGGATATTATACACAAAGGAACCCCTAAATACCACCTATTACTAGGATAATGGATATTATTTTTTTAACATCTTAGCTTATGGGGGTTCACAAGTAATACATATATATTAAGAACAATTTCACATACGACTCTATTATCATAGTAAAATTAGAATCTCCCCTTGCATTGTATTATGTCCAAGTATCATTATTTACAATGAATAAAAAACTATTCTTACACATAATATGTACTATACTTAGATTTTGGATCTATTAGATAGATTATACCTATTTTTAAATGTTGGTGACTTCCTACCTATCTATTTGGTGATCCACTCTACTATGGATCTAGACTCTCAATGAATTTAAATACATATCATTTAAAGACCCATAAATATGGGGAATAAAGCATCTAACTAATAATTTCCATTAATGGATACATATGGGATTGGCTTAATTCTGAGATTGACTCAACTCTTAGATTGGGAAACTGAATCCCTTTCAAGGTCATCCCCTCAACTAGTAGTGTCATTACCACAACCCACTCTCCTTCAATCCTCCACTATGACCTTTTCAAAAAAATTAGGGAAACCAACATACATGGTGGATAACACACCATATAGGAATGATGCAATTATTTGAAGTTCTAGTCAACCCCCTCTCCACTTTCCTATCCAAATAAATGCCTCAATGACACCCCTAGGTATAAATACACATTATACCTCTAAATATATGATTCAAAAGTTGAATAATGGGATATTATGGTTCCCCAATGGGTGAAAAAGTCTCAAGTTAGGAAGAAGGACAAATAAGGCATTGTTATAATAGAATTGCCAATAATCAACACCCATTTTGAAAAATAAAGTGGAACCATACAAAGGGTGAGTAAGAGTAAGGTAATATACCAAAATTGGGATGAAATTATATTAGAACATAAACCCTAAAATCCTAAACCAAAAAACTCCAAATTTCATTTGAACTCAGAACCCAAAACATCAAAACCTTGAACAACAAAACTCATACCCTAAACCCCTAAAACCTAACCCCTAACCCCTAAACTAAAAAACCTAAAACATTAACCCATAAAACATTAAACCCTAAATATTAAAATAAAACCTAAACAATTAAAATTTAAATCCTTATAACAAAGACCCTAAATACTAGAATATAAACCCTACACCCTAAAAACCTTAAACCTTGAAACCCTAAAACTCAAACACTAAAATTCTAAACCCTAAAACCCTAAAATATTAACCCATAACCCTAAACCCTAACCCAAATTCTAATCCATAATCCTAAATCATAAATCCTAGGCCTTTAAATCCTAAACAATAAACCTTAAACCCTTATCCATACTCCTCAAAACCCTAAACCCTAAAAACCAAAACTCAAATCTATAAACATTAACCTCTAGATCATAACCCCTATTCCATACCCATAACCCCTATCCATACCCTATAATACTATTCATAAACCTTAATATGTAAAACATAAACTCTAAAACACTTAAACCTAAAACCCTTAAATCCAAATCCCTTACCTTAAACCCCTAACCACCTTAAACCCAAAACCCAAAATGAGGAGGGAATGATTAAAGATGATGATAAATGATGATGGAGTGATTATGGATGATGATGAATTATGAGGGACTGATTAGGGATGATTATGGTTGATGAGGGAGTGATTAAGGATGATGAAGGCCAATAAGGGCTAATGAGGGTGTGACTAGGGATGATGAGGGTTGATGACAAAGTGATTAGGGATAATGAGGGTCAATAAATGAGTGATTAGGGATGATGAGGGTTGATGAGGGTGTGAATATGGACAACGAGGGCTGATAATGGAGTGATTAGGGATGAGTTTGGATGATGAGGTATAATAAAGGATGATGAGGGAGTGACTAGGGATGATTAGAGACAATGTTGGTTGATGAAAGAGTGATTAGGGATGATAAGGGTTGATTCAAGTACAATAAGGTATGATGAGGGAGTGACTGGGGATGATAAGAGATGGTGAGGTCCAATGAGGGAATGATTAAGGATGATGAGGGATCATTACTAAGAAAATGATATAGGTCACATGCTATAGTCAATCATTTATGCATATCCATAGTCCCATTGATAAAAAATGCAACAAATTATGTAAGAATTCAACTTGAATCTGCCTTCAAGACTTTTACTCGATCATTCCTAGTCACTCCTTTCTATATATCCAAGTGAGAATGTTAGGTTGTGGAGCTAAAAGCTTCAACCCTTTGCAAACTAAAGGAACAATGGTTGCTGAGATCTAGGAGCACCGGCGTCGGCAGCAGGACTGACGTCGGCAGAGACCAGTGCAGAAGGCCACTAGCGACGACAGGAAGTCGGCCGACGTCGGTAGAACCAGACAAGCAGGGATCGACGTCAGTCGCCTGTGTGTTCTAGAACTGCTCGTTTCACAGACAGTTAGTTAAGTGAATGAAGAGTTTGCATGTTGAGACCAGTTAGAGTCTTGGGCTGCGAGGATAATTGTCTAAATTAAGAGTCTAAGTTATTGTTTGAGTTAGGGATCTATTTATAGACCCATTGGCATGTATTGTTAATGTATGAGATAAAAAGGAAGAGTTCCTTCTAGTTGTAAGATTTGTGAGTTACAGGTTGTTGCAAGCTCATTAGGGATCTACATGTAAGTTTGATCTTTGAATTGCAGGTTGCAGGTTCATGAGAGATCAGCTTGAAGTGCTATAGAGTGCTTGGTGTACCGGTAGGGTTATTACTGACTGGTTGGTGAGGTGAACACCAATTCTGTGTGTGAGTTGGTTGTTGGGACCATTTTTTGTGTAGGAGAGTGTGTGTGAGAAGAATTACTGTACACTTGAGGTGTGGCGAACCTCTATAAGGTGAAAGAGTGTGGCGGCTCTTTGATGTATTCTTTTCTGTATAGTGTTAATACAAGATAGTGTATTGTCTCTCATATTCTGTGCTATTGGTGAATTCTAGTTACTTGTGTTTCTGGTTATTTCTGCATATTCAATTGCTTATATTTTGTAATCATATTGTGCTCTTTCTGAGGAGCAAGATCCTAACAGGTGGAATTAGAACAGGTGTGTTTGTTCTTGGATTTTATCTCTTCCACCTCCTAACAAGTGGTATCAGAGATTCAGGTTGGGATACTAACATATTGGTGTAGATCTGGGTAGTGTGTTTTGATTACAGGTTACTCACAGGGTTTCTGTTTGAGTGGGAGTTGAGCAATGGCAGAAAACAGTCAACTACGAATGGAAAAGTTTAATGGCAAGAACTACCAATTATGGAGGATGCAGATTGAGGACTATCTATATCAGAAAGATTTGTACTTACCGTTGGGTGGGGTTACTAGCAAACCCTTGGATATGAAAGATGAAGAATGGGAGGTTCTTGATCGGAATGCTCTGGGATCTGTTAGATTGAGTCTTGAATCATCTGTGATTTCTAGCTTATCACAGTGTAAGACAACGGTGGAGTTGATGAAATCTTTGGCAAATTTGTATGAAAAACCCTCGGCTGCTAATAAGGTATTTCTTATGAAGCGTTTATTTAATTTGCAAATGTTGGAAGGTGGATCTATTCATAGCCATCTTAGTGATTTCCATGGTTTGGTAAACTAGTTAAGTTCCGTCAATATTGTATTTGATGATGAAATTAGAGCTCTCTTAATCTTGTGTTCATTACCTAAAAGTTGGGAAGGTTTGGTAATGGCAGTTTCTAATACTGTGTCTCCTTCAAAAGTCTTAAAAGTGGATGATGTTGTGAGTGTGATCTTGAATGAAGAGATACGCAGGAAAAACACAGGTGAATCATCTGGAGATGCTTTGAGTGTTGGAGGAAGAGGAAGGCCAAGAGAGAAGATAGAGCGTGGGAGATCAAGGTCGAAGATGGGCAAGAGATCCAAGTCCAGGTATGGTAGAATAACCTGTTGGAAATGTGGAAAGCAAGGGCACTTAAAGAGAGATTGCAGATCGGGTGAAGATCAGCATGAAGGACATGGAGAAGAAGCAGATGTTGCGGGTTACGTTGCACAGGATGCTCTGGTATGTTCTTTGGATAAAGTAGAATCTTGGGTATTAGATTTAGGTGCCTCTTTTCATGCATCCCCACATAGGGAATTTTTTCATGAGTATGTCTAGGGAGACTTTGGAGAAATTTGTGTAGGGGATGGAAAGCCTTGTCAGATTGTTGGCAAAGGTAAAGTGAAGCTGAAATTGCAGACAGGTGACACATGGGTGTTAAAGGAGGTCATGCATGTCCCAGTTCTGAAGCGAAATCTAATTTCTGTTAGAAGTTTGGGTGAAGAGGGTTGCATAGTAACTCTCACAGTGGACTCTTGGAAGGTTACCAAGGGTACACTTGTTGTAGCTAGAGGTAAGAAAGTAGGTGCACTTTATCTATCCACTTGTTTTACTGATTCTCTTTCTGGGTTATCTACTTCAGCTGTAGGTTCAGAGATGTGGTTTAATAGGCTTGGTCACATAGATAAGAAGGAGATGCTAGTTCTTGAGTCAAAGAGTATGCTTTTAGATTTGGAAGGCATGGATCGTGGTTTCTGTATGCAGAAGAAGAAGGTGAGGTTTCTTGAGGAATCCGATGTTAGTGACAAGAATAGGAAAGCCTTGGTTTTCAAGGAGAAAGTGACGGATAGAGTTCAGCACAAGGTGCAGATGAATTTTGAGCAGAGCAAGGGTGATTTGGACAAGGGTTCGATCCAAAAAGAGCTCGCGGGAAAAAGTCAGGTCTCACAAGAAAAACACAGAGACCGACGTCGGCAGGAAAATCGACATCGGTGTCCAGACAGGGACCGACGTCGGCTATGTGCAGCCCGATGTCGGTGACTCAGGGCAGACAGAGACCGGCGTTGGCTAGGGGAAACCGACGTCGGCAGGGAGGCAGTCGCAAGGAACTGACATCGGTCGGCTGTAGACTGAGATGTGACCGGCATCGGTCACTGAGATGAATTTTGGGTGGACAGCGAGTTGTCTTAGAGTCTCAAGTGCGCATATGGAGGACTGAAGGTGTAAGTAAGTTCTTAAATTCATCATTTCCCTTCTTTACACTACTTGTTGCTCACTTATGGCATAGGACCAGGAAGTTGTTAAAGAAGCAGAACAGGTAGATCCAGGAAACAATGGGAACTTGGCATGGATGAGGATGTGATTCCTTAGAGGAGAACCAAATAGGGGTTTTGGGTAGAGTGGCCAGCTAGAAGTAAGCATTGAGAGACGAATGGATGTTTAGGATGAAGAAGAGTGGAAATGGATACGTGAGATGGAAGATCAGGGTATATGATCTTGTATTAGCTGCAGGGCAATGGAGGTTTGATCATTGTGTTTCTCTTTACCAAGTTGGATAATATTAGCTACATTATCCTATTTTCTGTATGATGTGCTTGTTGCAGGGCTACATATATAGGTATTGCTAAACTAAAGGTAAAGCTAGTTCAGGTGTGTGTCATGGAGAATCTGGGAGCAGCAAGATTCTTTGGCATGAGTGTGATCTAGAGACATGGAGGTCTTGTTGACTTTGTTTCAGGATGATTGTGTGAAATCGGTTAGCACACCGATGGTTAGACAGTTCACAGAACAGGCGTCTTGATTCACATAATGAGGTTGAGTGCATGGTATGTACTAAACTTGAGTTTTCCCAAGCAGTGGGAGTTATCACAAGTTTGGAGTCAATCCGGGAGAGTAATATTGAAGGGCAGTTTAGTGGGACCAGCAGTAGGTGCACATGCTATGCAGGGTCAAGTTCTTTTTCTACATGGTTGTAGATGCGGATGTGGCAGGTAATTTGGATGACAGGTTTTGCACCACGGATTTTGTGGTGGTTGGTCTTCAAGAGTGATCTTGAGGAGGGATATAAAGCCAAGGGAATAGACTAGACGGTGTACAGGTACAGGTATAGGTTGCAGCTATTTATCTCCAAGTGGGAGATTGTTAGGTTGTGGAGCTAAAAGCTTCAACCCTTTGCAAATTGAAGGAACAATGGTTGCTAAGATCTAAGAGCACCAGCGTCGGTAGCAGGACCAACGTCGGTAGAGACCAGTGCAGAAGGCCACTGGTGACGGTAGGAAGTCAGCCGACGTCGGCAGAACCAGACAAGCAGGGACCGACGTCGGTCGCCTGTGTGTTCCAGAACTGCTCATTTCACGGATAGTTAGTTAAGTGAATGAAGAGTTTGCATGTTGAGACCAGTTAAAGTCTTGGGCTGCGAGGATAATTGTCTAAATTAAGAGTCTAAGTTATTGTTTGAGTTAGGGATCTATTTATAGACCCATTGGCATGTATTGTTAATGTATGAGATAGAAAGGAAGAGTTCCTTCTAGTTGTAAGATCTGTGAGTTGTAGGTTGTTGCTAGCTTATTGGGGATATACATATAAGTTTGATCTTTGAATTGTAGGTTGCAGGTTCATGAGAGATCAGCTTGAAGTGCTATAGAGTGCTTGGTGTACTGGCAGGGTTATTACTGACTGGTTGGTGAGGTGAACACCAATTCTGTGTGTGATTTGGTTGTTGGGACCCTTTTTTGTGTAGGAGAGTGTGTGTGAGAAGAATTACTATACACTTGAGGTGTGGTGAACCTCTGTAAGGTGAAAGAGTGTGGTGGCTCTTTGATGTATTCTTTTCTGTATAGTGTTAATACAAGATAGTGTATTGTCTCTCATATTCTGTGCTATTGGTGAATTCTAGTTACTTGTGTTTCTGGTTATTTCCACATATTCAATTGCTTATATTTGGTAATCATACTGTGCTCTTTCTGAGGAGCAAGATCCTAATAGGTGGAATTAGAACAGGTGTGTTTGTTCTTGGATTTTATCTCTTCCACCTCCTAACAGAGAATGCCCCCTATTTTTTCAAGATATGGATTGATCAATTCCCACTCTCCTAGTTTTTCTCTCTTTCAAATGTAAGACACAGTCACAAAAGGCTCCTATCCTTGTTTTCCAAGCATGAGACACGTAGCCACAAAAGGATCTCATCCTGGTTCTCCAAGGCTCTTGAAATAGGACCTAAAGATATAATTCAAAACCATAAAATCTCAAAACTCTAATGCGTAATGATGGAAAACTCTTCCTATCCTTATATAAATTCAAGATGAGTATATGTACCCTATAATTTTAAAATCCATTCCTACCTAATTGGGACTTACAAAACCATATGTTCATTGGTTTAGTTTATAAGCATACTCAAGACTGGTAATCTTTGATGCATACTCAAGACCAATAATCCCTACTTAGAGAAACATTCATAGTTTTATTCAAGTCACTAGTCCCAAGCTTTTAAATTCCTCCTTTGCACTTGCAACATAGGATACAAAGGTTTAAACATCTACACATAAACTACCTACCCATCCCTTTCAAGGCCATCCCCTCACTTATAAGTCTCATTTCCATAAACCACTCCCATTTAGTCTTCTATTATGACCATTTTAAGAACTTCAAGACAAACAACATAAATTGTAGAGACCACACCATAGAAGAATGATGCAATCATTAGTATTTATAATCAACCCCCTATCCACTTTATAATCATAATTCCCACACAAGTATAAATATTTAAATGCAAGGATAAAATGTGCCAAAGCAAAGCCAATGGTACAAATGCTAATAATCTATATTCATGTCCCACATCTTTCTTTAATAATAACTCGTAAACATGAGAAGATACAAAATGCTTCAGCGCTTTTGCTCAATGTTTATAACCTAAATGAAAAATAAATAATTTTGGCTAAAAAACAATATTGACCTCCTCCTCATTGAAATATGAATACCTATGAATAACTGAAACAAGAACTACACTCATCAACATCTATTGAGTAGAGAAAACAAAGGCAATGAGATCCAATAGTTCCAAAGCTCAAATATATGAACCATTTTTAGAGGTACACTCACTGAGAGGGGGGGTGAATCTATGAGCCTAGATATTTCAACATAAATTCCAATCCTCCCAAACTCTTAATCAGTCAATACATACATTCATGAGGCATACAAATCATTCATAAAAATGAATAAAAAAGATAATGTAAGATCAAGAACATAACACATGACATACATGGGAAACCCTCTTGGAAAATAAAACCCATTCGAACCTATAATTGGAATACTATCCTATAATAACAAGAACCAATTTAGACTAGATGCAATTGATCAAGGAACTACCATCCCTATTTAGTGAGACTCCAATCCTACAAGGTACCACCATACCTATCTAGTTGAACTACAACACCAACCATACTTTTAGCAATTTTCACCTTGCAAGGAGGCTGCAACCACCTTAGATGTTGAGCACCCATAATAAAACCTATGAACATATTTCCTCAATCCTAATTACCTAAAAATATAATGGAGATATAAAGTATATCATCTCTCTTCAACTTTGCACACTCAATGCATCCAAGGCCACTTTTTGGACTACTCTACACTTCTCAACAATAACACTATCACCACAACAATCCCTATTGATCAAAGCACATTAAATATTTGAACCAACACACAAAAATAATTTAGGACACATTACATATCCCAACTATCCCCACCCTTAAAATCTACACACTCAATACATCCCTCACAATATTAACTATTCCATAGCTTCAACAACATGACCAAATGGTCATACACACTATCCACACTCTGATCAATCTCTCAAAATATCCACCAAGATATCATAGACACTATAAATCCTTTTCTCATTCCCAAGACATTCAAAACATCCTTTTGGATAACTTTAAGCCTCTTTATTCATGTTCAACCTACAAGAGCGCTATTTTTCCATCAGAAGCATGACCTATAGATCATACTTATAGTCCTCAATTTTTTATTCAACTCATAATTAGGTCACTCTATCCCTCCTTCACCTTTTAAAACACACATCCAATCCTCTCTCCAACCACTCCTTAGTCTCACATTCACAAGTCTAGAATCCATCATCTTTTGTTCCACTATATATAGAAAAATATTGATAAACACTCCTTTGGTTGGCCAATAGGCATGTATTAACCCATAAGAAATCTATCTTATGAAGATAAATCTCAATACATTCTTCATAGGTCAGCCATAGCACCTATGGGTCACACTTAAGGAACTACACCTTTTAATAAGGCTCTTGTAGTCCTTATAGGTCTCATGTGAACCCATTCACTCCTTTAGCAATCTCTCAAGAAAAATAAGAACATAAAACCACTTTCAAATATATGGGTCCACTCCTTGTGTCCCCATCAACATCCTCACATGATCACATTCAACTTAGCTCACTTTTATGTATGCTCAAACCACTCCAATAGAGACCTTGTGCATAGGAACACCATTACCGAATATATAGTCAACTTCTTAAGCATTGTTCATACTCAAGATAGATTTATCACACCTCCAAAATCCACATAGAGCATCCTCATAGAGTCTAAAACATGTTTTAATATCTAATTCATCATGAGACTTTGAAACAACATTAATAAAAGCTTGAGTATCCTTCTTGGGTCATTTGTAGAATAAGCACAAACACACAATCAACTTATAGGCTCAATATATTTGACTGTACTCACTTTTAGATCTTCAAATTAGGTTCATTATATGTGCCATGGAGTCCTCTACCACTATGCTTTTAACTACATGACCAAATTCATCTTCTATCAAAATATATGATCAAAATATATATCTTTGGTTTTTCTTGTGTTGAATTCAAATATTTGAATAGCAACAGTCACAATTAACCTTTGAGCACAATGTTTGAATCTCATGAACTCTTAGCTTAGGATCAATCTCACACCATCAATCTTGTCTGAGCTTTAACACATAAAATACCAAAGCCAAAAGTTAAACAACTATTAAATTGACCTCATATCATGAAATATGGTAATTGTTGGCTCACCACACTCCATTGATCTATGTGGATCAGTCAGGACTTTAATGATCAATGCTCACCATTCGATCAACTGTATGAATGCTCTCACACCATTGGATCATTATCCTACACCTTTGCTTAGTATTTAAACATAGTGTACCTATCCTCATATCATTACTTCTTTAATCATTGGAGTAATGTGCACCATTGATCTTGCTCAAGCTTTAACACTTTCAAAAATGACTATGGGGACCCTATCAATAAGCTGAAGTAGCCAATTTTTATTCTTATTAACTTCTTCTATGCTTTGATGCAGGATCTTAAACTCCTGACCAGATGATCTCCTCACATAGGACAATCCAACCATGTGACATACTATTCTTAAAACCCTTACATGTGTGAGATATAACATCATTAAAGTGCCTTTTTGAAAAATTCTATCACCGAGCCAACTATGTCAAAATTTTCTTGAGAGGCCATCTTTGAGCACCCAAAACTTTTTTTTTGCATTAGTGGATGATCTAAAATTTAGTGTAAATCATTTATGCTCAAAACTAAACAAACTGATATGATCAATTTTTATTTAAACCTTCACATGCGAAAGATATAAAAACATCAAAAAGCTCACTCAGCTCTTTTTGCCACACTACAAAATTGGTTGTGGGAAACATAGTCAAACTCCCTAGGAGCCCAACTTTACATATGCATATCTTTTGATGTGCTACATTGCATGATCTGAAAATTAGCACAAATAAACTAGGTCTAAAAGTGAACAAAAAACTATGATCATTTTGTCCTTGCACATCCATGTGTGTAAATGCTGACCCCATCAACATGCTTACTCAGCTCTTTTTGGCCATAATGTAAATTTGGCTATGGGAAAATAATGAAAATATAACTGAGAAGCCAAAATTTCACCCTCATATCTTTGACCACACTTCAACACATGACTTGATATATGCCATATAATAACTAGGGACTACTTTTATCACAATCATATGACCAACTCCCCTTGACTCCTTCCCATGTGGCAATAGTGACATCATCAAATTGTCAACTCAGATTTTTTGCCACTAAACCCAAAGTGTCTAGATGAAAACTATGATCAACCAAATGAATTATACTTATGGTAAAAATATCGCAAAGCATAGATAACATCATAGGGACCTATTTCACATTCTCAAATCACCATACTCATCCCTAAACATCTCTATCCAAGTCAACACTGAAGATCAACCAAGCCACCTTTAAGCATACAATAATAAGCACATTGCACACTTTGTCATTGTCACTTAGGGTATCAAAGAAATTCATCTACTCACCAGAGCATCTCCATAATACAAACATGACATTATCATGACAAATCTCCAACAATCTTCCCCTTTGTCATTGATGTCAACACTCATCAATATAACAATATATAACTCGCCTTCTCTCTTCAAAGCACTCTCATAAAAGGAACTTTCTCCCCATTAGGAAATTTATCCCTCTTTGACACAATGACAAAGTGGGAACACACTAATCTTGAGGACCTAAATATATTATAAAAATAGTAAAGGATTATCTTAGAAAGATGATACAAACTCTCTCTTACCTTGAGCAACCTCTTCTTGTCTTGATAACATATTCTTGCTCCATGCCAACACTCCCTTCAACCAAGCACTAAAACTAATTAATAATGAAAACAAAAGCACATAAATCTAATGGAACACATCAATAATCATCTGAGAGTTACTTCCCCTAAGAACTCTAAGAAATTTTACCTTCTAAGCATCTTTAGATCTCCACACACCATGAAGAACCACCATGCAATCTTACTAGCCTTCTTTCTTAAGACACTTTCATGACCAACAACTCTACATCTACACTATAGAAAATATTAAACATGCACTAAAACAAGGTGAGAAGATACCTTTAGATACTCATACCTTGATATTTTGGAGAAATTGAGCAAAAATCACTCTTCTTCAAACTAGGTTTGTCCAGCCTCCTTATAACCCTAACTAAAACTTGAAGAGCCCACAATTTTCAGTAGACACATTTTCAAGAATTTAAACTCCATATCTGAAGCACTCTCATATTTCCCCTCAAGAACAATAATTTTCATCACCAAGACCATCCTTTGAAACATACTTCCTTCACAAACCTATTAGCCACTTAGCCCTTCATATTGACAAAAAATTGAATAACTAAAGAACCTTAAATATTTAATTCTATGTAAATCTTGATTTTACCACCCATTTGTCCCATTAAACATATTAAGAAGTCTCAAACCTCAATTCATAAGGCTGACCACCTTTCTAGAAAATCCCAAAAACCTAAAATCTTACAATAAACAAAGTTAAACAACACCTTCCAGTCAACGTCCATCTCTAAAACTTCTTACACACCTAAAAATACCCATCACACACTTCTAGACCAAAAATTAAGCTTTCATACCTTTGGGAACCCATACATCCTATAACCCATTTTAGGCTTGCTTGCCCTTAAACCAAAAATAAAGACAACTGAGACTCAAAAAATCCTCAATTGGCACATACATACCTTAAGACCTTAAAACACCTAGAGAATACCAAAAATAAATCATAGACCTTTATAATCACCAAACACTTCTTTAAATTTTCATCAATCTCATTAAGACACTTGAAACCACCCAATCTGACTCTGTACTGCAACTCCTTCACAAGCCTTTCAAACAGGGTCATGAACTTGTTGCTCCCCCTTAACCAAAGACCTTATCTAATTGAAATTATCATCTTGAGCACACAAAAATGCTTATATACCAAAAGGGGAATCTTAAGAAGCATAGACATAGATCTCCTCTACACCACAATGCTCTACAATGATGTGTAACTAGGAGTTACCCACAACTCCTCATATTCCTTCTTCTCCTTGGTCATCTGATACTTATAGTTTTTCTTCTTCTTTGGCCTAACTATGATAACTAGTTCCTTTTCTGTATCACTCTCCTTCTCTTATAGGATATAATTGATAACACATGGAGATAACAGAGATTCATGACATACCTTTTCATCTGAATAATCTACCTTGTAGTTTGGAATCTCATTAGTAGATACTGACAACTGATGTTCTTTAATTGAAACTTGTTTATTAATAGTAGGATGTTCACTTGGATCTATACACATTTCAAAACTAGCCTCATCTATTAATTTTGTCTTCTCCTTAAGATTGGTCTCTTTATTTTCCGCATGAGTAGACTTTTCATTTTCCTTTTCTAACTAATAGTTGACACATTCTCTGCTTTAGACTTGTCAACAAAATTTGTCAACAAAAACTCTTAACTTTCATTTATTTTTGATTCTTTTTCTACCTTGGCAAACAATCCATCAAGACTCTTAGACTCAACAGAGGTATTATCCTTAGTCTTTACTACCTCAAGTCTCCATATCATCTTGTCTTCTACAACCATCTTACGTACTTGATCCTTGATCTTATCTTGATTTTCAATATAGCCTTCTAGAGTAACTTTATTATCAACCTTATGACTAGAATAATTGAAAATGATTACCTTTGGTTTCCATACCTGAGTTTGTCCTTTCTTAGACCTTCTAATAGCTTTATATCCTTTGACTGAAGACCTTTTAACACCATTTAAATAAAATCTATCAATATGTCCACTCTTATGACAATTGAAACAAATAACATCATTCAACATACCTCTTGACTTATTTGAGTTATGATTTCTAAAAGATCAATTGCTTATTCTTACAATTCTACATGAGGATACATGCTTGATTGACTTCCTTTTATAGTCCTTGTCTCTATGACCAAACTTATTACATGTATAATAATGACCATGAAATAAACTATCATACCTTGCAGCATTAGGTTGTCTAATTGACCTTCTGACATTGTTCTTAAAGTTTGCATTCTTCTTCACTTCCTTAGGCTTCTCATGCTTCCTTTATATCTTTCCAAAATGACTATAAAAATATCATGCTCACTTTTCAATGACTTCATTTCAACCTTTAGTAGATAGTACTCATCTTCTTTTGCTTTTAGATTTACATTTACAATTCTTAATTGATCCTTAATAATATTATTCTTCTCTTCATCCCTTTTAACCTTGTTGGCTAGGTATTTTAATCTATGTAACTATAATTTAATATACTTGATTTGTTCTTGATACTTATTTTCTTCTTAGCTATCATCTTCTCTAATGTTATGGCAATTTTCTTTATCCAACATGATGTCATTTTCTTTTGAACATAAACTTGTCTTGGATTTTACTCATTGAACCTTGAGATCATTGATAACGTTCTCATATTCTTTGGTATCTTTCTTCAAAATGCATATCTATTATTCAATTTCTTTGATCATAGCCTTCCACTATTGATTTTATTTCTTCAACTGCTTAGTCATCTTTGTACCTACTTATGATTATCTTAAATATATTAGGATTCTTCCAAAGAACTCACTTTGATAACAATTATTAGAGGTAGAATCATTGAGAGGGAGGATGAATCAGTGATCCTATAGATATTTTAACTTCATTTCTAATCCTTCCAAACTCTTAATTAATAAATACATTCATGAGACATACACATCATTCATAACAATGAATAAGAAAGACAATGCAAGATCAAACACATAACACATGACATACATGGGAAACCTTCTTGGGGATTAAAACCCACTGGAACCTATAATTAAGATACTATCCTATAATAACAAAAACCAATTTAGACCATCTAAAACTAATCAAGGAACTACCACCCCTGTTTAGTGATACTCTAATCCCACAAGGTGCTACCACACCTCTAAACTGAGCTACACCAATAACCAGACTTTTAGCAAGTTTCACCTTGCAAGGAAGATGCAACCACCATAGATGTTGAGCACCCACAAGAACACCTATGAACATATCTTCTCAACACTTATTACCTACCAATATAATGGAGATACAAAGTATATCATCTCTCTTCAAATTCGCACACTCAATGCATCCAAAGCCACCTTTTGGACCACTCTACACTTATTAACAACAACACTATCAACACAACACTCCTTATTGATAAAATCACATTAGATACTTTAAATAAAACATAAAAATTAATTATGATATATTACATATGCCAGCTATCCCCACTCTTCAACTTTTCACACTCATTGCATCCTTCACAGCAATAACTCTATCACAACTCCAACAACATGACTAGATGGTCATACACATTGTCGACACTCTAATCAGTCTCTCAAACTAGCCACCAAGATCTTACAGACACCAACAATATTTTTCTCATTTTCAAGACATCCAAAACATCCTTTTGGATCACTCTAATCCTCTTTGTTCATGCTCAACCTGTAAGAACATTATTCTTCCATAAAAAACATGACCTATAGGTAATACTTACAGTCCTTAATCTACTCTTCAACTCATCCTTAGCTCACTCTACCCTCATTTTCTCTTCAAAACACACACCCAAGCCTCTCTCCAATCATTCTTTAGTCTCACATTCATAAGTCTAAAATGCATAATCTTTTATCCCACTATATATACAACAATCTTGATAAACACTCCCTTGGTGAGCCATTAGGCATGTCCTAACCCATAAGACATGTATATTATGAATACAAAGCTCAATACATTCTTCATATGTCATACATAGAACCTATGGTTCACCCTTAAGGAAATACACCTTTTAATAAGGCCCTTCTAGTCCTTATAGGTCTCATGTCAACCCATTGACTCCTTTAGCACTCCTCTGAGCAAAACAAGAACACAAAACCAATTTCAAATATATGGGTCCACTCTTTATGTCCCCTTAGACATCCTCAATTAATCACAATCAACTTATCTCACCTCTACATATGCTCAAACTAATCAAATAAATACCTTATGCACATGAACACCATTATCAAATACAAAGTCAACTTCTTAAGCATTGCTCATACTCAAGATATATTTATCACACCTCCAAAATCCTCATATAAGATCCTCATAGATTCTACAACATGTTACAATAGCTAATTCATCATGAGACATTAAAACAACATTAATACAAGCTATAATATCCTTCTCGAGTCACTTACAGAACAAGCACAAACACACAATCAACGTCTAGGCTCAATATCCTTGATTGTACTCACTTCCAAATCTTCAAATCAAGCCATGGAATCCTCTACCACTTTGCTTTTTATTTCATGAGAAAATTCATCTACTATCAAAATATATATCTCTAGTTTTTATTATGTTTAATTTAAATATTTAAATAGTAAGCATCACATTTAACCTTAACACAATGCTCAAATTTCATAAACTCTCAACTCAGGATCAATCTCACATTGCCAATCTTGTTTGAGCTTTAACACATAGAATGTCAATGCTAAATGTTAAACAACTATTACATTGACCTCATCTCATGAAATCTGTGAACTATTGACTCAACATACTCCATCAATCTTTGTGGATTAGTCAAGATTTTAATGATCAATGCTCACCATTTGATCAATTATACCAACACTTGCTCACCATTAGATCATTATCATATACCTTTGCTTAGTTGTTAAACATCATTCACCTATCCTCATCTCACTACTTCTTGACTCCTTAGATTAATGTGCACCTTTGATCTTTCTCAAGCTATAAAACTTGCAAAAATGACTATGGGGACCTTATCAATAAGCCCAAGTAGCCATTTTTATCCTTCTTAACTTCTTCTATGCTTCGAAACAAGATTTCAAACTTAGATCAGATGATCTCCTCACATAGGATAATCTAACCATGTGACACACTATTCTTGGAACCCTTGCATGTATGAGATATAAAATCATTAAAGTGCCTTCTAAAAAACTTCTGTCATAGAGCCAACTATGTCCAAATCTGCCTGAGAGGCCATCTTTGAGCATCCATAACTTTATCATGCTTTAGTGGATGATCTCAAATTTAGTGAAAATCATTTTTTCTCAAAAATAAACAAACCCATTTGATCATTTTTTATTTACACCTTCACACGTGCAAGATGTACCACCATCAAAAATCTCACTTGGTTCTTTCTACCACACTGTAAAATTGGCTATGGGAAAACATAGGCAAACTGCCTGGAGACCAACTTTGCATATGCATATCTTTTGACACGCTACATTGCATTATCTAAAAATTAGTGAAAATAAACTAGGTCCAAAAATGAACAAACCCATATGATCATTTTATCTTGGCACCTCTATGCATGTGAATTTTGACCTCATCAACATGCTTACTTGACTCTTTCTGGCCATATTGAAAATTTGGCTAAGTATGGGAAAATAATGAAATATGATTGAGAATCCAATTTTTCACCCTCATATATTTGACCATGCTTTGATGCATGACTTGATATATGTAATATAATAACTAGGGACTAATTTTATCATAATCATATGACCAACTGCCCTTGACTCCTTCCCATGTGGTAATGATGACATCATCAAATTATCAACTTAGATTTTTTTCCACTAGACGCAAAGTGTTTAGATGAAAACTATGATAAACCAAATAAATTACACTTGTACACACAAGACCTCAAATCATAAATAACATCATATGGACCTATTTCACATGCTCAGATCACCATACTCATCCCCTAAACATCAATATCTAAGTCAACACTAAAGATCAACCAAGACACCTTTAAGCATATAAGAATAAACACATTGAACACTTTTTCATTATCACTTAGGTTATCAAATCACTTCATCCACTCACTAGAGCATCTCCATGACACTAACATGACATCATCATGACAACTCTCTAAAAACCATTAAAAAATGTCAAAACACACGTCATTAAGTTTATTACTATATCGATGAGTTGGGAATGGGGTATCGACAACCCTTAAATTACCCCAAGGCCAAAGCTCAGAATTACTCAAAATAATCGAACATCAACCTACCACTCATCATAAAGTAATACGATATCCAAACAAAAAAATTATGATACATAAATTCAAGGTAAAAACAAAGTTCAATCCAACATTTAGTTTTATATTAAAGAGGAAACATAGTCTTTTCATAAATTTACAATGTATTTGTGAACCTGAATATACAGAGTATTCCAAAATTAATTTTAGATCAAGGGGGATTACAAAGTTTCCTTTTTTGTAACTTTATTTCCCACATATTAATTCAAATAACATCTTCTCCCCATAGTAGTTATAAGTTAAAATCCATGTCATGATTCTTATTAGGATCCCATGATAATCACACTCACTTTAAAAAATGCATCATTAATAATGAAACTCATGCTCCTAATACAACTCAGGCTTCCAATGTAACTTGGGCTCCCAATGCAACTTGAGCTTATAGTATAACTTGGGCATGCAATTCAACTCAAGATCACAATGCATCTCAATCTATAAATACAACTCAAGCTCCCAATGCAACTCAATATCTTAATGCAGCTTGGGATGGAAATGTAACTTGGGCTCCCAATGTAAAGTAGGTTCTAAATGCAACTCAGGCTGGAAATACAACTTGGGATTATAATGCAACTTGGTTTCATAATGTAATGTGGGCTCAAACTATAACTCGGTCATAGAATGTAACTCAGTCTCACAATGCAACTTGTTTTCACTTACCAACATCATATTTATTTATTAGTGATGAAAAATATAGTTTTCATCATATTAAATCATTTTGTAAGACACATGTATAACTCCACATCCAAGGAGCATATTGACATTATTTTTTTACACCAAGAAGGAAACATATTTTTCATTTTTTACAACTCAGTTTCCAAATTGAAGTATATGAGACAAGCACAAAGAGGCAATTTTTTATCTTTCATCATTTTCCATTATCCCTCATCATTATTTAAACCATGCAGGTGTAAATATGATATTATCTAATTTCTACTAAGGAAACCATTCAATAACTTCCCTAGATTAATCCATCATGCCCCTACCTAATCTACTGGACATGAATGAAAATAATCATACTAGTATAATCCAATAAAAATGAATTGAAACAGAATTCAATATTCATCTAAGAAATATATTGTTTAGTCTAGAATAATTTTATATTAAATACTAAATTGGACACACTCTACCAAATGAGGGAGTGGCTAGGGATTATTAGGTATGATTAGGGCTAATGAGAAAATGGTTAGGGATAATGATAGATGAGGATGAACGAGGAGAGAGTGATTAGGGATGATGAAGGATGATAAGGTTTGATGAGGTAGTAATAAGCGATGATGAGGGACAATGAAATATGATGAAAGATTGAATAGGGACAATGAGAAATGATGATGGTTGATGAGTCAGTTATTAGGGATGATGAGGGATGATGAGGAACGATGAGAGTGTGACTAAGGATGATGAGGGATGATGAAAAAGTGATTATATATAATTAGGGAAGATGGGGGTTGACTAAGGAGTGTTTAGGGATGATTAGGAATAATGAGGGATGATTAGGGATCATGGAGTGACTATGGATGATGAGGGTTGATGAGGGAGTGATTAACGATAATGAGGGATGATGATATCTAATGAGAGAGTGAATAAATACAATTAAAGACATTAAGATCCAATGAGGGAGTGATTAGGGATTATAAGGCAACATGAGGATCAATGAGGGAGTGATGAGGATGATGAGGGTCGATTAAGGAGTGTATTATGTGAATTTAGAATGCTAAGGGTAAGTGCACAAATTTTGGGGATAAAAAGTGGCATGCTCATGGACATGATTTTCTTGAAATTTTAGAAATCTAAACTTCTATAGATAATTTGAGATATCTAAACTCCAAATTTAAATATGGTATAAGAATATTAAATGTATCATTTCAAGTCTAGTTTCCACAACACTATTTTTTTAAAAATGGTTAAGTATAACTAGGTTAAACATCTAAAATTTGAAAAGAAACTCCTATTATTTTAGAAAATATAGTAGATATATGGTCGAGTGGCACACCATTTTTTAATCAGAGTTTAAAATTATTTGAAACCATTTAGAAAAAATTTAGATAACATATTCTAGTGTGTGACCTATATTTTTTCAATTAAATTTTTTTTTAATGAATTTTGAAAGTAAATAGATCCTAAAAACTAACAAAAAAATGGATAGTCATTTGTGCGACACACCTAACTACCTCAAAAAAAACTAAAATCAAATTTTATTTGAATTATGTAGAATTAAGCATAGTTTGTGACCATATAACTTATTTTTCACTTGGATCAATGAAAAGAAAATTAATTAACATGTATATGCATGTATTTTTATAGCATGTAGTGGCATAAAAAAGGTATAGTTAGAAATCAACATAGTTTGAAACCTTAAATTAGTCCAAAATTTGTAAAAATCATATTTTTGGAAAGAGGAGAGCATGCTCATCATGATGGTATTAGGTTTTTGAATTTTCACATTGAAATTTTTAGTGTATTTGGAAATCAAAGTTGAATTTTATTTTTTATCATAACTCTCAAAAATCAACTGTGCATTGACTGTCTAAGCCTTTGGCTCAGGAATCCAAGTCATTCCCAATCCATAAGGTGCAATAATTGAATTTATATTTAAATAATGTGATTAATTTAATAATGTGGTTGCATTATTAAAATGATCATGTTAATAAAGTGATCATTTTACTTAACGTGATCATGTTATATGTTATCAACACCCTAAAACCTGTGTGAGTTGCACATGAAGGCAACTTTGGCCAAAATATTATATTTACTACTCTAAGTTCTAGTATAAGTTTACATGTATTTTATTATATTTTAAATCTATTTTAGTAAATATAATAAATTAGGATCACTCAACATCTTATAGAGTTGGTCTCATAATTGCACACCTTACGATGTGGAAAATAGTTTTTCAAAATCTAATCTAGTCAGTAAATAGAAATTTTTTAGGGTCTAGGTATTGAACCTAGGGATTTCATTAAATAAATTTTGTAAATGATATTCATTTTTGGTAAACATATAGTCATCTTTTAGGTTTTTATGCCTTCTAGATTGAATCAAGGAATTTTTAGGAGTCCTAGGTTTGTCAAAATTTAAGTTTGAAAATTACTCACTTTGAACTTGATCCAAAGTGGTGTGATTTGGGTATTTCAAGTAATATTTATGACTTACACACATAAAATTACCACTTTATGTTAATTTAACTTGTTCATCATCCATCCCTCATCCTTGACCACTTCTTACTCATACCTCATTCTCCCTAATCACTCTCTCATTATTCCTTATTGTCCCTAATCACTCCCTCATTGACCCTCATTATCCCTATTCATATCTAATCACTCCTTAATCATCCATAATATTCCTCCATTGACCCTCATTATCACTCATCGTACTTAATCATTCCCTCCCCATCCTTCATCATCCCTAATCTTTTCCTCGTCCCTATTCACTCCATCCTTATCCCTCCTCATCCCTAATCACTTCCTCATTAAACTTCATTATCTGTGATCATCTCTAATCACTTGGTCTTTTGATTATCATCATCCCTAGTCACTCCTTACTCATTCCTCATAATCCCTAATCAATCTTTCTTCATCCATCATTCACTAATAACTCCCTCATTGACTCTCATCATCCCTTACCATCCCTCATCACTATATCATTAACCCTCACCATCCCTCATCATCCCCAATATCTCCCTCATCATATAATGAAATTATATACTCTAAATACATCTTTCATTCCCATAATATGTTGTTTAATCCATTATAATAGAAATTAACTCTTTTCCAGGACTTGTTTTTTTAATACCCATTGATGATACTAAATTTTATTACTAGATGAAATGGATGAACTTCCAAATTTATAGTCAAGTAACATAAGTACTAACACAAAATATAGTCTAAATTTTAGTTCATCAAATTATTTTTTTATGTAGGTGATAGATGAAAATTTATTCAATTACACCTTTGGTAGTTTGGTTCAAAAGATAAAAATTAATCACAAATCTCTATAATTTTTTAATTTTAATAAGATTTAAATAAAATGCAAATTTATGTAGTGTTTCCCATTCTTGTATGACTTGAATCTTGGCTAGGTTCACACATTCACTCCTTGTGTGTGTACTGTGTCCCAAATATTTTATCTCTTGCATGAAAAATTAACATTTATCCATGTTATCATAAAAGTATGTTTCTAAAAAATGTAAAGTATAGATGTTCATCCAATGTTTTCTAAACATTAAGATGTTATCAAGATATATTTAAAAAATGACATAGGTAAAGGGCTTGAGAATGTCGTTAAACATCTTAAAATGAATGAATTCATTACATGAGTTAACATAAAAGGTGTAACCAATTAGTCAATCAATCCTTCCTTTGTTTTTAAGAATATATTCCAAATGTCTACAGGTTTAACATGAATATGATAATACCTAAACTTAAGAATAATTTTGGAAAAAAACTTCTAAACCATGGATATGGTATATAAATGCCTTAATCTTTAAATGAGGATAATAATTCTTCACTTTAATCTTGTTAATATTTTTTGAATTGTTTCACAACTTTGGAACAAACGTAATTGGGTTTTTGTAAGGAAATGATTTGGGCATGATGTGTCCATTATCCATGATTTCATGGATCTACCATTTGATCTATTCATTCTATAGAAATGATATGTTGCATAAAGAGGTTTGAGGTAGAGGTAGTTAAGGGATAAAATCAATAGTATTTTTTAGTATACATTATGTAGGAACTTATTTAGGTGACTAAAATATATCTCTGTATTCATCTAGTATATGGTTCAATTATTTTATCTTTGTTCTTGTTGGATAAACCACACAATGATATTATGACATAAGGATGTTATTACATTTACTTCTTACCATCAAGAGTATACTTCTTACTATAACTGACAAGATTCTTTCACTTCTTGGAACTAATGATTCAAAGCTTATGAACTAAATATGTTATGTGGTATTTTATATCATGACAATCTGTCATAAAATTTCAAGGATATAATTCATAGACAACTTTTCAACAACAAATATATGGTTGACAACATGTAAAACATCACATACCTCTAATGGTTAGATGTCACAAAGGATTGCATCTTTAAAAAGTTTGATTTTGTCCACCAAGTGACATTACTAAGTGATCCATTTCTCAAGGCCTATGTTAGACCATACACTAGCATATGATTATGGATGATGTATAAATTTCAATTTTTTTTTTTGAAAATATGATATAAGAGAAATTAAATTCTTTTGACTTCCTTTGGAAATGATGAAGTGTATTGGCTCACCATTGATTTACATTTGTTAATGAAACAATATTTTTAATTCATATAATTTATTATTAGGGGAAGTAGAGATATTTTTAGTACTGATCATATCATTGGGTTCATAATATATTATCTACTTACCTTGTTATAGTGATAGATAACTTGTACCCACTTCTCAAGATGTGCAAGTAGGGAGATCATAGTGCAAAATTCTTCATTGGATTGAATATTGAACTAATGAATTAAGAACCACTTTCCAATCTTAGACTACTTGATCCAATCATTTAAAAATTATTTTCCACTCTTTGGTATGATGACACAATCAATAGACATACAAATAGAAGGCCTTTAATGTAATTATTCATATCATAATGTCCTAATATGGAAAGTAATTGATTGGTTTTAGGAAATCACATAACTTGGTGATACTGATATATTTATTATCCATTTTTGGTGCTATGGTGGTTTTACTTCTCTTTTTCTTGTGAATTTTCAATTATGAATTACATCATTTCTAACAGGCCCATATTTTTCATAGGTGTTAAATATTTATGTTTCAAATTTGCCTCCACATCATTTTGTTCACTATGTCTTATATTTTATGCTATAACTTAACTCTCCACTTTTAGATCCTAACATTGTTAAAACCCCAACAAAATAACACCATAAAGGTATTGGATGGAGTTATTAAGGATGAGGAGGGATGAGGAGGAGTTGATTAAAGATGATGAAGGATTTAATAAGAATGATGAGGGATTGATTATAGAGGATGAGGGAGTGGTTAGGGATGATGATGTATGGTGAATATTAATGGTGTGATTAGAGGTGATGAGGAATGAGGAATGCATAATTAGAGATGATGAGGTATGATGAAGTAGTGATTAGGGATGATGATGGATGGTGAGGGTCAATGAGGGAGTGATTATAAATGATGAGGAAAGGTAAGGGTAAATGAGGGAGTGATTAAGGATGATAAGAACCAATGAGAGAGTGATTAGGGATGATGAGAGATGGTGATAGCCAATGAGGGAATGATTAAGGATGATGAGGGATGGTGAGGGTTAATGAGGGAGTGATGAGGGATGAGGAGGGATGAGGAGTGAGTGATTAGGTATGATGAGTGATAGTGAGGGTCAATGAGGGAGTGATGAGGGATAAGGAGGGATGAGGAGTGAGTGATTAAGGATGATGAGTGATAGTGAGGGTCAATGAGGGAGTAATCAAGGATGAGAAGGGAGTGATTAGAGATGACTAGGGAAAATGAGGCTCAATGAGGGAATGATTAAGGATAATGAATAAATATGAGAGAGTGATTAGGAGTGATGATGCATGAGTAAGAAGTGATCAAGATGAGGGAGGGATGATGAAAAAGTTAAATTACCACAAAGTGGCCATTTAATGTGTTCAAGTCATCAATGTGACCTATGCTACCCCAATCACACCACTTTGCATCAATTATAAAGTGAGTGGTTTTTAAACATCAGTTTTGACAATTTTAAGACTCCTATAAATGCTAAAAATCAATACAGAAGGCACAAAAACCTAAAAATGACTATATGTTTACCAAAAATGGACATCAATTACAAAAATTATGTCCTAAAATCCCTAGTTTTAATAATTAGACCATGAAAATGCTTAAGTACTGACTAAACTAGATTTTAAAAAACTATTCTCCAGATCATAAGGCATGAAGATGTGAGACCAACTCTATCAGATGCTAAGTGACCCTAATTTATTATATTTAGTAAAATAAATTTAAAGTATAAATGTAAACCTATAATTAGCATTTAGAGTAGTAAATATAATCTTTTGGCCAAAGTTGTCTTCATATGTAATTCCCACCTAATTTTATGTGTAAAATAATAGGAACATGATCACATTATCAATAACATGACCATGTTACTTGTTAACCAACATTCACTCCATCTACATGTTTATTGATTCAATGTGCAGAATAATAGTAACATGATTACATTATTATTTTTACAATAACTTGATTATGTTATCTATTAACATGATCATATTATCTATTAATGTGATTACATTATGGCTTAGTAACTATCGAGCCATAATTTAAATAATGTGATCACATTAATTAAATAGCATGATCAAATTACCTTAAATGTCCAAAGAATAGTCCCCCAAATCTATGTACTTACCCTTATAATATGAATTTATTATATGTAACTTTGGAGTGCATGAGATTGGAATTGAAGAATGCATGGATTAACCCATCTATATAACATTTGTTTTAGAGTGAATGGTATCTTTTTAAGATGAAATTTGAATTATGTTTTGATTCATTATATTTTGAATAGAGTGTATTAGGGTGACTATCTATATTCTTGTATGCTATAAGTTATTGCATTATGACTATAGGTAGATGTCATGTATGATTGTCTACATACATACATTTTTTAATAGGTATGCAGTAGATGTTGTGTATGAGTTACCATATCATGACTATAGTTGTGTTACAAGATGCATCCTATAGGGTGGTCATTTATGCATATTGATAGATCCATCGATTCAAAACCCCACAAATTATTTAGGAATTTAACTTTAATCTTGGGTATTCAATCAGATAGGGAATACTTAAGTAGGTGAAGAAGGTAGGGCATACTCAATTAGTTAAAATAGGGGCATAATCAATGGTATATATCTATTACACACATAGCATGATTTAAAACTTTGTTTCTCATTCTATCTTCCAATCTTGAAATTCTAAAAACTAAGTATTAACTAGAATGGATTTTGAAAAACTAATTTCTAAATGGTAACTCCTACAACTCTTGAATCAATTTCATAAGATTGAGAATGGCCCTATTTTTTTATATTTAGTAAAATAAATTTAAAGTATAAGAATATAAAATGTAGTATAAATTAAATGTAAAATTATACATTTATTTTATATTATTATAATTTAAATTTATTTTATTAAATATATACTCTCACTACATAACCTCTTAAAACTCAATCCTAACTTACACTCACTAATAGAATGGCGTACACTCACTAAATATATACTCTCACTAACCTTTCCTTATAAAAATTATCTTTCAAAGAGTGGACGGCCTTTGAAATACATGTTTTCCCTAGAAACATGTATGCCATTTGAAAATGGCATATGCCCTGTGTAAAGTACTACACACTTTCAACATTTTAGTCTGTAGATGCCATAATTTATCACCCTTGCCCTAATCTACCATCTTTTAGACTATCGCTTTAATAGTTAAATGTAGATACTAGAAATCTACACCATAGCCTAAAACCTTAAAATTAGCTAAGTCCTAAAATAGGCTAAGTTTGAAATGTGGTGGAAACATCCAAAGATATATATTTTGCATATTAACTCGTAAAGGTTTGAAACCACTCTCAAACACCTTGAAAGTATATACATAAAATATAACTTAAAGTATAAGAAACTAAATATCCATAATTAAATGTTTATTTTATATATATACCTCCTATTTACCCATGGTAATTAATCCTATTAATTACTATTTACTATTCCTAACCACCCAAAATATTTTAAACAACCAAAAATCCTAAAAACAAATAAGAACAAAACCTATCCAGCCTCCCAACAACCCTTCCAACAACTTACCCTCATTAAAACTCCATGAAAACAACTTAGTGTTACATTCACTTAGTTTGGCACATGATTCAAAGTAGCCTTAGCCAAATTTTAACCAAATTAGGCTTATCAACATTGATCCTCTATGATCAACATTGATCCTCTATGATCAACATTGATCCTCTCAGATCGATGTCAATTCTCTCAGATTAACGTCGATTCATATATACATAGTGAACTTCCATGGCTTGGGATAAATGATGATTGTACTTTTAGACTTAAAAACTCTACCAAAATTTCATTATAACCAACATACAAACTTTATCAACACCCTACTATCTTGTGGAAACTTTGCTAAAGAGCTTATCAAAGGATATTGAAGGTTATTTATCTCATCTTGTCAAATTTGGTTTTCAACCATAAAGGTTAGTTTTGAATTTCAATTTATTTACATTGCCAATCTATAGTCTTCTGTGTCTATCTATGTCTATTTTACATTTGATTTTTATTATTTTATCAATAATATAAGTCATTATTATAGTCTATTTTTAAATTTTAGCATTTTATATAGAATTGACATCGATTCATCTGAATCAATGTCGATTTTATAGGATTGACATTGATCCTTCATAAACTTTCAAAAACCTTCTTGTAATTTATTTTCATAACATTTTCAGTCTTAAAAACCTGCATTCTATTATCTTGAATAATCCATAATTATCTAATCTTTGTCATATTATATTTTACACCATTTATATCTTGTAATATTTATCTTTTAAATTTCATGTTTATTTATAAACCTGAATGTTAAACATGGGTTCACATCCATCTGCAAAGGCATGTTGCTTCTCAAGATTAGTTTGTAACTAGGTATCCCACTCATCTCTCTTTTAATTTTTTTTTGGTGAGTTAGTGTGATTTTTAGGTCATTCCTCCCTAGCCAAAGAGGAGTTCTCACAAAGCTTGATCAACGGTGTGTAACCAACCATCTTCTATCATGTAGGTAATCCTATCCCTTTTGTTAAACCCTACCATTATTTAAAATTTTCAAAATATAAGCATAAAAATACTAAAACATGGCCTTTAAATTTTAAAATTTACCTCCAAAATTGCTTTGGTTATAGGCTTGGAGATGTTCAAACCTAGCCTGAAATCAGCCACAAAGTAGCCCACATGGTTTTAAGAAAATTTAATAGTATATTTTGTTTTTATCGACACATATGACTAGGTAGATTTTATTATTTTAAAAAAATATATCACATGGGTTTGTAGAGGGGAAACATAGTTTTTGCATGTGTAATTTTTGTAATGTTAAAATATTATTTTAATTATTACTTAATTGCTACACAAAAAACATCATTATGGACTATATACATATCGTTATAAATAATTTATAAATTATTTCCCATTAATCAAAATTTTATATCTCAACAATCTACACATCATTATCTATGCTTTACAAAAAACTATTTTTCATGAAATTAAAATAAAAAAATTGTGTTTGTACATGCGTAGTTCCAATTTTCCTATAGTCTTGATTTATAAAATTATTTAGAAGATATATATATATATATATATATGTATGTATGTATGTATGTATGTATGCATGTATGTATGTATGTATGTCTGTATGCATGCATGTACGTATGTATATATACACATACATACATATATATAATAAAACATATTCTCAATAATCTTTGGCATTTCATCTATCCATATATGAAATTTCATTCACCAATTCATTCGTTCACTCAAAAAAAGGTGGTTTTACACATGTAGTCTCCTTATCTTTTTACAAAAAAAGTGCCAATCCATTGTCACAAATGCATCCATTTCTCACATTTTTATCATCTAGGTATTGAACAAAAAATATATATTTAAAAATTAAATTTAAATTTATACAATTCATATTCTTACATCATTTTCAAACTCATTATCCAAGTGTCTCTACATTTACTCAAAGCTCAATAATTTTTACTTAAAAAAAAAACACAAAAGTGTCACTTTAAACCCCCCCCTTTTGTCCCCCATTATCATACATCTACCCCGACCTCCAATTAGTAATCAAAAAATGATCCCCCACTTTAGGTATAATCTTAATATAACCTTGATTAATGATCTTACTAAGAGATCCTATAGCAAGAGCTTCTTGATAAACCTTGTGGAGATCATGTCCTATGACTAAACACATACTTTTGTAATACTCACATGGTAAATCATCTGGCCTAGGTGCTCTATGATCTTCCATTGAACATAAGGCCTAATATAAATATTCAACTAACAACTTCTCATTATCATGCATAATTTGGACCCCCATATTTGGAGTAACATCTATACAAGACTGAAGGGCTTCTCCATCCAATCCTAAAAATATAAAAACATCTAAATAATACTAGAAAAAATAGCCAAATTCCATTAGGGTTATCAATAATGGTTCCATCAATATTAATTTGTGAAATAACATTTTGCTTATGGAAACCCTTGAGGAATTTTAAAAATTTGGCAATGGATTGATCCCCTGATCATAACCAAGAAAAATGCACTTTAAGAACTTCCCCCTTCACCTTATGGAATTTATAAATTCTCTTATGTTTACAAAAAAAATCTAAGTGACTCTATATATTGGTTGTAATGGGATAATTGGCAAACTCCATCTGAGTTTGATTTATATCAACATCTAAAGTCACTATAGGTTTATTAAAATTATTAGCAACTCTTTTTCTCATATGTTGACATAATTTGGTAATTATTATAACAACATTTTCCCACCATATAATCCAGTCAAAGGCACTTTGCAGATGAGGAACCAAATTCCAAATACACTTGGCATACTACCGTAATCTTGCATTCTTCAAAAAGAGGTATTAAACTAATTAGCTTCTAAAATCATATTACTATTATAGTAATTCTTCTCATAATTTGTAATGATTTTGTTTTATGATATGTAAGGGAGTTTAGTGATATGGAAGTTCTCACAATTTCGTTACATGGATAACACAATACTTTAAAATGTCAACACGATATTAAACCAATTAGTTTTTAAAATAATATTGTAATCGGAATTTTTTTTTGAAAGATAATAATGTTTCCACAATCCATACTAATGTTACAAACCTTTGAGTATTTTTTTAAAAATAATAATTAACATCAATGTTTTGGGACACTCAAATATCCCATCTTCAGAGTGAATAGATGATGTGCCACTTAAGTGGGATGAAACATTAATGTTAAAAATTATTTTCATACAATATTAGTTTACTAACTCCTTAAACATTTTAGTAAATGTGGTTATGTTTTATATATATCACAACCATATGTACATTACCCTTTTTTAGGATAATTAACCTTATTTGGGTTCACTATAATCCTTTAAGTTTATCCTAAGTCTTATTTATGTGTGCATTTATTATATTTATAAATGCACTCTCTCTTATCCTTATGAGGTGTCAATCACCTCGCTTGTCTACTTGTTGGATATGGGAGTTACTTGCACATGTAAATCCTCCCCCCACATGCCACATACATCCTCCTCACTTGTAAAAGGATTAGGGACATTTAGTTCATGTAAATTATTTTCTCTCCTATCTCTATATAAATATATCTCATTTCCCATTCCTTATAACACAACAATCTTATTGATCTAGTCTTACTTTTACATTATTGATGCTCTCTTGGATTAAGGCCATTCATCTCCTTCACTCTTAACTTATTATTTATATGTACATGGAAATTAATTATTGCAAAGTGTCCAATATTAGTGTGGGGTTTTAATCTATCCTATGGTTTGTCCACTTATCACATTTGTCTCAAGATTATGGCTTGTTTATTTCAAAATGATGTTATTATATTTACATTCATTTTGTTGATTTATCTCAAACTTATTTTTTAAAGTCACCTATTCTATTATAGATAGTGTCAAATATTTTTTATTTAGGATGAAAAAATAAAATAAAGTAAAAAACACTCATATTTTAACATTAATAGTGATGTAAAAACTTCAATATCTACTAGTGAAAGATGTGTTACATTGTATATAGTTTAATCTAAATCCATTTATCTATACTAGATTTTGATGAACCCATGATCTCTTACATCAATTAGGATTCGATATTTATTTAATTATGGTAGATATAATTTTCCTATGGCTTATTTATAATTTTTATTTTTTTTGAAATCATTAGCTGTATCCATTTTGTGTTATCTCTTAACCTTAGTCTATTTGAATTACATATTAACAAGTTCCTCAAGTATTTTCATGTTACATTTGTTTTCATATTATGCCACATAAATTAATTATATATAAAATACCTATTAAATGAATTGTTATGATAAATTGAAATAGTAGTGATTATGTTGAGATTCTTTTAGTTATATCTAAAACTTGTTTGAAAAATAATATAGTGTTTCTCAATGAGTTTGATGTTTCTTTTACTATTGTGAATGATGTTGAAATGCCTTTGAAAGATAATTTTATGAATGGATCTCAAATCTATATTTATTTTCATGATAGTTAAAATTATAGGGTTGAAATACTTGTAGTGATTAGAAAAGAGTAAATACTAAAATATGTCTTTGGTACTTGATAATGATAAGCTTGACACACATTTACCATGCATTACTTGAGCACCCCAAAAAACCATCCTCTTACACTTTCATGCTATATTATGATTCAAACTTTCTATTTTATTGTTATACACATATAAGAATCTCATTTTTTTACATAAAACCTACTGAATATCCTACCAATACATCTCTAGACTCTTAAAGTAGTCCAAGTGTACATAGGTTAGTTATGCCAATTATTATCATTATCAATAATTGATAACAAGTTGTACTAGTCAAAACCAACATGCTCCCAATAACATTTTTTTTATAAAATCAAACCTATTCTTAGAGTTAATCGATTAGCCTAATGTGTTGATGGTGTGAGGAATTATTCTAAAAGATCTGTATATAAATAAATCAAGGTATCATTAAAAAGGACATCATAATTATCACACACACACACACACACACACACACACACACACACACACACACACACACACACACATATCTATACATTATTATAAACTAATAAAATATACCATATTCTTCCCAATTTATGAACTTTTCACTTGGTGTTTTATCAAAATCTGAATTAATAAGTGTAGTAACCCTAATTCATATAAATTGAATAAAATGATAAAAAACACATTTTAAATCAACTTAAGACAAGCATAATTAATTTTCATGATTAAGATCAACCAAAAATAATTGAATAAAATAAGGATAACTATGAATAAATCAAAATACTTATTTGTTAACTATTTTTGATCCAATTATGTGAAATTGAATAGTGGATAGAACTAGTCAACAAAGAGTCATTCGATAAGTGCCATAGGGACTATGATCAAGATTGGTGAAGGATAGGATTGTCAAAATTGGAAAAGGGTTAACTCTCACTATTTTCCTTTACTGTTCAATTCTATCATTTTATATAAAATAAGTAAATTAGGACATGATCACTTATGGTTGCTTAACATATACATGTGTGCTGAAAGTTGAAACCCTAATAGGCCTTACAATAGCTAAAAATCATAAAATATAAAAAGAGAGAGTGTAGTGGGCTAAGCTGACCCTAAACACCCTCATCATGACTGATTATTTCCTATGTATCCAAAAAATCTAAGGAGTGAAATCAATCCCACATAATTCTCTCACATAGAGTGCTTTGTGAAATTGTACTCTTTTTTATACATTAATGCATCTAGAGATGGCTTGAATAATTGATAAAAAATTAGCTTGACTTAGCTAAAATAAGATATTGACTTGGATAAGGACTAATTCAAATGACTATAATCAAATTTGGGAAGAATAAGGAAGCTTTGCCCAATGTGAAATAGTGTAAGTGTGCCTTAATACTCAAATATCCCAGTGATTTAATAGGTAACTTAGATATGTATTTATAAAAATCCAAATGGGGAAATATTGTGCTAATCATTGTAAAAATATAGACCAAACAATAAGGTAGGGTCTAAATTTTAAAAGTGATCATTAGAAGGGTTAAGGATAGGATAAAACCATAATGGAAAAAATGTTGCCACTATTATCCCATACGGATCGATCCTATCTTAAAGGGAAATGTGAACATTTTAGGATCTAAAATGTACATACAAATTCTTAGAAAGTTTTTTTATATAAAATATGAATATTATTTAATCATAATAAATCAAATTAGAAAGGGATGTGTCCATATAGGTTCTTAGGATAAAGTGAGGTGGTAAAATAGGTCAAGATTAAGTGATCAATTCAATTAAAGTGAGAGTGGGCCAAAACTAACATTATCAAGTATTTATGACTAAATTCCAAACCCAACTTTAGTCAATAAATTAAACTAATAGATAAAAAGGAAAGATATATATGAGTGTTTATAACACAATTGGCCTTTGGGATAAATCTCCAATTGTGCAAGGTGTTCCATGGAAAACATTGATGTAAATGTAATTGATTCTCATATATAAAAATGAAATTGAAATGTAAATTAAATTTGAAAATATTTAAAATAAAAAAAAGGATTACACCTATATGTGTGAAACCAATGTTTCTCTCTTAACTTTTCTTGGAGATAATGCTTCCTTGAATCATTGGATAATTGTTGCTTCCCATGAAGCACTTGGAGAAGTTGTTACTTAGCTAAACCAAATGGAAAATTGAGGGTGATCAATCTCTAATTTGAATTGAAATTATTTATAAAGTAAAAACCATTGAGGGATGCAAAAAATTCAATTTATGGTGTTGGTATTTATAACCACAATACATGAAAAAAGTTGAAATCCGTAATGGATTCATAGGAAATAATGTTAGAGGGCACTAAAACTCTAAGTTATTCATTATACACTTTAACTAAATTAGACATTACATATGGCTTGTAGATTCAATGGTCACTTTGTCCCTTAGTTCATAAATTCATGATCAAAAGAGAATGGAGACATACATGCTCATACCATGTACAATAATACAAAATAATGTTGAAAATATGTATTGGCTATATATCTTTCCCCATTGATAAATGTAGAATTTTTAATTGTATGTAGATTCAAATTTTGTAAATTTTATTTGAAGCTTGTGCATGAATCTGTATCAAGCACCAAAAATTTTATGGATGTTTACTTTTTTCTTATAATGTGAGTGTATATGCATGGCATATGCCCCCATAATCTATACCAATGATTAAATTTTTGAACCATTTTGAAACCTTTGAAAATTTATTTTTTACTAAAATTTTGATTCTTGAGTAGGTTTATCTCATGTTCTAAAATCCCACTGGATTTCCTTCCCCCTCCCCATGCCCCCCCCCCTCCCACTTGAGGTGAGGGAATTATTCATCTTGAAATTCACTCATCTAAAAATAAAATTAAACTATATGATGTGTAGTAAGATGTAATAATTGAGTATTGTAGCTTATGGAAAAAGTATGTTAACATAGTAAGACATTTATCATTTGAATGATTTATATAAACATATGAAGCAATGCATATATAAATTTATCAATGAATCATATAGTAGTGAATTGTAAAATTATAATCCTAGGAATTAGTTATTGCATTATATGGTTCATGGTATCATCAAAGTTAATCAAGTTAAAAAATCACAAAAAACATAACAAACACAATGTCATACAATAAGGATAAGGATCACATAAAAGGGACATGTTAAAATTTTTCATAAGTAAATATTTGGCATACAAGGACAAGGGAAGAATTAAAAGAACATGAATAATGCCAAAAATAAGGGACATGTTCAAATATCACAAAAAAATGGGCCAAGGGCCACAAACAAATGGTCCTACTCAAATGCCACACATACCAAACAACAATCTCATAAAGATGTTCAAGCAATATGTGCACAAGGGCCAAGGGCCATACACAATAGACAAGCAAGATTTTAATATACTATATGCAAGTAATAACATCAATGTTATATAGAACTAGAAATATAGTCTACACCATTTATATGAAATGTAATCATATTCTAGAAAATAGCATATCCATGTACACATATGTAAGATAGAGATGTTAGAAAGGTATTTTTATAGAGTATATAGCTCAAAATAAGATTTATAGAATGGTAACACTTGTAAATACTATAACCAGTGGCTAAGATTCCACTGATTTAGCATTACTACTAGGTAGATGCAAGTCCAACATCCTAGTTTATGTGAAATATGTATGTCCTATATAATACTCATTTTTTATTAGATAGGGTTAATATACAAGTTAAGTGTCTCATGCCCAATATAAAAGAGATCTTGAAAGATAGATAATAAATACCAACATTAAAAAAACTAAAAAAATTTAATAAGACTCAAAAACTAGAAATGACCATGAACCATGATCAAACCAATGATAAAGACCTACCTATATACAAAAAAGAACTAGATATCATGGAATTACTAATTTGAGTCCTTAGATTCTGAGTAGAGAACCAATTTAATGATCCCAATGTTTTAATTATACTTCTCCCTTCCTCTAGTGCAATTATCGATACCCTCTAGGGGTTATATGGATTCCCTCTTCCTCTTAAGCTCCACGATTATGGTTTTTGCCTTTCCCTAGCCTATATCCCTCCTTTCTTCTTTATCTCTTATACTCTTGCTATTCTTTTTACCATGTACAGGCTGACCCAAGTTATCTTCTTCCTCCTTCAATCTATCACACTTCTATAAAAAAAATTGGGTGATAGTAATGACTTCAACTTGTTAAACTCATCAAAATTTTCCAAAGCTCAAAATCCTCTAAATAGCCACCTTCATATGCACCTTTTATTTTATTTTATCAGATAGATTAAAGTTTAAATAAAATTGACCCATGTTAGCAATAAGTTTAACATAGATAGGAACACCCTTTTGGCTATCTCTAGGCTAAAAGTCCCCTAAGGAATTTTCTTCACCAAACCCTTCATTCTTCCCCTCTTTGGGATTCAAAAAATCCTCACTAGACCTATTAGAATCATCCTAATCACTATGAGTATGTATGGCCTCTTAGACTTCTTTTTTCCTAAGAGGTTACCCCATTTTTATAATTATCAGAATGAGACCCTAATGTATTATTTCTGCTGAAGGGTTACTCTTGAAATTAGTAACAAAGTCTTCAAAGGACTTAAACAAGAAGAAGGGAGTGCTAATGGGATAGCCTCTGAAGTGATTAAGAAGGATAAACTGATGGAAAAAAAATAATAGTATGATTTCCCTCAAGGGTAATATATTTCATGACCTATAAGTAGACGTCTAACCATTTTCTTGGCAGGTCAACTCAAAGAAACCCTTTTTGATTGGAAGACTTAGGTTTTTTATATTCATAGCTAAAAAAAATGCTAAAAAGATCCTCTTTCCTTTTCTTATCTTTAAAGGCTTTAACACCATTATAGTCTATACATGTGGTTTCTTTGATTATTTATTTTATTACTATGATTTTTAAACCATGCATTCTGACTTCCCTCACCATCCATCCTCTTGAAATGTCGTGAGAAATTATCACGTCATGGATGAATATCCTTTCTATGATGTTTTCAAGGCCTCCCTTTACCATTTTTCTACATATATAGGGTTCTTCTTTGACCTCTACACATGAAATGGGTTCAACCCTATCACAATCACCACCTATGTTGAGCTTTGTGTCTTCTCTATAATTTATATGAGTGTAATAACTAGCTATCGATTCTAAAATGCCATTAATTAGCCTTCCCCTTATAATAATAACAATTTAAATCAAGTCTCTCGAATTTTATATGACCTTCAGGTGTGATCATATTATTATTTTGATACACATGATAATGCTACTACTCCCACACTGATTAGATTTATCGATGATGATAATCATGAAATCAGACATTGGAATTGGCTATATTATAATTAATGATAGGCATGACATCATTGAGGAAGTCCACATCACCTTTCCAATAGACAAGACAGCCACATGTGACCCCTAAGTTCTCCATTTTGTCATCACTCTTATTTCCTTCTTTATAGATATGGTCTATAGTCAAACCTTTTAATGATGTTAGAAGAGATTTGGTATCCTCCATAATGTTGGCAATCATCTAGAAATATTGGGAGGTGCCTTTTAGATAGTTAATAATATTCAATTAATATCCTTTCACCTATAGGTTTTATAACCCCATCTTAGCTACAAGCTCAATCCCTCACCAAGCTACCATAGCTTACACTAAATGGTTATTTTTAATCCCTACAGGGCTTGCATATGTTGCCAAGATGTTACCTTAGAATATTAGATAGCTCTTATACCCCCTATGGGTTTGAGATTCCCTTTTTTTTCTCAATCAAAATTTATCTTGTACCATAAAATTGAAGGGTGAATATACTTTATATTCATTCTATCAATGCTCTACTTTTGGAATTGAGCTGGAATCGCTAAATTTAGTGAAAGTAGGATTTGAGAAAGGTGAAGAGAAGGGGATTCAAAAAAATAAGAAGTAAAAGTTAACCAATTCTCCTTGATATAAGACATTATCCTCTTGAAGGTGGTAATGGGGTTGGGATTTGAGTTGTCAAAGATGGCCAAATTTATAGATTTCTAGATTCCCAAAAAAATATGAGAGAGAGCTAAGTTTCACCAAAATTTCAAGGGGGGATAGTCCCAAGGTGCCTCCCATTGGTAGATCAAACCCATATGGATTCTAGGAAAACCCAAGATTAGTTAGACAAATAGAAAAAATATTTAAAAATAGAAGTGATGAAGGGACAAATAATGAAGATATGTTTAGAAGATTCAACCTCCTTACAAAAAAAACTCCTATTAGGAATGGAGAGTCCCCTTTTCATTAAATTTTCCAATATTAGGATTTTATTTATTAGGTTGTGGAGCTAAAAGCTTCACCAGGATGCAAATAGGAGGAGTTACGAAGGTTGCAGAGGTTGCAGAGAGTTGCAGAACGAGTTACAAGGTAACCGATGCTGATCTGATAGTAGTGTAGAAGCAACCGACATCGGTTACAAGTCAGCTGACATCGGTCAGGAGGAGCTGACATCGGCAACCTGTGTGTGAACATGCAGTTTGCATGCGGATTCTGGAGAGTCTATTTTTGGACTATCAGTTTGCATGTTAAAGGCTAATTATAGTCTTGGATTTGCATGTCTAATTATTGTAATTAAGATAGTCTAATTATTGTAAGCATGAGATCTATATAATAGACTCATGGGCCATATTGTAAATTAGTGCTAGAGAGTAAGAGAGCAAAATAAGCTCCTTCAGAGAGGAGAGCAATGGTGTGTTCCTCCTAGTGCCACAATACCAAGTGTGGGTGCTGGTTTGGAGAATTCAAAGGGTTCTTCATGTATGTATGATCTTGGTCAGCAAGTGTGCAAGACCACATTTGGAGATCTACAATGGTGAGTAAGGTCTGGGGATTTGTAGGTGGTAGCAGAGAGTAGGAGATCTACTTGGAGTATGGTTGTGTACTTGGTGTACTAGCAGTGTTGTTACTGACTGGTGGAGGTGAACATCAATTCTATATTTGAGTTGATTGTTGGGACCATAAGAGAGAGAGGGAAGAAGTGCTTGAGGTGTGGGAAGCCTTTGAGGTGGAAGAAGAAGTGGCATCTTCTTTATTGTATTTTATTCTAAGTGATTATTAATACAATTATGTATTGTCTCTCATATCCTATGTTGTGTCATATTTCTAGTTACTTATTCATTCTGGTTAAATTCCGTGTTTAGTTGCTAATACAAGAGGTAATCATATATGCTCTAATTGAGGAGCAAGATCTTGATAGTTGGTATCAGAGCTTTTGGTTGGGTTGACTAATAGGTGGTTCAAATCTAGTTAGTGTTTTTTGATTACAGGGTACTCACATGGGTTTCTGATTGAGTGGAAGTATAGCAATGGCAGAAGAAAGTAAGCTATGAATGGAGAAACTGAATAGCACGAATGGTCTAATTGATGGAAAGAAAGAGTAGGGAAATAAAGATTGCTGGTTGGTAGAAGATCAGTATGAAGAAAAAGGAAGAGCAGATGTTGTAGGTGATGTTGCATAGGATGTTCTAGATAAAGTAGAATCTTTGTTTACAGATTCTTTTGCCTCTTTCCATGCAGCCCAAAATAGAGCATCTTTTCATGGGTATGTCTTTGGATACTTTGGAGAGATTTATTTAGGGGTTGGTGAGCCTTGTCAGATTGTTGGCAAAGGGGAATTGAAGCTATAATTGCAGATGGGTAGCACATAGGTGTTGAAGAAGGTCATGCAGGTTCTAGTCTTGGAGATGAGTCTAATTTCTTCAGGAAAGTTGGGTGTTGAGAGATGCATAGTAACTCTCACAGTGGATGCACTTGAATTAGACAGTGGTAAGAAAGTAGGTATCCTTTATCTATCTACTTATATTATTGATTCACCTTCTATTGCAGAGATGTGGCTTCGTAGGCTTAGTCACATATGTAGGAGGGGAATGCAAGTTTTTAAGCAGAGGTCAAATGTCTTTGATAAACTTAAGAACTGGAAAGCCTTGGTTTTCATGGAGGAGATGGCAAACAAAGATCAATTAAGGGGATTGAATTATTCTGAGTAGGGCTGTGTTAATTAGAATAGGGTTTTGACCCAAAAGGAGCTCACGAGAAAAAGTTATCACTCACAAGGAGAACACAGAGACTGACGTCGATTAGAAAACCGATGTCGATGTCCATTCAAGGACCGACATTGGCTATGTGTAGACTGAAATTGGTAACTTAGGGGCAGATAAACACCGGCGTCGGTCATGGAGAACTGACATCGGTGATGAGGTAGTCATAGGGAACCGACAATGGTCGGGGGTAGACTGAGATGTGACCGGCATTGGTTACTAAGATGGATTTTGGGTGGATAGCAAGCTGTCAAGGAGTCTCAAATGCCCATATGGAGGACTAAAAGGGTAAGTAAGCCTCAAATTCATCATTTCCCTTCTTTACACTACTTATTGCTCATTGATGGTCAAGAATCATGAAGTCATTAAAGAAGTAGAGCAGGTAGATCCAGGAAATAGTGGGAGCTTGGCATGGATGAGGATTGTGATTCTTTGGAGAAGAATCAAACAAGAGTTTTTGGTGGAGTTGCCAGTGGGAAGAAAGCACTGAGAGACGAATGGATGTTCAAGATGAAGAAGAGTGGGAATGGACACGTGAGATGGAAGGCCAAGGTACGTGGTCTTGAGGTAGCTGCAAGATAGTGGTACAGGTTTGACAGGTGGATGATGATGCATGGCTTTAGTCAATGTCAGTGTAACTACTGTAGTTTTCTTTACCAGGTGGATGATGATTGCAACATTATCTTGTTACTTTATGTGGTGTGGTTGCTCGTTGTAGGGTTACACACGTAGGGAGTTTCTGAGCTAAAGGTAAAGTTAGTTCAGAGGTATGTCATGAATAATTTGGAGCAGTGAAATTCTTTGGCATAAGAGACATGGAATATCACAGGTTGATTTTGTCTCTAGTGGGAGCTGATGTCAAGAAGGTGTTGGTAGGGTTCAATTTGCAGGATGCAGAATTGGTAAGCACACTAAGGGTTGGATAGTTCAAGCAGAGCTTAGAACAATGTTCAAAATCACATAAGGTCTAGTGTAGACCTGAGTTTTCCCAAGCAGTGGGAGTTATCAAAAAGTATGGAGCCAATTCGAGGAAGGAGTACTGGAGGGCAGTTCAGTGGATTCTCAGGTATTTGAGAGGGACTAGCAATAGGTTAACATGTTATGCAGGGTTAAGGTCTTCACTACATGGAGTTGTAGGTTTGGATGTGGTAGGTTACTTGGATGACAAGTGTAGCATCACAGGATGTGTGGTGGTTGGTCTTCAAGATTGAGCTTGAAGAGGAATACAAGCCAGGGAATAAATTAGATGGTGTACAAGTATAGGTACAGGTGCAACTATTTATCTCCAAGTGGGAGATTGTTAGGTTGTGGAGCTAAAAGCTTCACTAGGATGCAAATAGGAGGAGTTATGGAGGTTGCAGAGGTTACAGAGAGTTGCAAAATGAGTTGTAGGGCAATTGATGTCGGTCTAATCCACCGATGTCAGTTAGATAGTAGTGTAGAAGCAACCGATGTCGGTTACAAGTTGGTTGACATCGGTCAGGAGGAGCTGACGTCGACAACCTGTGTGTGAACATGTAGTTTGCATGTGGATTCCAGAGAGTCTATTTTTGGATTGTTAGTTTGTATGTTAAAGGCTAATTATAGTCTTGGAGTTGCGTGTCTAATTATTGTAATTAAGATAGTCTAATTATTGTAAGCATGAGATCTATATAATAGACTCATGGGCTGTATTGTAAATTAGTGCTAGAGAGTAAGAGAGCAAAATAAGCTCCTTCAGAGAGGAGAGCAATGGTGTGTTCTTCCTAGTGCCATAGTACCAAGTGTGGGTGCTAGTTTGGAAAATCAGAAGGGTTCTTTGTGTATGTATGATCTTGGTCAGTAGGTGTGCAGGACCACATTTGGAGATCTACAATGGTGAGTAAGGTCTGGTGATTTGCAAGTGGCAGCAGAGAGTAGGAGATCTCCTTGGAGTACGGTTGTGTACTTGGTGTATTGGCAACATTGTTACTGACTGGTGGAGGTGAACATCAATTCTATATTTGAGTTGATTGTTGGGACCTAAGAGAGAGAGGGAAGAAGTCCTTGAGGTGTGGCAAGCCTTTGAGGTGGAAGAAGAAGTGGCATCTTCTTTATTGTATTTTCTTCTGAGTGATTATTAATACAATTGTGTATTATCTCTCATATCTTGTGTTGTTTCATATTTCTAGTTACTTATTCATTTTGGTTAAATTCCATGTTTAGTTTCTAATACAAGAGGTAATCATATATGCTCTAATTGAGGAGCAAGATCTTGACATTATTTTGGGTAACCAACTAACATAAAATATTAATTTTGGGGATCAAATATTTTATCCACAAGAAATTCCAATTTTATTCCAAATCTTCTTGGTCCCAAAAGATATATAACCATATTTAACTAAGAATATGCCACTAGGATTGGCCATCCATATAATCTCATCATCTTTGGGAAATCTAATAATGTGAGTATTCTAAATTTGGTTATTTAAATCTTGTAAAAGAAGTGTTTCTTGTTGGTTCAAATATTCTTTATGAAGGAATTTCCTTCTTTTACTACCTTCAACCTCCTACCAGTAATCACATACTTTATGACCTATTTCCTCCTTGAAGTGACCACTCAGTCCCACTACAACTTGAGAAGATCCAAGTGAGAATTGATTAATTCATAGATCGTCCCAAAAATTGACACTATTACCACTAAATATTTTCCATTTTAGACCTCACTTAAAAATATCCTTTCCTTTACTTAAAGCTTTCTAAAAAGATGAGCCATTTATAAGTCCTTCTTCAGTAAGAAAATAGAAACCCTCCCTAGAATTCAAATACTTGTCTTTAATAATCCTCATCCATTGGTTATCTTCCTTTATCACCCTCCATCTTTATTTAACCAACATATCTTGATTCATAAAACTCACCCTCCTAAGGTCCAAAACCCCTTTCCCTTTAGGTAAACAAGCTTTTTCCCAAGATATAAGTGTAAATTTGAATTTGTCTTCCATTCCCCTTAAGAGGAATTTCTTCTGTAGTTGCTCTTGTTGGTCCACCACTTTGCCTAGAATAAAAAATAAAGACAAAATAAACTGGGATACTCTACAGAGAACTCTATCTCACTCATGAATATTATTGAAATGCATGTTTGATTAAAAAAATTCTATCTACCAATCATGAGATAAATAATATGTGATAATGATAAAAAAATAGATGTCTAATCATAATTAATCCCTAGTTTTAGATTTTTAAATATTTTTAATGTTTTTATATTTTTGAAAATATTTGAAATTTTTGTACCTTCTTGAAATTTTCAACTTATAAAAAGAGAGACTTATGATTAAAATATTTATTCAAAATTATAATAAAGGAATGGTATTTAAATAGTCTACAACATGTGTCTAGGTAAAGTATGCATTGAAAATGATGGCATGACCATGTATGAGAAAGATGACCACACTATATTTGTGAATTGTGTCTACGAGGAATGAAAGGAATAGAATAATTATGGTGAGGAATAATTTTACATCCTCATTTCATAAATTTCACACTTGTAAATGTATCTAATTCACATGTATGAGAAGTATAACACATGACAAATATTTTTCATGAACAAGTATTGTTTTGTGAACTAGAAATGAGTAAATTAAAAAAAATGGAATCATTAAAGATTTAGGCGATCCATTTATTATTTGAATATGAAAAAAAGGTAGAGGGAACAATCAACCATCTTAAGCCAATAATGGTAGTCTATCTTGAGCCATACTGATTGATACTATCCTTGATAGAAAATTCAATTTGTTTAGTTCAAACTATGATAAATCAAGGTAAATGGAAAAATATGGAATAAAAGATCAATTTGTTGGATTATTCAAATCTATAAAGTGTGAGAGAATATAAAAGAGGCCAAAATGTCACTAAGATCCAAGGGCTATACGAATTAATAAAAATGATCTCATGTGCAAGAAGTAGAATAAATAACATGATGAAACCAAAGAAGCTATGTACATTCATTTTCTTAAATTTTTGAATTATTTAAATGTTTTTAAATTTTTCGAATATTTGAAATTTAAAATTTTATAACCAATAACGTATTTCATATGATGCTCCCATGGAGTTCCTTAATAACATATGTAATCACCATCTAAATTTTGTGTTAATCCACTGATTGGGATATGATGTCGATGTGTAGATCATATGTTATCAAAAGTGTTGTACAAATCTCTACCTAATCATGATTGTAACTATATTTTTAATCCTTAAATTTTAGTATTTCCATCTCTTATCATTTTTTATATTAGCATATGTAAGATCAACTATAGCAGATTGTGAATTTGATATTTTAGATTTATTTTGATTTGTTATATGTGTTATATCATGTGCCATTTTTATAATGACACTAATTATTTTTACTATAATGTTAATTAAAGAAACATTTTATTCTATATATTATTTATCTAAATATTTGTTCTCTCTTTAAATTTTAACTATTTCACTTTCTTGCTCAAATGTGACATAGTCATGATCTTTACCCAAAATTTCCCCCATTGTTGTCATCCACGATCTTCCTAATGTTGCATTGTATTAATTAAATTTAGGATTGATGTTAAATATATTGAAACATGTATTTGACCCAAGTGTTTTTGGGAACTCAATATATCCAATATAATATTGAGGCCCAATAATATTACCTAAGTGTTGACTTTCATACCTAAGTGGGTGGAGATATGTCATTCTACATATGTTTTCTTCAAGAGAAGATGTAGTCCTAATCTTGGTACATTTATCATCATCAATATGAATACTAAGAGTCAAATAATATAGATATGATGAATGTTTTTTATATTCCTAATTTAGAACCACATTATTAACTAAATTTATCACAAATAATACATGAGATTTACTATGAAATAATTGTTTGCATTATCATATTTACACATACCAAAAATATGATTGTGGATTGAATTTGGTTTATCTTTAACAATTAATTTTAATCATTGCAGTATACCCTTGGAACAAAGGATGTGAATAAAATATGAAATAAATACTCATCTAAGGTGTTGAAATTAGGTTTTCATGTTTTATCAGTTGTCATATTAACCATGTTGGCCTCATAATTGCCATTATCATAATGTGTTATGAAACATGACCATATTGTACTTCTAAATTGACTAATAAAGGAAGATTATGATTAGACTATTGTTTATCCATGTTATTGTGGCACTTTTTTTTAAAAAATTTTAATATTACACTTGTATCTTATGTAACTTTTATTTCTCCATGTAGATCCTTTTTTGTTCCTTTTGTAACTTTTCCTTTTTAAGTTATTCCATTTGTAACTTTTGACTTTCTAACTATTTATTTTTTAATTGTTATTTATGTCATATCACTTGTTCCTCTTGTTACTTTTGTAGTTATATTTTCATATTTATTTGTGTTAGTTTAAATTCCTAAAACTCCTTTTTATGTAACTATTGTTAATCCATTTGTAAATTTTCTTATTTTTTTGTTTGTTTTCATTACCTAACTCTCTGATTTCATATGTGTATCTTTGATCCCAAAGGATAAATTGAGAAAGTGGGATAACAAATGAATCATATTACTTTAATTGAGATACCTTGACTTTATAATATCAAAAAGGGTGATCATTTGTAGAATATTCATGAGTATTTTTCATGCATGAATTTAAGCCACCTATGTAATTTAGATGGTATTACTACCATTATTTGTATCCAAGATCACCCCAATAATAAATTATAATGCAAATTTTGGGCATAACATAAAATAGAGTAGATACTATTTTATTTCCAAATGATACATACATACATACATACATACATACATACATACATACATACATACATACATATATATATATATATATATATATATATATATATATATATATATATATATATATATATATATATATATATATATATCATTCCAAGTACTTATCATGAAGATCTATCAAACCCTTTGATAGTTTGATCTATTTGTTGGATACTTTCAATGTTGATACCTAATTGTTGTAAGAAAGGGCAACTAAAAATGTTCACTTCAAAACCAACATCAATCAATGCCTATTTTAATCCTTTATTTTTCATTATAATTTAAATAAAGTGTGGGATATTTTTTGTGATTACATCTTATGTTGGGAAATATTCATTTTCAAAATTAATAATCTTCTCAATGTCCTTAAAGGTGCTCATGACGGAAACAAAAGTAGCAGGTTGTGTGTCAATAGAAATAGTATTATCTTGAAAAGAAACATATAAAATACCATTATAAATGAATTAAATATTTATAAAACCAAAAATAGAAATTTTAACATATGTTTCTTTTAGTTGATCCATGATATTTTACCCTTTAAGTTGATTTTATTGCCTTGTGGGAGGTGGAGGGAGTTGAGGGGGAACATGATGACTTCTTCCATGATGTGATGGTATACCTTTTTGGTTATTAACAACATGGACCATTGACTCAAATATAAATCATGGGTGAATAATGGGATCATGATGGTAGCCTTTACAACCTTGAGGTCTAGTAGGAAGAGCAATGAAATGAGTCATACATACCCTTTGTTGTCTAGTAGTAACTGATAAAAGCTCTAATTGAATGTTGAAATAATGAAAATTAAGAAATAACTAAGGTTGTTCATGAGGAATATTTATATCATCTTGAATGTGTTATTATTCTTATTCTCATGTCATACTTGAATTTACAAAAAAAAAAAAAAAACACTAATGGTACTTATTTATTAGCATAGGATTTAATTTGTTTTATTACATGATTATCCATGAAAACCATATATTATGTGTAAAATTAAGAATTGACCACCAAAATATATCAAAAAGTTATTTTTAAAATCTAAAAAAAAAAAAATTATTAAAATTATTGGATTAAAAAAACCCATAAATTAATTTGAAAAAAAAGGACACCATTCATCCCATACGCCAAATTTACTAAAAATAGTAAATTCTAAATTCTAAAAAATATATAGAATATTATAAAAATATGGTTTTTATCCAATTAATAAAACTAATAATAACCTCAAATATATTTGAGAAATATATTTGTTATGGATTAGATATGAGCTGAACAAGTGGGAAGATAAGTCATAATCCTAAGAAATGAAGTCCTAAATGTAAAATGAGGGTGAAACCATAGGTGAAGAAACAAAAAGTTCTAATTTACATAGAGTATAATGGATAATATGATATTATATATTAAACACTAGAATGAAATTCTATAATCTTATCAAGAAGGTTGGAACCCTAGGGGAAACCTAAGGTTTGTCAATGTTTAAGTAATATACGAGGTCACTAATATGTTTTATCAAAATTTGAATTAATAATTGTATTAAACCTAATTCAAATAAATTTAATATAATTATATAACTTTATCTGAAAAAAATTAAAAGTAGAATGAAAAAACATGACTTAAATCACCATAATATGATTAAATGAAAGAAGGCTAAATATGAATAAAATAAATGATTAGTTGTTTATTGTTTGTGATTTTAACTATGGGAAATTAAATAGTGGTTAGAACTAATAAATAGAGACTAATTATGAAATTTCCATATTTAATTTGAATGATATTGATGAATGGCATGATTGTCCAAACTGGAACAAGATCAACTGGCACTAATTTCCCTTATTGGTCAATTTTATCCTTTTTGGAAAATATGGAAATAAAGACATGATCATTTTTGGTTGGTTAAAACATGCTTAAGTGAATAAATTTGACCTTAAAATGTGTGTAAAATAACTCTAATTACTTATTCATAATTGAAATTGTAATAGGGATTACAATAAATGAAACCTGTAAATAGAAAAGGGGGAGTGAAATGGGTTGAGTTGACCCCAATCACCCCCACGATGACTAATAATTACATATGTATCAAATGATCCAAAGAGAGAAATAAGACCAATTTATTTATTCCACTTAGAGCGCTTTGTAAAAAAAATTCCTTTTACTACATGAATGCATCTAGAGATGGATTGAATACATGATAAATGCTCAACTTGACTTGGATATGCTAGGAAATGTTAATCTCACATTGATTTGTAATGTGAATAATTAGGATATTAATAATTCACTAATAGGTATATTGGGTTAGTAGTTAGAACACACTATTTAAGATTAATATTGTTGTGAGTAAAAAAAAACTATGTCGATAGGTTATTTTTTAAGATTGAGTTATTTAGGAAGATTTGTTGGTTAAGTAAATATACATACTTATAGGAAAGACGTTACTATAAATATATAAGCTTCATATTGTTATTATAATGATTGAAATAGAATAATATCAGAGTGTGATTAAAATATAACTCTCTCTCTGTATGGTTCAATTATTTGTGTTATTATATGATTTAAAGATCTAATAAGCTCTTCCATATTTTATCAGTGGTATCAAAATGAAGTTTTATCAGGGATGGGCTTATGAGAATTTGTGATGGGAAGTATTTGTTTTTCCATTTCCTCATCTAATGAAATACATCATATCCTAGTTATTAAAATTAATGATTTGTGTAAATTGTAGAAGTGGTGTGATCTGCTAGTAAATAGATTTATTCAGCCCAGAAGTGGCATCTTAAAAATCAAAGTATGGTTGAAATAATAATATCACATCCCACCTAAGTAAAGGCATTCATATCAAGAGGAGAAACATAATATGATATAGTGTTCATATTTTTAGATGCTTTGTATTTATATTTCCTTATATGGAGTTTTGGACACATTATGTTTGACTTGGAAGATCACTCTATGCAATGAACTACATAATTAATTTAGTGAGTTAGATATGGTGGACCCATGATTACATCAAGATCACCTAGTTGTTGGAAAATGAAAAATTTGATCATAGCAATAGTGAAAAAACCTAAGAGGATAAATAAAAATTAGTTATTATAACATTTGTGTGGAACATATAACCCTATTTGTAGATCTAACATAGAAGCACCTACATCTACAATAGATATTTAGTTGTGTTTTTCTCAAAGTCAACAAGTCCACATGATGGTTATTTGTTTTCCTTGAAATGCTATAGATTCATCTACCTATTGAAACATATCTCTACTAAGTTTGGTGCCTATGCTAAAATCTACTATTCACCAACCATACCAACTTAACATGACATGTTTGGCTCAACGTGGCACATCTTCAAACTACCATGAGTTTTTCAAAATAGTATTATACCTGATTCATTATTTCCATCCTTCCTCATGGATTATTTATTAAGAACAATCTCCAAGCTCTCAACTTCAACATTTAAATGATGAGTTGTTAACTCAACCCCCAAGTCAATGCCACATTACATACTCAATGAGTTTAGAGATTAATGCATTATTATAGTTTGTCTAATTAAAGTATTTTAATATTTTGTGATTTGTTTAATTAATTATAATGGTTTTTTGATATTTATTTATCTTAACCTTAGTGATTTTTGAAAATTTCACGAGCCTTTGTAACTTAAAGAGTATTTAAAAGTTTTAGTTATTTGAATATTAACATTTATATAATATTTTAATATTTAAATGTTGATTTCAAATATTAGTTTTGATATTATTATTAAGATAGGTCTAAAATATCATCTTAATGTGTCAAAATCAAAAAATAAAAAAAATGTCAAAGTGTTTTTTGGGTCATTGTCAAAAATACATTTATGTCATTCGATCATCAGAGTAAAAACTTTTATTATAAAGAATGTAATATCACTTGTATGTAAAGTCTAAATTATGGGGGGGGGGGGGGTCTTGTAATAAAAAGTGACATACAAAGTTTTATCTTCAAATGTTGATCAGTTGAGTAAGCAACTTCTTATGTTGGAGGTCAGAGGCACCAAAGGTAGGAGGCCATTCAAACCTCTCATTAGCCAATAATGAAGGGGTGCTTCTACTATAGTGGCACATTCATTTTATTTTTAGTATTTTTTTTATGTGTGAAAAATAAGAGGTGAATTTCCTATTTTCCCACATAGTATATTGCATAAAAAGAGGTGTTTAGGAGATGCAGGAGTGAAAGTTGAAAAGATGGTTCCTACTTGTAGTTCCCACATTGTATAGGTTGATGAGGTTCCCTTAGTAAATGGTTGATGGAAGATGGTTCTTGTTCAAAGTTCCCACACTAATTTGATTGATGTGTTCTCAACAATGAATGGTTGATGAGAGGTTGATGTGTTCCTTCTCTACTTTCATTAAGTCCTATAAAAACACAAATTATCATTAAGGACGAAGGGGGAATGTTAGGAAATGTTAGTCCTCATATTTATTTGTAATGTAAATATTTATGAGAGTAATAATTCACTAATAGGTATATTGGGTTAGTAGTTAGAATATACTATTTTAGAGTTATCTTATTATGAGTAACAATATAAATACATCCATAGGTTGTTTATTAAGATTGAGTTATTTGGGGAGATTTGTTGGTTAATTATATATCCATATTTATAGGAAAGTCAGTCCTATAAATATGCAAGCTTCTTGTTTTTATTGTAATGAGTGAAATAGAATAATATCATAGTGAAATTAAAATATAACTATATATTTGTATGGTTTGGATCTTTGTGTAATTATATGAAGTAAAACTGTAATAATATCTTCCATATTTTATCAAGATAAAACATGCACTTGAATTTGATAAAGACTACTTAAAATGATTAAAACTGATGTGAATCACTATAGTATGCCTCAATATTGAATTTTTTAAGTGATTTAATAGGTGACTTAAATTTTCCTTTATATAAATCCAAAAGGGGAAAACCTCACACTACCTATCCTATAAATATGGACCAACTAGTAAAGGAGGGTATAAATTGTAAAAGTGACATTTATAAGGGTTAAAGACAAGATCAATCCATAAAGGAAAATAAATTCCACTCTTTTCCCCTACTAGTTGATCTTGTCTTGAAGGGAAACTTTCAAATTTTAGGATCTAGAATGTCCGTACATATGTTTAGAGAAATTTTAGAAATTTTAAACATTTGTGTACGCATAAGATAACATATTAGAAGGAGATGTGTCTATATAGGTGATTAGGATAGAGTGATTTAGAAAACTATGTCTATATTAATTGCTCAAGTCAATTAAAATGATAATGGGCTAAAATTGACATCATCAAGTATTCATGATCAAATTTGAGCAACTACACTAGGAAAAATCAAAAGAAAAGTTTGAAGTAGTCATAAGGAAAGTGAAATTAATCATTATCAATTATCAAAAATAAACATTAGTTTCATACACATAATGAATGATATTAGGTGGGATAACTAAATGTGGCTTGATTTCCTTCCTTAAAGTATTGGATATGTAGGTAGTAACCAATCATCAATCAAGGGTGATTAGGGTTAGCTTAGTGCATTACACTTTCCCCTATTTTAGATTTATATACCTCACAAGCACATGTAAAATTTTAAATTAAAGGAGGTTGATTTATAGGTCTACACATATCATCAGGGTTTGGGATCACAAATACAGTGTAAGAAAAGATACTCATAGGTGATTATACAGTCACTATGTTACACTTATGTGAAATTCAATAATGAAAACTAGGTAAATATCAATTAATTATAATGACATCATGTGGAAATAACATAATGAAAATAGTATATAAGTTCCTAAATTGAGTGAATTATAGGTATGATTATCCTTGATTTCCACTTCTAAAACATAGTCATAATCAAATAGTCAACTAGAAAAGCTAAGTATTGTGATTTTTTTAGTGATTTATATATTTAGCACATGCCTTTATCAGATAAAAAGATTCAATTATAAATCATTTACATTTAGATGTATTTCTTGAATTCCATATCTATTGATCTAAATTTAATTTTTTTATTTGATTGGGTAAAAGACCTAGTTCTATAGGGATCCAGGAACCACAAAAGTATTATATAAAAAGAGTAATAGAACAATCCATGGACGAATAGTAAAAATAATAAAAACTAATTATACCATACTGAAAGTAGGGGGAAAAAACAACATAAAAGTTTGGGAGGGGCCCTTCTAGTGCATCTTCCTCTTCATTATGTGTCTTCTCTAAGATATACTACTTGAACTTTGAGAAATTTGCCCTTGTGTGATTACCAGGTCCTTTTACTACATGACCTATAAGAATCATCTGTGGCCTCTTTTAGCCTCTAACCTTTAGGGGTGTCTTCTTAATGGCAGCCAATTTAGTGGAACTAGGTAGGGGGTTTTTGTGATTTCAAAAATTATTTGATAAATGTCCAATTAAACTTAATAGACTATATGAAGGACTAAATAGTCAATTCAACTTGCCTATGTAGGGTGTTCCACTCTTGTATAAGGTTAGAAAGGGTCAGCCAAACCTCCTTCACCATGTTATTGAACTTATCTAGTTATTTCTTGTTATTTTTTAGCTACTCAGACATAATAACTTTTCCCTTCTTGGTATCCTCCTCAGATGTTCCCTCATCAAGGAAGACCAACTTGGGTTTGGGGATAAAGAGTTTGACATGAAGGTCTTTGGTAGAGGTTTTTAAAAGACTAGCCTAGGAGTTGCTCATAGATGGGCAATAAGACCCTGAGGTGGGGTCCTCCTCTAGACAATTCTCTTGAGAGTCCTCCTTGATGGATGATCCCCACCAAGGGACCTCCATCCCTTGTAGAGTTTGGACATGCTTAACAAGAAGTAGAATAAGCCCCTAGTGTATGATGGGGTTGGACATGTTGAATTGATGAGCCAAGGCAATTCATTCTAATGACTTAAGTAGGTAGAATGGTATGCTGGTCTTATAGCCTTAAAAGTGAATCTAATAATAAAAAATGATGATAAAATATTAGGGTATATTTACCCTCTAAATTCATGTATCTCATTACCTAAAGACATATTTTTGGCTAATGCCACGAGAGGTCCACCTGGGGTAAACCCTTATTCTTGATATTTACAAACTCATTCATTCAAAAAAATAATTAAAGGGGCTCCTACTTCTTGGTCTAGTCTTTTAAGGCCTTTATCCCCTCATAGGACATGCCAGTAGCCTCCCCAATAAGGTCCTCCATGATAGTGATCTTTATGCCTCAAATTACCATCATGTATTTTTTCCATGAAGTGATAAAATCCTAGGCCACATCTACATCATGATTAGTAATTATCACCATTAACTCAATGAGACCCCTATGCTTAAGCTTTTTCCAAACTTTCTTCTTCCCCTGCACCTTTGCACATGAGATAGGCTCAAGCCAATCTCTATCTCCTCCCATTGACATAGTGATAATAGATCTGAGGTAAATGGATGGATGGTTTTGGAGATAATGAATTTGAATAATGAGAATAGGGTTTTGGGATGCCTATTGTTTTCATCTTATAACAATCATACCACGTCATATGTTCATAATGGTATACCATCATATTTAAACTACATCCCTTGATATAAACATTTCACACATGTGATGGCATGATATCCCATACAACTTGTAGTAATTTCATCCCATATGGCCTTCAGGATGTTATTAGGGACATGGCCTCCTTCATGATAGCTAGTTAAAAGGTGGAGTTATACTCCTATTTTGGTTATTAGATCTGCCACCTTGTTTCCTTCTTGATAAGTATGCATAATTTAAAATTTCACCATGCCACTTAATATTTTCTTGGCTTAATCCATGATGTATTTAATAGAGTGAGAGGGGGTTATTTTCCCTTCTAGTGCATTTAAAATATTTAAAGAATCACCCTCCATGATGATTCTTTTTGGTTTAAGTTTGAAAGCTAATTGGATACCCCAGAGTGCCACCTTGGCTTCACCAAGGTGGTTTATTTGATTTGCCAAAGGTCCTACATAAGTGGCAAGTATCTCTCATTTTAAGTTCCTAATGACTCCTCCCCCGCCTATAGGACCCGAGTATATATTCATTATATTAATTTTAACCCATTAATTCAAACTAGGTTAAAACATATTGTGAAACTATACACATATCAAACATAAAAAAACCTAAGGTTTTCCTTTAGGTTTTCATCTTTCTAGGGTCTCATATTTTAGCTTTAGGGTGTTTAATCTTTCCTTAATAATATAATCTAATCATAACCATGTTAAATAAACATTATTGGTTAATACAACTAATGAAATTATTACTTTCATATTATTCTATGTGGATAGTATATCTTCTTTGGATTTTTTTAAGACAAATGGGTAACTAAGATCAAGTTCAAATTCACTAATATGGATAAGCTTATTGATGAACAATCACAAGCCTTCCTCTAGTCCTATTGTTGTAATATCCAGTTCAAGATGCCTATTTTTACCACTACACACCAAATAACATGCATGACTCCCTTGATTTCTCCTCCCCTAAGATCTCAAGGTAATAATAGCTACCATCCCACTCCCATGATTTTCCCACTGATTATTCTTGATTTCATAGTCCATGTTGTTAATACTAGATAAGGTAAGGTACCCCACCATGTGTAGAAAAATGAAGGTAGTCAACATGTTCCACCTCAGCCCCCTCTACCTCCTACAATACATGCCAACTAACCTAAATGTTACAACATCATAGATCAATAGAATAATACTCCTATTAAGATTTCTATGTTGGAGTTCCTTAAAATCTTAATGGTTTACAAAGATATATTATAGAAGGTATTGCAAGAAACAACTCTACCTAGTGATATGCACCCTACATCATTTACTACAAGTATAAACTAATTTAAGGTAAATAATAAAGTTATCACTTTTGACAAATAATATTTACCTATACAACATGTAATAGAGAAAATTTTATGTTATTCTTTCAATTTAAAGTAAAACGTAGCATAGTCAAGCATGTATTGGTAGATAATGGGTCTAGATTGAATATTTTCAACACTACACTCCTAACATTATTGGGGATTAACATAGAAATTATTCAAAAATAATATTAAAGCATTAAAGAATTTAATAACACTATAATAACAGTAATTGGAACCATTTCATTAGATGTGATATTAGGCCCAAAGAATTACCTACTATTTTCCACATCATGTCTAATTAGCTACATTATAACTTAATTTTGTGACAATAATGGATATATGTTATAGAGTTGATACCATCGACATTACATAGATGTATCAAATATATGGATGAAGGTTATTCCTATTCAGAACCAATAGATGATGATCCATTTAGATATTGTAAATTTACTTAAACTAATATTGAGAATCATTCACACTTATAATTGGAGGATCATACCATTATTTATCCATCACAAAACATTACTATAAATAAAATGCATACATATGAGGTGGATGACTCATGTATAATAAAATATAAGGAACCAATTATAACACAATAATTAATACACAACAAGAATCATAGACTAATCTAGAATAACCACAATCTATTCTCGATCTTCCTTTACTAGTGAACTTAGAGTATCAAGATGACATGGTTACATATTATTATGATAGAGATGATGAATATATAAACATGTTATTATGATAAATGATCAGATATGGAAGTTAAACATTAATCCCTCATAACAATACTTATTTCATACCCTATTCACACTTTATTAAGATGGAACATATTGATATGATTCATGCATATAAAATAAGGATGGATTAAAAATTGCTATAGACACACGTAATATTCTATAAATAAAGGAAAGGAAATAATGATTGACCAAGACTATATCCTAAGTGTGAAATATAGTTGAAACACTATTATACACTAAACAATTAATTAAAATAAATAATCCTTAGATAATGATAGAACCATATAATTCAATAAATAATGTGGAGATGATAGATTATAAGATTCCAACACCATTATAGATTTAAAAACTCTAGGATACACTAGGTACAATATTAAAATTTCTAGTTGATCATGATATGTTTACATTTCTCTCTACTTGACATCAATACATGGGGCATATTTAAAATAAATAAAGGTAAATTATATTATAGCTATCACAAAATCTAAATACATGATATAAATCATTATTACGGATTAAAAATAGATTATTAAATATAAGGATAAAGGCAATATCATGATTTTACATGACAAATAAGAAAAAATAACATCAAGTCCCATAAAGGTGACATCTACAACAAAAATGACTATGAAACATCCTTGATAAGAACCATCAACTATAACTAAATTCATGAAAGGAGAATATTAAAAAAATGTCTAGGTTGATGATAACAATAAAAAATCCATATGTATTATCAGGGTTTATATCAATTAGGACATAAAATTATGGACTTATAGTTCATCACATAGTGGTCATAACCTCTTAGATATATATATTTTTACCATATTTATCCTGTGGGTAAAAGTTGCTCAATATACCCATATGGGTCACACCTCCTAAATATAGAGTGTCTTTCAAATTAGAACAACATTTGATACATTATATAGGCTAACTAACATACCCCCACTATATTTTTGCAAGCTTCTTGACAAATGTAAATAAAATTTATGGCCTATGTTGGATCCTGATTCCTTGCTAAGTAAATTATTTCACTATTGATGGATATTTATAGTGGACACATATGATATTGGTTATATTTTTGACTAAGATTGATATTTATGCTATTATAGGATAGTAAAATATTGCTTAGATACATGATGGTACATGATTTATTTACTATGAGTTGGTTAATGTATGCATTTACATTTCGAACATATTAATATATTATTTTAGTTATATGTATTATTATATGCTTATCATATGATATGATATAATTAACTGCATATTGTGAGGAAGACGTAGGAGAACTCATCCCTTAGAGCATGATGGAGGGAGACCATCATCAGAGAGGGTGATGTAGATAGAGATGTTGGAGGTCGACAAAGAGTTGATGAAAACCCTACACACACCATAATAATTAGCACATCATAGAAATGCATTAAAAATAGTTGATTATGGTGTGTTTATTACTTGCTTAGAGAGTTGCTTTCTATGGTTTTCTAGAGTAAGTAAAATATTGTAATGGATTCTTTTGCATGTTTATCATGTTTTGTCATTAATGTTGTTAGGACCATTTTTGGTAAAAGTAAATTTAAAATATGGATTATTTGTAATTTTTAAATTTACATTTGAATTTTATATAGTATATTTGGATATTAAGCTAGTTTAATGAAATTATGGATTTTTAACATTCCATATTAAAATATATTAAAAAAATAGAAATTTCATTAAAAAGAATAAAAAATAAAAAAGGCAATAAAACATAAAAAAAGAAAATAAATAATTAAATTTTAGAAAATCTAAAAAGAATTAAATATATTTAGAAAATATATATATATATATATCTAGAAAAGGAATGTTGCACCTATTTTACATAGAGAAAGTTGAAGAAAGTTATCATCTTATGCATTGGGAAAGGAAGGTCAGAAAAGAGAACAAGGGTGTAGCATAGGGAGAACAAATAAGAGAATTAGTAAATCCAATAGGTAGGTGGTGTTTTTAATTATACAACAATGTTGAAGGATTTTCTTTCGTTATGTTTTTTAGTTTTAGGAACTTTGTTAAATAGGTGTTTATAATTTGTGCCTAAATCAGGATTCTGAAAGAATATATGTCTATTTTTAAATCATGGTTATTGTTTATGCAAACAATAGGATTATAAACCATATTATACCTAGAATCCCTATAGGAATATTGAATAAATTAAATATAAAACATTCCCCTTGCATGTATTACTGAGGCATTGTCTTATTTATGGCATAAAATAATTTTGAAACAATATTTATTAATTACAAATAGCCATACAAACATTTAGGATCCATATCATGAATTTTAATTACTGCACATACCTATTAATTAATATATTTAAATTTGGCATCAATCTATAACCAATTACTCCTGTAACAATTTTGTAGAGTGTTAAAAAAATATGTCAGCTTATATAAGGAAATTAGGTTGCCATTTTAAATCTAGAAAGGTGTCGTTGAATGTATTTATTTTAATTCTAGCATACCTTTTGACAAGGTGTCACCTTTAAAAAAGTAAAATTCTAACCTAGTGGATCGATGCATATGCTGATGTCATTATTAAATAATTTAATAGCTAAATAAATTATTTAAGAGGCTATTTCGCATTAAAAGTCTGTATAAAACAAAAATAGAGGTCATTAAATTTGTAGTTTTAAATATATTATACATATATTTTATCAAATCCAAACCTTTTAGGTCACAGTTACAAACCTATAGCCTGTTAATATATGTAATAATGTAAAGGTGTCGATCTAGGGAATAGTTGGTCAAACCTGTGTGCAAAATAAATACTATAGATGTTTAGGCGTCACTGTATAGTTATGTTGAAGTCACTTTAGTCTTTGAAATCATTGGAAACATACACTAGATAATAAATTTGTGAATCATTTTGAAGGTATTATGAAATACCAGTAGAATTCACTTTAGCTTGTTGGTAGAATTGAGTCACTATACTATTATCTATCAGATGATAATACTATGTATTTTCTTAATATATTTTAATATTAATTAGTTTAGCAATAGCTCCAACCTACATATAGGTAATAAAGGGTCATTGTATAAATATATAAATGCCTTATTACCTATTACATAGTGGATTAACATTTTCACCTAGCACATAATTACAATGAAATCACTTGAGTTATGTTGTGCATATATATATATATATATATATATATATATATATATATATATATATATGCAACATAAAAGAGTTGAGTATACTATATAAATTAGTGAATGTTGAGAACATAGTTTGGTTGTAGCTTTATCATACCATTAGATACTCAACTTGTGTTAGCCTATTTAAATTATTGCCTTAGAAAAAGGTGTTTCTATAGAATATGAGGGAAATAATAATAAAATTGGTTAAATCTATAACTTTATAGTTTATCTAAGGATAAATATAGTTATTAGGCATCCCCATACTCTTGAGGGTTTTGTGAAGAGAATTTAGAATGGCATGAGTAACTTTTAATTAAGACATTTGAGTAAACATTGAATACGGGAAAGTATTTGAAGGAAAAACAAAATATAATATAGTTTTTATATTATAGTGTAAAATTCATGAATTAGAGGACAAAGACCAAATGTATATATAAAAAAACAAATGGTTGCAATTTATGGTACATATAGGCTTATGTCTGGAAAAATTCTTAACTTAAATATTTTGGACTAATTCAGAGCTTATCCAATATTTTTTTATTAATGATTAAATGATTATCACAAAATTTATATCACCCTTAACACGGTATGGAAAGGGTAGAAAACTCAATGAGTCTTCACTATGATAAGAATGGGTCACCTTTTTATATGTTATTTATGAACTAAAACCTAAAGTGTGAACGTAGATTTAAAATGAGTTACAGTATGCTAAATATGAGTTAAAGGTGTTTATGTATATATTCATTGAGGAGTGTTCTCATAGTTATATTTTTCATGTGTGAATTATAACCTATATTAAGAATTTAGGAATAATAAAACTTGCCAAAATTATGCCTGTGAACCTCTAAATGTATAGTAAATGCTAGTTGGATTACTCGTTATTTTGTGAAAATAAATATCTATTCTTTCTAGCTGTAGAATATGAATGTATGTTTCCCTGTACTTATGACTATTGTATTAGCTTTACTTTTATGCTTAGTATTTATACTTTAAAACATCAGATTATGGTAATATGGGTTATCATAGGGTGTAGTATAGATGGAAAGAAATTATGTTATGTGAATTTGTAGTTGATTATGAATTTACCCAGGTGGTATAATTGTAGTCATTATTTAAAGTATGGGATATAAAATAATGTAAGATTCATGCATATGTTGATAGAATAAATATATGCTATAGTTACTCCTATGTTCAACATGTTACATGATGTGTTTGCTAGTAGGATGTAATTTATATGAATTTTATGGTTGAATTTGTATTTGACCAATCTACATTTCTAATGCAAAGTAAGGAGTGAGATAGACTTCACTGGCTTACTAGAATTACAATGCTAGATGAAGGTAGTCAGAGCAAGTGGTGTGTATGAATTTGATTGATTTATAGATCACTTTTATATTACTATTATTAAAGATTTAGATAAAGTATGTTTAGTGAGACATTACCATTTCATGAGTATGGTTTACATGTATATATGATATCTTGCAATAGATCAAATTTTCTATTATACATTGAATGTTTAGTTCAAAAATCATACAACACACATGCACTTGCTTGTCTCTTTGGATTCTTGCGTTATCATTATCTACTCATCCATGAAGGGAGGGACATTTATTGATGGGATTAGTATGAGGGATCATTGGTCCATGGTTGGTGTGGAAAATCACTCAAATGATGCTCTCCCTCCCCACAATAGTATTACTTATCAAGATGGCACTTGAGATTGGCACAGATACATGAGTTCAAGAACTATGCTGTGGGAAAACTATGTATCTTGTTTATACATTGTATTAAATTATACTTATTATTTGAAATTGTCATGAAGATTTATAATAATTTATTATTGTATATTAATATCATTGACTATATATTTGTATTAGTCATGGTTGAATTGATGTAATTACTTTATATATTAGCATTATGATATAATATCATGATATTATAGATCGGTGATGTAATATACCTTACTACTATTATTATGCCTAAGTAATTTATATAATCTTTGTTAGATTCTTTGGATGTAATCTATTTTTGTATGTGTTTATTTTTTAAAAAATCATGCATTTCTAGGTAGATCCCAATGGGGATGTTACATGTGGTATCAAAGCTATGGCTTGAAATTTAGGACTTAATGAGTCTACTAACATTTTTATATACTTATATTGATATAAAGAAGGATGGTGAAGTGAGAGTTTCTAGAGAGGGTCCTTTGACTGCTAATGATAGTGACCCTCCATTTTATCCTAGTTGATTTGCCACTAAGCAATCAACAAAGATGGACCAAATTCTCATAGTTATAAATGAGACCAGAGATTAGACTATAGTTATAGAGTAGGTGATTCATGGTCATGAGGAAGAAGAAAAATAGGATGAACCTAAAGAGCATCCCACTAAGTAATAAAATCCTCAAGATGCTAGAGCTCAGGTTTTTGTGGAGTTGGCTAGAGACATGAAGAAGGTGAATCCACCAAATTTTGATGGGACTATTCTAGATGATGGCGTTGAGGCATGGCTGATAGATATGGAGAAGTATTTCAAAATTCAAAAATACTCTGAGGTCACCAAGGTAGTTTGGGGAGCATACTAGTTGGCTAGTGAGGTAGCTATGTGGTGGGCCAACAAAAGGTTGAAAATAAATATTAATTTAACCACCACTACTTAGGACTAGTTTGTATCATTATTCAAATCATAGTGTCTCCCACAACTTTATTTTGATTATAATCTCATAGATTTATTAAATTTGAAATAGGGTGATATGTTGGTGAACAAATACTAGGAGTAGTTCACTAAACTATTAAAATATATACCCCAATATCAGGGAGATGAATGGTTCAAGATCAAGAAGTTTATCATGAGTTTGAGGCCCCAATATTGGTGGAGAGGTTGATGTTCACAGACCTTCCACCATGGACTAGGTCTTTGAGAAGGTGGTTAAAAAAGAGCAGAGGTTGAAGTTTCTTTCACAAGTTTAGGATAATTTAAAGAAGAGGTATGGGAATTCTATGTCAACTTGCAATAATAAAAATTGGAAATAGAGTGGAGACTCTAATAAATAGTTTAAAAGCTAGATTGTTAAGTTCAACAATGGTTTAGGTAACAAGAAATAGGGCAATGAATCTAAAGATGGTTTTAAGGGAAACCAATAGAATAACAAGAAAGGACCACTGAGAGGTTGTTTCATTTGTAGAGAGGATCATTATGCTCATGATTACCCATAGGACAAATGAAAGGGAAAAGGTGCTAATCCTTACTAGGGCTATTTTTAGTAGTAAATTCATGAAATAGTTGATAATTGATAGGCTAAATATTAAGCATTATTTATTGAGCTATTAGGTACTTTATTTGACCATCTAGTTTTCATTTTGATATATATATATATATATATATATATATATATATATATATATATATATATATATATATATATATATATATATATATATATAGGAGCCATTGAATATTTTATATCTCCTAAATGCTTAGTAAGTTAACTAGAAGAGCTAGTGTAATGGCAAATGCATAGTTAGTACAATATGGGAATGACTTAGAAGTCATGGTTGATAGGTGTTTATTTAAAGTGGACATTAGGTTGCCCAAATTCACAATAGTTATGGATTTGTATGTAGCATGTCCTAGATTATATGATGTTATCTTAAGAGTCAAGTGGCCTACAAAACATAAAGCCAAGGTTGAATGTTACCTAAATAAGGTTGAGTGTCTTGATGCTTTTAAGAATTAAACACAAATTCAAGGATAGAAGAAAGAGTTGAAGCTGAGATAGATTTCAACTATGTAGCTTAAGAAGGATCAAGGAAAAGGGTGCCAACCATTTATCATCAATATAAATGAAATGGATGAACTTAATGAACCATCTCTCAAATATTAACCATTTCTTAGATCTTTTCATGATGTGTTTCCAAAATAATTGTTAGGTTTACCTCCTAGACATAATCTCAATTTTTCTATTGACATCATACCTAGTTTAGAACCACAGTCTAAGACACCATACAAGATGAAAAACACTAAGTTGGTTAAATTGAAGGCTCAAATTTAATAATTTTTGGCTAAGGGGTTGATCAGGCCAAAGGTGTCACCATGGGGTGTACTAGTTCTCTTTGTTAAGAATAAGGATAGTACATTTAGACTATGCATTGATCATAAAATGTTAAACAAGGAAAACATAAAAAATACATATACACTACCTCTTATAGATGATATTTTTGATTAAATGTGAGGAGCAACAATATTTTTTAAGATTGATCTTTGAGTAGGATACCATCAATTGAGCATTCAAGATGAGGACATTCTAAAAACAATGTTCAAAACTCGATATGGGCACTATGAGTTTATAATGTTATCATTTAGACTAACTAATGCTCCAACAACATTCATGAATCTCATGAATAATGTATTCAGAGATTATATTGACCATTTTGTGCTAGTTTTTATGGATGACATTCTTATCTATTCAAATAATGAAGAGGAACACCTTTAGCATTTGGAATTGGTTTTACAATAGTTTTCAAAGCACAAGATTTATGGTAAGCTATCCAAATGTGATTTTTTTCCAAGAAAGAGTCTAGTATTTAGGACACATTATCTCTACAGATAATATTTTAGTAGATCCAAGGAACATTATGGCCTTTATGGAATGGTTAACACTAAATAATGTGCATGAGGTTAAAGCTTTATGGGGTTAGATAGCTACTTTAGGAAGTTCATTCTAAACTTTTCCAAAATAGTTAATCTAATTACTTCCTTATAATGGAAGAACCATAGATTTATTTGGTTAAATAAGTGCAAAGTAGACTTCCAAGAGTTGAAAATAAGGCTTATGTCAGCACTAGTGTTGAGAGTTATAGACCATAATCGTCAATTTTTAGTGGTCATCAATGCATTAGGGGATGGACTAGGAGGAGTCCTTATGCAGGATGGAGTAGTAGTGTATTATGAGAAACAAAAGATAAATCTATATGAGATGAATTATGACCCTCATAATTTAGATATTGTAATGATTGTTCATGCTTTGAAAGTGTAACAACATTACTTGTTTGGAAAACCTTTTGAACTCAAGATGAATAACTTGGGACTCAAGTACATTTTCACCCAACCTAATTTGAATGATCATCAGAGACATTGGCTTGGGTTCTTATTTGACTATGATTTTGACATCATTTATATTAAAGGAAAGGAAAATAGAGTAACTAATGCCCTCAGTTGTAGAAGGTACATAACCTATATAGCTACTATTAGGAGTACCTTCAGAGATCAAGTGATTCATCTCTCTCCAAGAGATGAATTTTATGCTCAGGGTAGAAAAACATTGTTAGAGATTGCTAAGAATCCTTAGTACAAAGGATTCAATTTGGAGAGTGAAGGTCTATTGTGTTATAATTGATGGATGTATGTGCCAGATCAAGAGAATCTATGAATCACATTTTTAAAAGAATTGAATAATGACCCATATTCAAGACATATAGGTGTAACCAATCTCATGGTAGAGATTATACCATTGCATTTATAGAAATAAATCAAGAAATATGTAGCTAATTAGGTGTCACATTATTTATAGTGTCAGTAAGTGAAAACTAAGCATGTGCACCCAACTAGATTTTTATATCCATATGATATCCTAGAATGGAAATGGAAAGTGATCAACATGGAATTTATCCAAGGGTTATCAATGTTTTATAATAGGCATGATATGATCTTTGTAGTTCTTGAAAAACTAATAAAGGTGGCTCACCTTATACCAGATAATTTGATGGATGATGCAGCTACCCTTGGAAGGATATTCATAAAGGAATTTTATAGGTTGCATGGATTTTTAGAAAAGAAAATTTTGGATCATGATCCAAATATCACTTCAAGGTTTTGGATGAATTTGAATGTAACTTTGGGTATGAGACTTAATTTCAATACATCTTATCACCTAGAGATTGATAGATAGACTGAGAGAGTTAGTCAAGTGATTGAGGATCTTCTTCATATGTATTAAATGGATCAATAATACAAGTGGGAATATTATGTTCCATTATTAGAGTTTGCATACCAATCAACATTGAAGATGGCATCATTTGAGGCACTTTATGAGAGAAGGTGCAGGATACCAATTAGTTGGGATAGATTAGAGGATAGGGTAATCTTCATACCTAAGATGATCTCAGAGATGAAAAATTAAGTTAGACTAATTAGGTGGAGATTGGTTGAGGCCAATAATAGACAAAAGAGTTATATAGAATTAAAGAGGATAGAAAGTCACTTTGCAATTGGTGATAAAGTGTTTTTGTGGGTTAAGACATATAAGAACTTGATTAAATTCAAAAACTCTACAAAATTATCACCATGATATGTGGGACCCTTTAATGTGTTAGAAGTGGTCAATCTTGTAGTGTATAGTCTTGATTTGCCACCAACCCTAGCTCTTTTACATAATGTCTTCCATGTTTCATATCTTAAGAAATATATAGTTGATCTTATGCATGTGTTAGATTGGAATGCTTTGTAAGTTTTAGATCTCAAGGTGTTCATAGTAGAACCAATCAAGGTAATTGACATACACAACCTTCATTTGTATAACAGAGAGATGTTATAGTGCAAGGACTAGTGGGACCAATACTCTGAGGATAGTGCTAAATTAGAGGACTACGATGAGTTCTTTAAGAGATTTACATATTTATTTGATTTATTAGAGACTATTATACTATTATATTTTCAATTGAATAATTTTTTTATTTAAAACATTTGTTTGAATAAAATTCATCCAAGATGATGAATAGTTTTAGGGAGGAAGGATGTTGCATCCTGATCCCTCACTAAAAAAACTATTTGAATATTCATGGATATTTATAGTGGACACATATCATATTGGTTGTATTTATAACTAAGATTGATATTTATGCTATTATGGGATAGTAGAATATTTCTAAAATACATGATGGTACATGATTTCTTTAATATAAGTTGTCTAATGTATGCATTTACATTTTGAGCATATTAATGTATTGTTTCAATTATATTTATTTTTATATACTTATCATGTGATATTATCTAATTACCTGCATGTTGTGAGGAGGACACAAGAGAACTCATCCCTCAGAGCATGCCAGAGGGAGAGCATCATTGTAGAGAGTGACATAGGTGGAGATTTTGAAGGTTGACAGAGAGCTGTTGAAAACCCTACACACACCACAATAGTTATCACATGGTAGAAATGCATTAAAAATAGTTGTTTATGGTGTGTTTATTACTTTCTTAGAGATTTGATTTCTTTGGTTTACTGAAGTAAGTAAAATATTATAATGAATTATTTTATGTGTTTAGCATATTTTGTCATAATGCTGGTAGGAACATGTTTGGCAAATGTAAATTTAAAATATGGATTATTTATAATTTTGAAATTGCCATTTGAATTTTCTATAGAATATTTAGATATTAAGTTAGTTTAATAAAATTATGGAATTTTAACATTCTATATTAAAATATATTTAAAAAATAGAAATTTCATTGAAAAGATGAAAAAAATATAAAAGACAATAAAACATAAAAATGAAAATAAATAAATAAAATTTAGAAATTCTAAAAAGAACTAAATATATATAAAAAAAAGCTATAAAAGGAGTGTTGCCCCTATTTTACATAGGGAAATTTGGAGAAAGATATCATCTTATGAATTGGGAAAGGAAGGTTAGAAAGGAGAATGAGGGTGCAACATAGGGAGAACAAACAAGAGAATCAGTAAATCCAATAGGTAGGTGTTTTCAATTATACATCAATGTTGAAGGATTTTCTTTGGGTATGCTTTTAAATTATAGGAACTCGGTTAAATATGTGTTTGTAATTTATGGCTAAATCAAGATTATGAAAGAATAGATGTCTATTTTTAAAACTTAGTTATTGTTTATAAAAACAATAAGATTATAAACCATATTCTACCTAGATTCCCTATAAGAAACTTCAACAAATTTAATAGAAAACCTTCCCCTTACATGTATTACTAAGGCATTGTCTTATTTATGACATAGAATAATTTATAAATAATATTTATTTGTGACAAATATCCATACATACATTTAGGATCCATATCATAAATTTGAATTGATACACATACATGTTAATTAATATATTTAAATTTGGTTGTTGGAACACAACTATCTACTGAAAGGGGGGTGGATCACCAGATTGATTAAGATTAATCCTTTAATAATTTTAAATAAAATTAAAAATCATATGTAGATATCATACACACACAAATAAATACAACACTTCAATATATGTGGAAAATCTAATATGGTAAAAATAATGATGAGAATATTTTCTAGAATATACTATTTTAATCTAGCCTCATAGTCAAAACCTCACTGGTTACAATGTTTAAGGGTACTAACTCTAAAGAGACACTAATCTCCTAATTTAAGAGCACCTAATCTAACAAAAAACCTACTTACTAACTGAACACCAACTCAGATTTTTTTATGGCACCTACTTATCAAATCTATTATGGAGCTACAACTCTAGATTATAAAATTGATTCATAAATGAATCCATTTCTCTATTACAGACCTATTCTATAACTGCTCATGCTTTGCTCTACATCTCTCTTCCTCTCTTCCTCTCTCTCACCCAATTCAACTTTGTTCAACACTTAGTGCATTTTATATATAATGTATATATGCATTGGATCTAAGTCTCACATAGCTCTGTGCTCACACTTGGTCTTTAACACATCACATTCCTGTAAGTTTCTTGCTTCTTAAATTCTTGCACCATCACCATAATTCTATATCTTTTAATATATTTAACATATATAAGGATTTATTTTTGATGCACATGCCATATTACATAATGTATATTTATCACATCTTTCTTATATGCTCTGTCACTTGACCATTGAGATGAACATATCTTTAAATACTAACTATCGATCTTAAGTTTCATGCCATGATCCTCATTCAAATTTCTCAACTTTAAAATGCAATCATTAGATAAAAATATAACAAGATCATGTGGTCTATTATATCCTTATGATATTTCAAAATTTAATGTTTTAACTTTATAACACATCCATTGATATTTGATCCCAAGCTCTTGTATGCCATTAGATCTATAAAAGTAGCACATACTTTACCTCTGATTATCATTAAACATTGAGCACATGATCTCATCTCTTTGCTTCCTTATAATTAGGAATACATATGTACCATAAATCTATCTCAATATTTAATATGGTAAACATCACACTTTGACCTCTTTGACTCTATGTGATCTATTGATTTTCATTACATGATCACACACTCATCATTAGATTTTATGACAATCTCTTGAGTCTAGGATGCTTGTAACTCTCACGTGCCTTTTGATTAATACCATCAGTCTCCACTCTTATGACACTTGGAATCAATACATGCCTTCTACATTATAGTTAGTGCCCATGCTTGTGACACTTGGCACTCTCACATGCCTTCTACACATTGTCAATCCTTACACTTTTAACACTTGGCATTAGCGCATTCCTTCTGAGAAATTTACTATTAGTCCCCACAATTGTGATACTTAGAACTCATGAATTCCTTTTGCACATTCTCAGTCACTACACTTGTGACACTTGTCACTAGTGCATCTACTCTTAGGTACCTTTGACAAATTGAGATTGTTGTGCATCATTAGATCTTTATTGTATGATTTAGCTCTAGTCATTGATCAAGCTCAGACAAGTATTAATTTGAGGACTTAGGAAATATTAAAGTCTTTGATCACTGCTTGAAGCCAATAATTTCTAAGTCAAAGGGGCCTATTTCACAATGATGAGAAAGGCTTAAGTTACAACTTAAGTGACTAGTTCCAACCTATATCTAGTCAACATAACTAGAAGTGCCTATGAATGCCATGACTAAAAACCTTAGGGTTTTACTAAGAAACCTTATGAATGACCAAGAGTAAAGATAAATCATTTTTGAGCTCATTTCTCTTCATTTGAACCTATGGAACATATATATGAGATGATCTTGAAAAACCTATAATGGATATTCTATCAATTTCTATGAAAACATCCATAAACAGTCTCTGTAAAATCATAATAACTTTATATGACACTATTACAACTTGTACAATTATCAAACATGCTCTTCTCTCTATCACTCTTGCCTATGACTGATCCTCTTTATATCAATGGCAAAGGAACTCCAACTTTCTCATTGTTTGTCCAATTTTTCCTCCCCATTTATCAGATAAAGGAGTTTACCCAAGAATCTACAACCATCAATTCATTATAAATTTCCAAAAAATATGCATACCTAAATTTCCTTTTCTCTCTTCTTCTAGGGATTAAATTTTTTTATGTGATCCTCCCCCTAGACTCATTCCCTATAACTAGGATCTAGTGATTAGATTTAGGATCCACCACTCCCAATTTATGTCTTAGATAGTCAAATTATCCCTTGGGAAGATGTTTCATGAATATGTCTGCAATTTAATCCTATGTTGGTACATATTTCATTGTGACCTCTTGATCTACAATCTTTTCTCTTAAGAATTGATACTTTATTTATAAGTGCTTGGTTATGGAATGCATCACTAGATTCTTTTATATATTAATAACACTTGAATTATCACAAAGAATAGAGATAGGTGATTTTTATTCTACCTTGATGTCTTTGAGTGTTTTATTCATCCATAACACTTGAGTACAACATGCCACTACTACAACATACTCTACTTCTATTGTAAAAGGAATAATTAACTCTTAGTTTTTGTTCAGCCATGAAACAAGTTTATTTCCAAGGAAAAATGCACCACCATTAGCTATTCTTCTATCATCCACACTTCCTACCCAATCAACATCTGTATATGTTGTCAAAGTGAAATATTCACCTTTGGGATACCATAGGCCATAGTCAATTGTACTCTTGATATATCTAAAGATCCTTTTCACTACATTGACATGTGACTCTTTAAGAGCAACTTGAAATCTTACAACCATGCACACTACTTTCTTCATATCTTGTCTTGATGAAGTTTGGTATAACAAACTACCTATCATTAATTTATATAAATTTTTATTTGCATCAAGGGACTCATCCTTTCTATTCAACTTATAACCAGTTATCATGGGAGTACCTACTAGTTTGCTATCTTCCATTCCAAACTTATTGAGCATTTCCTTAATATAATTGGTTTGAGATATGAACATCCCTTCATCAGTTTGTGTTATTTGTAGACCAAGGAAGAAAGAAAGTTCTTTAAGCATAGACATCTCAAACTCATTTTTCATTTGAGTAGCAAATTATTTGAAAATTTTGTTTTTGCTACCACAAAAAATAGTATCATCTATATATACAACAATAATTAACATATGCTCACCTTATAATTTGAAGTAAAGATTATTGTTTGCACAACCTTTATTAATTTTTTGTTATTGTAGGTACTAGTCTTATCTTGAATACCATGCTCTAGGTGTTTATTTTATACCATATAGAGATTTCTTCAGTTTGTAAACATAATATTCTTCTTTTAACATTGAAAACCTTCATGTTATTCTATGTAGAATTCCTCTTCTAGGTTCCCATTCAAGAAAGCAGACTTAACATCCATTTGATAAACTTTGAATTTCTTATAAATAGAGAATGCTAAAAACATTCTTATGGTTTTCAATCTAGAAACTAGAGTAAATGTTTTCTCAAAATCTATACCTTCAACTTGTGCATATACTCTACACACCAATATGGCCTTATTCCTTATAATAGTTCCATCTTCATTGAGTTTGTTTCTAAAGACCCACTTTGTACCTATTACATTCTTGTTTGAAGGTCTTAGAACTAATTCCCATGTTTTTTTCTTTTCAATTTGGCTTCATTATTCTTCCATGGATTTTATCCAATTCTCATCCTTGTTAGCTTCAACATAGTTCTTAGGCTGAATTTTAGATATTAAAGCAAAATTTACTTTCTCCTTTTTCACTATAACTCTTCTCCTTGTCTAAACTCCTTCATTTGTATTACCAATGATCTTATCTATAGGATGATCATTTTGAATAAATATTTTAGGTGGATTTTTATTTACTTTCTTAGGTTCATCATTAGCTACTTCATCTTTAGACTCTGATTATTCTTCATAGATGTCTTTGTCAAGTTTAACATGTTTCAAGCCTTCATCAACCTTGACACTGATACTCTCTACAGTCTTATGTATCTGTAACATATGTAAGCTTTGATATGGATGGAATAACCAATAACTATTCATTCATCAAATCTTGGTTCAAAGCTTTCCAATTTGTCTTCTTTTCTCTTGATGTAGAATTTTCTTCCAAACACTCTGAAATACTTAATAGAGGCAAGTTTTCCATATCATAATTCATAGGGATTTTTATCACTATTTACCCTTAGTTGAACTCTGTCCAAGAAATATATTATTGTTTGTAATTCTTATCTCCAATATCCATCAAGTAACTTGGCCTCTTTTATCATTGTTCTAGCCATCTCCTTGAGTGTTATATTCTTTATCTCAACAACTTCATTCTATTGTGGAATCCTTGTAGTAGAGTAATGCCTTTTGATTACATTCTTCTCATAGTATTATATGAACTCATTTGAGGTGAATTATCCACCTCTATTAGATATTAATCATTTGATTTTTTATCCAATATCATTCTCTACCATGGCCCTAAATATCTTGAATCTTTTAAATGCCTGAGACTTGTCCTTCAAGAAGGTTACCCATGTCATTCTCAAGTAATAATCTAATAGCAAAAATCTTTCTCTTTTGGATCCTCTTGTATTAGTAGGACCATAAAGATTAGTATGAACCAACTCTAAAGGCTTTTTAGTTGCATACTCCTTAGTTTGAAATATGACCCTTGTTTGCTTACCTTACTGACATTCCTTGCAAGTAGTATCTACAAGTTTGGTTATCTTAGGAATATGTCTAACACACTAATTTGAGTTCAATTTTACTAGGTTATCAAAGTTGAAATGACCCATTATTTTATTCCATAACCAAATATCATCAACCTTTCCTATTGATTTAACCTTTTTTGGAATATTGGTGTATTATTCCTAATTTAGTTAAAGGGTATGAGTAGTAAAATCAATAAATAAATATGTAATAATTAACCTAGTAATTTGTGTAAATTAGATTACAATGTTAACCTTTCTAAAAATAGTAATAAGAGGGAGAAAATAAGACTTAGTTGAAAATTGACTGATATGGTTGAGAGAGAGTCTAAGATTCACTATGTAGGATTGGAACACTATCACAAACCAAGATTTGATATTTGTTTTATGATTGGATAAGAGCATCAAAAGTGGATATTAGTGGCACTGGCAGTATAGTCCACCTCTACCACTATTATCTAAGAAATCTATGTTTTTTGGGTTTTGTTTATTATGCTATGTGACCCTATCTATGAATTTTTAGTAGCTAAAATTCTATAGAGCTCTTTATATAGTAGATTTTCTCTTCAAACCATATACACTATTGTGCTTTGATTAATTTCAAGAAAGAGAGAGGGTTAGTGTGTGTAAAATTCACTAAACATTTATCCACACCCCTTGTGTGGGCATGCTACCTACATACAAATACTCTGAATAGATATCAATCCATATGTAGTTCTCCCACTTGATGTGCTTGGTGCAATAGAGTGTATGAATATACAAAATACTAAATTAGATGTGTTTAAGGTGGCTAGGGACTGGTGTAAGGATTTGAATAATCTTGTAAGTGTATTATCTAGCTGTATGTTGAGAATAAGGAATATTATTTGAGTATTCTTTCATGTATTCTTGTTTGCTTAGTTATATTTGCCAAGCTTTTCCAAATGATCTTTGAATGGGCATTTATAGGGATCTATTAGTCATGGGTTGAATGTGTTTACATTAGGTTAATAAAGATAAGGATGGGGAATCAAAAGAAACTAACCATCAGGGCAAAAAATTCATTTGGACAATAGTGTTGTTTCTACTCATTTTTGCTTGTTCACATTAGAAAAATAAGAAACTAGAGATAATGGTTAGGGGTTAGATGATAGCCAGATGAAGTTTGCGCACTATATCCAGATGATTGAAGGAGCTCCTCTTTAGCTATGGAGGATGACACCTACAAATAAGAAAGACTCAAACAAGGAAAATGTTAGATAGATATACGGTGGACTACCAAGCAAAGCTCAGTCCCAGAAGTGCAAAGACTTCCTTGAGGGATGATAGTCCACTAGTTGATAAAAAAATGTTGCTAGAAAGAGAAATGGTGAAAGACTAAACAAAAGAACTAGAGATAATCCGTACCTAAATGTTGTTATCAGTCTTCCATAGTCACCGACATCAGTAGTTCTGCCAGTGTTGGTTGGTCAAGGTTGTTGACGTCAGTTGGGCTATCGGCGTCGGTAAGGGCAATGGGCCTTGGTGCCGATGTCAGTAGGGGCAATGAGCTTGGGATGGGTTTTTGGTTGATGTCTGTGGTCAATAGAATGCATTGGGAGGTTTTGTGGGAGCTTAATGGTTTGTGCAGGATTTGCAGGATAGTGAATATGGTCTAGGAAAGGGCCCAGGTAGAGGACAGGGGTGGAAAGGGAATAAGAATGGGGGGGAAGGCTTTTTAGCCTCTCCAAGAAGAAAGTCAGGTTGTCTATCATCAGTACTTAGGAAATAGCCAATGGACTAATTACCAATGCATTTTAGAAATAATAAAATATAAAACAAGAAGAATACTTAGCTCTTGGTGGAGAACCAGAAATGCAAAAGACCTGTTTCCATTATGGCTGATGTTGAAGACCTCATGCATTGTTTCAATTAGCTGTAGAGTGACTGATGCAGAGTTTCTTAGCCTGGAGAATGATGTTGGGATGCTGATGCCTGTAAAGAGTCAAGGAGCAAGAGAACTCAGAACTTGGAGCAAGAGAATTTGCATTCACGGGGGGTACAGATGAGGTTAGAATTTAGTTTTAAAGAAACTGACGTCGGTGATACCACCGGCATCGGTTGACCGTTGACCGACATCAATGGCTAAAGAATGGGAAAAAAGGCTATTTTTACCCTTTTGCCTATTCTTCCATCTTCCAAGATTACTTGTTGTTGTTAAATGGTCCAAAGGTGGGTTTAATAGGTGCAAGAACTAGTGGGGGAGTTGAAATAGGGCTTAGGTAATTATGATTAGTCATAGGGTGATAAATGGTCTAAGAACTAGGAATCCAAGGTGAGGTGTCTAGGGGGAATTATTAATTTAAAATAAGTATTTTAAGTTAATAAAACATAGGTTAGGCATGTTAAAGTTAGAAAGGAACAAAGGGGGGGTGACACTATTTTGGTGTCTACATTTGCCCCTTTTTGTCTTGTTGGTTGTTCTCGACGAACTGCAAGACAAAAATAGGAGTAGGTTGCCGCAGGTAAGGGATGAGGTATTCCCCCTCAAAGTGGGAGTTGAGGGAAGGTAACCTGATATCAGGTGTTGATTTGATAGATAGTGGATGGATAGGGTGAAGTTTGAGTGTGAATGCTGTAAAGGGTGGGATTGTGCGTATACCACTTCATGTGATAGATAGGTCAAATTGTCACGATTAAAGGTTGAAGAGTGCTAAAATCAAAATAACTGGTCCCCAACATTTAGTCATAGCTAATTGGGTTAAATGATTCAAGCTGTAGCTCTAATGGTCATCATGTTCCAAGTATCCTGGGCTTAGGAAGTGCTCTTGGAAAACATGAAAAAGTCACAAGTAGTGGGGATCAACTAGATCACGATCCGATACTTGTCGGGTCATGGACAATTTGTTAACTATTTATGAGATAGCATATGTAATCAAAACAACCAAGGTAGAGTTGTCTCAAAAGTGGTCATGGTCAGAGGAGATAATCGTAACCTCTAATGTCTTGTGTCGAGTCAGGCAGAGATATAAGTGATCTCAAGTGTGCCCCAAGAGGAGGCTAAGATGACTTCTATTATGAGGGCTGGTTGTTTTGGGCATGATTTTGGTCATTTAAAAGAAGATTGATATTTTAAGGCCATCGACATCAGTTATAAAACTGATGTCATTGTCAAAAAGAGGCTGACATCGATGGGAATCAGTCGACGTCGGTGGCCTAGGGCACATTTATACCGACATTGGTGGCTTGCCAAATCTGACAAAACCAAACTAGCAACCCACCAAAAGTCATTTGTGACTTGTGACAAAGTGACAAAAGTGAGCTCTGAGGTGATTGAGTGAATGTGACTTCTAGGTGACTGGTGCAGTAGTGTGAGGTGTCGAAGTGATATTAGTTGTGAGTGTGAGGGAAGTGGAGTGTGATTGGAGGTTGAAGAGTTGGTTGTGGGTCACCAAGAATTCATGGAATAAATGAGACAGAGGAGATGGTAGAGGGTAGAGGAGGCCCCATGGGAGGACCACCACTAGTGGCACCTATCATACCACCATAGTGGTGGGGATGGGATGAGGTAAGGGGGTTAAATTTGAATTTGGCATTGTTTTTGAATTGGATTTATTTTTATTTGATTTTTTTGCATTTTTAGCTAGAAATTGAGGGGGATGGTAGGTGGAAGGGTGGGTAGGTTGATTAGGGTAAGTTAAGAAGTTTGTAGGGGGATTTTGGGTAGGAAATGGGTTAAAATGGGGAAGCCCTAATTTTTAGGACTTGCCCCATTCGGCCCTTGGGCTGAACCAGTCACCGATGTCGACAGGTTTGTTGACATCAGCTGACCAGTGACTGACATTGGTCACTTACCTGTCGACATCAGTTAGATGAGTACTGACATCGGTTAGATAAGTACTGTCATCAGCACACTAACTGATGTCAGTGGCTGCTAGGTTTGAAAAAGTTTGAAAATTGATGAGTCGAAGGGCCAAAGTCATGCCGAGAGCTTCCTAGGTGTAGGGATAGGCATATAGATGTAGTTAGATGGTCAATTAGGTAGATGAATGGGTGAATGGCTGAGCTAACCTTAGGAGACCCCATGTCAACTGAGTGCTACCTACATAGCCCCAATCTTTAGGGGCCTCAGGCCAATGTAGTTCTCCCAAAAGGGAAGAGTGGTCATAGAGATTGGTAGTCGAATTGTAAACATGGTTGCGGTTTTGATTGGATGTAGGCAAGATAGACGCTAATGCTGTGATATCATCTCTCAACATTATTGATGTGGATGCATTAGGATATCACTGGCAAGGAGTGGACCCACATGACTATAGTGGGACTAGGTAGGCTGCGAGGCTACTACCGAATGGTGAGGGATGTGAGCCTAATGGTGGCTTTGATTGAGAAGTGGGATCACTCCACCAACACCTTCCACTTGTCGACAGGAGTGCTGATAGTGATAGTAGAATATGTGTACCAAATTGTATGGTTACCAGTACATAGAGTAGAGTTATATGTGTGCTTGAGAGAGGTGCATGATATCTAGATGGTGACGTTGTTTGGTGAGCACATTACTGAGGTGACTTACCATTCAGCTAGCTTTGCATACAAGCCCTTATATGCTGTAGACAAGGATGCACATTGGTTGGCCATCTTGATGATGATTGGCATCACTGTATATGCACTCTTGGATGTAGAGGGTGGGAGATTTCTAGTCGCTATGACTAGAGTTTTGATGGAGATGCTAGAGCAACAAATAGTGTTTGCTTGGGCACCCGTATTTTTGGCACAGCTGTACAGAGAGTTGTGGGGGATCAGTCGGCGGTGGTGGTATAGTTTGTGTGTGGGCCACCTCCTGCATTTTTGGGCTTATGAGCATATCATGGTCACCTGACCTCTCAGCCTTCTAGTTACTATCCAGGCTAGTTTCAGAGTTGGTTTCAGGTGGTGGAGGGAAGTTATGGTGTAGATGCGCATGGATGTCATAGTCAAGGACATTGACTACTATAGAGGGGTACTGGAGGCCTTGATCCTTGTAGACATCATTTGGAGACTATACTTGGTGTATGCAGCCTTCAAAGACTAGGTGGAGCAGCTTGCTAGGGTGCATAGCTTCAGATGGGTGAGGGGCAGATGAGCCAGCGAGCTCGAGAGAGTGCCAGTGGAGAGAGTGTGGTGCTAGTATGGGCTGCTATAAGATGTGCCACCTGCCTTCCCATAGTATAGGCATGATGATATAGATGGACCACTCCCACTACCAGAGGAGATAGAGTGACTAGATTTTGAGGAGCTACCTGCAGGACCTGGTATAGTAGATCCATGATGCACAGAGGCCTACTCAGCTTGGTGGGTGGGACAGTACATAGGGGTTCAGAGAGGTCCATAGCTTGATTTACAAGTAGTCACCATGAACACAGACACTATGAGATAGGAGAAGGATGCTGTGATCTAGGAGAGGGATGCAGCCTGAGGACAGGTGACCAATTTGTAGGGCTGAGTCATAGGATTACAGGGTCAGGTGACTATTTTGACAAGTCAGGTGGCTTCTTTGACTATCTAGGTTACCATTTTGTAGGGGCAATAGGCCAAACCCCAGGCTCAAGTTTTGGTAGGATAGGTTTTTGGAGGGTAGGGCCCTATTTAGCCACCACCACAGTAGCCAGTTCAAGAGCTAGCACAGTCTACATCACTACAGCTAGCTCAGTCATAGCCACAGGGTTCAGTGCAGGGCACGATGGTAGGATTGATGGGTCCACCACAGACTGTACCTATATCTAGGTACAATACTACTCTAGATGAGATCACATATTATGAGGGGGCTATCAAGGGGTTCCCTCAAATACAATAGTATTCAGAGATGAGAGCTGAGTAGAGCTGACATAGATCTATGTCACGTGCGACTACTTTGGGCTCTCGCAAACAGTGGCAATCAGAGGGTGGAGATGATACAACATTGTCACAGCCACTGCCACCACCACCACAACCATAGCCTTGAGGCCATTTTTGGCATTATGTATATACCGGCCTATGAGCCATTGATGCGAGATGTACTTTTTTTTTGAGAGAGAGAGATAGATGTATGATTGTAATCTATGATGTACAGATATATATATGATGAGATTTTGATTGGATTATTGATGTGTTATGGAAATGTCTCATTATGGATGTTAATTTTTAGCATTTTTCATATATTTAATGATACATGCTTAATGTGATGGATGTTTTATGATGATGTTTATGATGTGAATGATTATGAGGATGGTGATGATTATGTTACAACTTTTTCCATTATGGTGAAATGATGTATGCTATAACATTGGCTTGTATTTTGTTTTGTTAGTTTCCATGTGTATTGTTTTCCATAAAAACTAATGTGATTGGTATATGATAATGTTAATGGTTGTGGAAATATGTGATTGGTTGTTATGTGATGAAGTCAGGTAAGAAGTGAAAGGTGTGCTACTCTTTCATTGACAAGGACCATAATGATAGCATAGGTAGGGGGTTTTGGAAACAAAATCCCCGTTTATGCATTACGTCATTGACCATTGGTTGTGTTAGAGAAGTAATCGAATCACTTTGACATTAAATGAGCTCAATATCCCTTGAGTATGTTGGGGTGATAGGTGATGTGATATGTTAGGATAGGGTAACCCCTTTTAGTAGGGATAACTTTGCCACTTTTTATAGGAGACCCTGAGAATGACTATAGGCAAGTCCATGGCTTTTTCTTTTTCTTTTTTTTGGTAGACTGATCAATGCGGGAAGTCTACGTGGGGATGTAGTTTTGTTTTGTGGTCATATGTGAAGCTGATCGATGCGAGAAGCTTCTAAGAGAGTGATGTTTGTAGCAATATTTTTAGGCATAGCCATCCTTCGAGGGAGTGGTATATATTTTGATTTGTATATTTTTGAGGGCTTTGAATAGCTGTCCTTCAAGGGAGTAGTCTATTAGTTATAGCAATGATGATGCAACTATCCTTCAAGGGAGTAGTCTACATTTAGAGTTTATGACCTTTAAATATTTTGTTTGACATCTCAATTTATTTTTGACATAATTTTTAGTCATGGAAGAGACTATGGAAGTTTAAGGGTTCCCTTTTATAAGGACAAAGCATTCATACTTTATAAAAGGGTTACATAGTGTTTGTTTAGGGGAATAGGGTTGAAAGGAATGAGGATTAAAATGATAGGGATTGCTTAAGAGATGAGCTCAAGTTAAATATCAAGTGAATGAGTATTTGATTAATAGTAGAATGGTCACAAATGCAAGGCATTAAAGGGCTCAGGTTCTGGCTAGCCTTCAAGAGAAGAGAGATGATAAGTCCCTGATCCATACTTGTGCATTATGATATAAGGTCCAAGCCAATTAGGATCAAACTTGCCTCGTTTACTTCTTTCCATGTTGGTCACATGTTAGTTCTCTTTGAGGATGAGGTCTCCAATTTTGAGATCTCATTCTCTCAGATTTTTGTTATAGGCACATTTGATACGATTTTGATAGATATGGAGATGGTTAAAGGCAGCAAGACGTCAAGCAACTCAAGTTGAGCTAATCAATCTTGACCACCATCAGGCTCACATCCCTCACCAAAAATGAAGATCTAAGGGAACATTGGAAGACACCATCTCATTGGCATTCTTGGCATTCTTGGAAATCATGTAGGGTCTTTTGTTGTCACTTGAGGAGGTGGTGTAGGTGTAACAGCCGTTTGCATACTTGTTGAAGCTTCTGCGGGTGGAGGTGGTGTTTGAGTCGATGTCTTAAAAGGGATGAGAACATTGTTGGGTCAATAAGTTGTGTTGCATGTCTTGAAATGGGAGGGGTCTACGGGAATGACATGGACTTGACCGTCGTGTTCAAATTTGAAACAATAGTGTAATGTAGAAGTGACACAGGCCATGGCATGGATCCAAGGTCATCCTAATAACATGTTGTATTAGAACTCTCCCTCGATGATGTAGAAGAGCTTTGGGATTGTTTGTGGGCCAACATGAATATGTAAGATGACTGTGCCAATGGTAGTGGCATTGGTGTCATTAAAAGATCAAAGAATTGCATCAGTCTTTGACATATAATTCTTTGGGAGGGCTAATTGGTCATAGGCATGGGTGGAAATGATATTGATACTGGTGCCCCCATCAATCATAACTCTCTTGATGTGAGTTTGATCAATGTAGCCTGTGATGAAAAGGGCAGCATCCTGATCTTCCAAGTTGGAGGTAGGAATTTCAAAATCACTAAAGGTAATAGAGGTGATGGTGGGTAACGAGTGGACTAAGGCAGCTAGTGGTTGGGGGTCCTTGGGTTGGACCTCGACTGTCTATAAAGCTTTGATTAAAGCTTGATGATGTTGTGAAGAGCTTTGAATGAGGTCATATAAAGTCATCTTCATGGGAGTTTGGTGAAGCTATTTCACCATAGAATCATGGATTGCCTCTGAAGAAGTGGGTTGGGATGTACCCAAGATAGAAATCTTGAGTTTTGGTGGTTGAGCAGGTTTGACAAATGGGTAGGTCCAAGGAATAGTAGCTTTCTCTTTTGCTTTATCCTTTAAAGTTTGTGACCTAGTGGTCACATTGATGGTGTTAATGTCAAATAAAGGAGGTGAAGGAGGTAAAGGGACCATAGTCTGATGATAGGATTCTGATGAAGGTGAAAAGGTTTGAGAGACATGAGATTGTGTTGGAGATTTGTTGACAGTATCCTCAAGAAGATGGGTGTTTTTTTCCATGTATTGGCGAATGCCAACCTTGAGGTCATAACAATTTTCGGTGTCATGCCTAGGTGTGCAATGATATAGGTAAATTTTAGTGTCATCAAACCAAGACGGTTTTGATCTGAGAGGTTAAAATAATTTAATAGGTGGAAGACTGATGCTAGAATTTTGCAAAAGTTGACGCAGTATCAAAGCATATGAACCTACCAAGGGGTTCATGCTTGTTGATGCACTAGATGTTGATGAATTTTGTTTGGGAGTTGTTGAGGGAGATTTCTATACCAACTTTTGGGTTGGTGGTGTGGCCACTCATGTAGGCGACACTTTCTTCATGAGGGGTGACAAATTCTTCAGAGGAGGTATGTTTGTGGTGGGTAAAGGGAGTAGTGGAGGCAACTTGTTTTTCTTAGGTGTTGGAGTAGGGAGCACTCCTATTAAGGTAGAAGGATGTGGGCCCAAAATGGAGGGAAATAATGATGGTGGGGGAGGAGTTCACCATCGTGGTTTAGTAGCCTTCTTTAGTTTGGTTTGAGGACCACTATTATGTGAGGCAAGGTTTAAGTCTACCTTCACTTGCAGGTGAGTGAGGTTAGGTATGGGGCAAACTCCAAGGGATTTAATCAGTTTTGGTATGATGGATGTTTGTGGGGGTTTAGGTTCAGATGTGGATGGTTGAGCTTCTGAAGGTTTGGAGGTAGAAGCTTGGTCCTCGTTGGAGATTTTTGGAGATTTTGTCACATGAGGGTTGATAGCACGAGATGAGATGGGACGTGCAAGGTGAGGAGCTTTGAGTCACTCCCATAATGCCTGATGTTCTAAGTTCCTCGAATGGAGAAATATTAAGTTCTCAACCAATCGAGAGAATGGTTTGGAAGATGTTGGATGAGGCTTTGGTTTTTTAGAAGATGTGGGTGGTTGTGAGAGTGGGAATGTGTTAGATGTGGCAATTTCAGGCCAAAGGTGAGAGAGAACCATCACTGGATCATCTTCAGTCAAAGTAGGTGAAGAGACAAGTTCTTCTCTTAGTAGAGAAGGAATTGGGGAATGTGACTCTTCAAGAGGATAGAGGGCCGGGATGATTGTGCCTTTTACTTTTGGTTGAGGAACAGGAAAGGTAAGGTCCTCCATTGGTAGTAGGAAGGATGAAGGTGGGGCTAGCGGTGCTGGTATAGTTAAAGCATCCTCCAATATAAGAGGCGTAGATGGGGAACTAATAGGAGTAGAAGGTTCTTCCACTTGTGGAGGAGAAATAGGAGAAGAAGGATCTTCTACCTGTGATGAACAAATAGGAGAAGAAGACTCTTCCACCTATGATGGACAAATAGAAGAAGAGGGCTCTTCCACCTATGATGGACAAATAGGAGAAGAGGGCTCTTCCACTTGTGATGGACAAATATGTTGACTAACCTCTTCAGACTATGGGAGAGTTTGGTTAGGCATAAAAGGAGAAACCGTGTTGACCGTGCGTATATCACATTCTTGGGAGTCATTGGCCATGGTCTGCACATTATTTTGAGTAGGGGGATGGCTAGGAAAAGGTTATCTAAACATGTCTATTTTTTGGTTAGGTGGCACGTTTGGGTTATCCAAGACAAGATCACCTTTATCTAACATGTCTTGAATGATATTCTTGAGGGTTTTACAATTATCTGTGTCATGGCCTTTGACACGGTGATAATTACAGAAGTCATTCTCCCTATACCATACAGGGATGGCATGTGAGGGATCAAATTGAGGGGGTGGTTGAATTTGGGGGAGATTGAGGACTCCCTATTTGACAAGTTTATCCAACATGGATGCGTATGATTCTCCTATTTGAGTATATTGATGATGTACGTATCGTTGTTGGAATTGTCGTGTAATGCTTTGAGATATGGAAGGTTTAGATTGGTTAGTTGTGGTCGATGATGATGATCTAAGCACCACATCATTTGCTAATCTCTTAGATTTGGAATTAGAGGAAGAAGATTTGGAGGAAGGTTCATTTGACTTTGCGTTGGGGTTTTTAATTTGAAATTTGACTTTATTTTCTTTGATAGCATGGAGTTCAAGCTTCTTAGCCATGGTGAAAGCTTCGTCAAATGTGCAGAATGTTTGGACCTACAAAGTAGATGAAATATGTTTGGCACATGCTTGTGAAAAGAGCTCAATGAGCTCAGGTTGAGGTAAAGAAAAGGAGAGTTGGTTGATTAAGCCTCTCCAATGGGCAAAAAAATCAGCTATTGATTAATCGTTGAATTGTCTGATAGAGTATAGGTCCGTGATGGAGACCTTTTTGGTGATGTTGATCAAAAAGTGGTCAAGGGAAAGTTGAGCCAGTTGTGTGAATGTGAAAAGAGAGTGACTAGTAATAGAACTATACCAATTGAGGGCAGCACTAGAAAGTGACATGGGAAATGTGCATAGTAACAATGCATCATCATGTGTTATGAGGTAATAAGCATGTCTAAACACTTGTAGATGTTGTTGTGGGTCCTCCTTACTTTGGAAGTGAGTAAACCTGGGAATTTCCCACTGACTAGGATATGGTCGCATTGAGACTGAAGGATGAATAGGTTCATTATATATTTATTCATATGAGAGAACATTTCTTGAACTCGAAATAGATGTCTCAAGATTAGACATCTTGTCCATCAACATCTTGATTAGATCAGTTGATGGATTTGTAGGTGGGGCACCCCATAGGTTATAAGGCATTTAGAAGGTGTTAGGATGGAGTGATCCCACCAATCAATCAAAGCCACCATCAGGCTCACATCCCTCACCACTCGACAATAGCACCACAGCCTGCCTAGTCCCACTGCAATCATGTGGGTCCACTCCTCGCCAGTGATATCTTGATGCATCTACATCAACAATGTCAAGAGACAATCTTGCAGCATCAATGTCTACCTCATCTACATCCAATCAAAATCACAACCATGTTAACAATTTGATTACCAATCTCTAGGACCACTCTTCCCTTTTGGGAGAACTACATCAACCTGAGGCCCCTAACGACTGGGGCAATGTAGGCAGCACTCAATTGACATGGGGTATCCTGAGGTTAGCTCAGCCATTCACCCATTCATCTACCTAATTGACCATCTACCTACATCTATATGCCTATCCCTACACCCAAGAAGCTCTCAGCATGACTTTGGCCCTTTAACTTATCAATTTTTAAACTTTTTAAAACCTAGCAGCCATCGACATCAGTTAGTGTGCTGATGATGGTACTTATCTAATTAACATCGTTACTCATCTAACCGACATCAATAGGTAAGTGACCAATGTCAGTCACTGGTTAGCTAACATCGGTGAACCTGCCGGTGTCAGTGACTGGTTTGGCCCAAGGGCCGAACGGGGTGAGCCCTAAAAATTAGGGCTTCCCCATTTTAACCCATTTCCTACCCAAAATCCCCCTAAAAACTTCCTAACTTACCATAATCAACCTTCCCACCCTTCCACCTACCCTCCCCCTCAATTTCTAGCTAAAAATGCAAAAAATTCAAAAAAAATAAATCCAATTCAAGAACAATGCCAAATTCAAATTTAACCCCCTTACCTCATCCTATTGCCGCCACCGTGGTGTTATGATAGGTGCCACTAGTGGTGGTCCTCCCATGGGGCCTCCTCCACCCTCTACCATCTCCTCTATCTCATCTATTCCATGAATCCCTGGTGACCCACAACCAACTCTTCAACCTCCAATCACACTCCACTTCCCTCACACTCATAACCAATATCACTCTGACACCTCACACTGTTGCACCGATCACCTAGAAGTCACTTTCACTCAATCACCTTAGAGCTAACTTTTCTCACTTTGTCACAAATCACAAATGACTTTTGGTGGGCCACCAATCTAGTTTTGTTAGATTTGGCAAGCCGCCAACGTCAGCAAAAATGTGCCCTAAGCCACTAACGTCGACCGATTCCCATTGAGGTCAGCCTCTTTTTGACACCGACATCAGTTTTATAACCGATGTCAGTGGCCTTAAAACATTAGTATTCTTTTAAATGACCAAAATCATGCCCAAAACAACCAGCCCTCATAATAAAAGTCATCTTAGCCTCCTCCTGGGGCACACTTGAGATCACTTATATCTCCGCCTGACTCAACACAAGACATTGGAGGTTACAATTATCTCCACTAACCATGACCACTTTTGAGACAACTCTGCCTTGGTTGTTTTGATTGCATATGCTACCTCATGAATAGTTACCAAATTGTCCATGACCCCCACAAGTATCAGATCGTGCTCCAGTTGATCCCTACTACTTGTGACTTTTTCACATTTTCCAAGAGCACTTCCTGAGCCTGGGATACTTGGAACATGATGACCATTAGAGCTATAGCTTAGATCATTTAACCCAATTAGCTATGACTAAATGTTGGGGACTGGTTATTTCAATTTTAGCACTCCTCAACCTTTGACCACAACAATGTGACCTATCTATCACGTGAAGTGGTATACGTGCATTCCCACCCTTTGCAGTGTTCACACTCAAACTTCACCCTATCCATCCACTATCTATCAAATTGGCACCTGATATTAGGTTACCTTCCTCGACTCTCGCTTTGAGGGGGAATACCTCATCCCTTACCTGCGGCAACCTACTCCTATTTTTGTTTTGCAGTTCATCGAGAATAACCAACAAGACAAAAAGGGGCAAATGTAGACACCAAAATAATGTCACTCCCCCTTAGTCCCTTTCTAACTTCAACATGCCTAACCTATATTTTATTAATTTAAAATACTTATTTTAAATTAATAATTCCCCCTAGACACCTCACCTTAGATTCCTAGTTCTTAGACCATTTATCACCCTATGACTAATCATAATTACCTAAGCCCTATTTCAACTCCCCCACTAATTCTCACACCTATTAAACCCATCTTTGGACCATTTAACAACAACAATTAAGCTTGGCAAATGGAAGAATGGGCAAAAGGCTAAAAATAGCCTTTTTCCCATTCTTTAGCCACCAACGTCAGTCAACGATCGATCGATGCCGGTGGTATTGCCGATGTCAGTTTATTTAAAACTAAATTCTGACCTCATCTACACCCCCCGTGAATGCAAATTCTCTTGCTCCAAGTTTCGATTTCTCTTGTTCCTCAACTCTTTGTAGGCATCAACATCCTAACATCATTCTCTATGCTAAGAAACTCTACATCAGTCACTCCACACCTAATTGAAACATTGCATGAGGTCTTCAGCATCAGCCATAATAGAAACAGGTTTTTTGCATTTCTGGTTCTCCACCAAGAGCTAAGTATTCTTCTAGTTTTATGATTTAGTATTTCTAAAATGCATTGGTAATTAGTCCATTGGCTATTTCCTGAGTACTATTTATAGAGAACTTGACTTTCTTCTTGGAGAGGCTGAAAAGCCTTCCCCCCCATTCTTATTCCCTTTCCACCCCTGTCCTCTACCTAGGCCCTTTCCCAAACCATATTCATTGTCCTACAAATCCTGCACAAACCATTAAGCTCCCATAAAACCTCCCAAAGCATTTTGTTGACCACAGACATCAACCAAAAACCCATCCCAGGCTCATTGCCCCTACTGACATTGGCACCAAGGCCCATTACCCTACCAATGCCGACATCCCAACTGACGTCAGTAACCTGTAGAACTACCAACATCGACAACTGTGGAAGATTGATAGCAGCATTTAGGTATGCATTATCTCTATTTCTTTTGTTTAGTCTTTCACGATTTCTCCTTCTAGCAACATTATTTTTATCAACTAGTGGATTGTCATCCCTCAAGGAAGTCTTTGCACTTCTGGTACCGAGCATTGCTTGGCAGTCCACTATATATCTATCTAACATTTTCCTTGTTTGAGTGTTTCTTATCTACAGGTATCATCCTCCACAACCAAAGAGGAGCTCCTTCAATCATCTGGATATGGTGTGCAAACTTCATCCGGGTATTATCTAACCCCTAACCATTATCTCTAGTTTCTTATTTCTTCTGAATGTCCCACTGAGCATGCCAAAAATGTTTCTACTTGTTTTTGCTTGTGAGAAAGAGAAGCGAGAACTTAGAGCAAGAAAATGGGTTAAAATGGGGAAGCCCTAATTTTTAGGGCTCACCATGTTTGGCCCTTAGGCTGAACCAGTCACTGACACTGGCAGGCTCACCGACATTGGCTGACCAGCGACCGACATCGGTCACTTACCTACCGACATTGGTTAGATGAGTACCGATGTCGGTTAGATACATATCGTCATCCACACACTAACTGATTTCAGTGGCTATTAGGTCTAAAAAAGTTTGAAAATTGATAAGTCAAAGGGCCAAAGTCATGCTGAGAGCTTTTTAGGTGTAGGGATAGGCATATAGATGTAGGTAGATGGTCAATTAGGTAGATGAATGGGTGAATGGCCGAGCTAACCTTAGGAGACCCCATGTCAACTGAGTGCTACCTACATAGCCCTAGTCATTAGGGGCCTCAGTCTGATGTAGTTCTCCCAAAAGGGAAGAGTGTTCATAGAGATTGGTAGTCAAATTGTTAACATGGTTGTAGTTTTGATTGGATGCAGGCGAGGTAAATGTTGATGCTATGAGATCGTCTCCTGACATTGTTGACTTGAATGTGTCGAGATATCACTGGCAAGGAGTGGACCCACATGACTACAGTGGGACTAGTTGGGCTACGATGCTACTGTCGAGTGGCGAGGAATGTGAGCCTAATGGTGGCTTTGATTGAGTGGTGGGATTACTCCACCAACACCTTCCACTTGCCAATAGGAGAGCTGATAGTGACAATATAGGATGTGTACCAAATTTTGTGGTTACCGGTACATAGAGTAGAGTTATATGCATACTTGAGAGAGGTACATGATATCTAGATGGTGATGCTATTTGGTGAGCACACTACTGAGGTGACTTATCATTTAGCTAGCTTTGCATACGAGCCCTTGTATGTTACAGATGAGGATGCGCATCAGTTGGCCATCTTGATGACGATTGACATCACTGTATATGTACTCTCAAATGTAGAGGGAGGGAGATTTTTAGCTGCTATGACTGGAGTTTTGATGAAAATGCTAAAGTAGTAGACGATGTTTGCTTGGGCACCCATATTTTTGGCACAACTGTATAGAGAGCTGTGGGGGATCAGTCGGTAGTGGCAGTATAATTTATGTGTGGGCCACCTCCTGCATTACTGGGCTTACAAGCATATTGTGGTCACCTGACCTCTTGGCCTTCCAGTTGCTATCTAGGATGGTTTTAGAGTTGGTTTTAGGCAGTGGAGGGAGGTCATGGTACAGTCGTGCATGGATGGCATAGTCAGGGACATCGACTACTACAAAGGGGTACTAAAGGCCTTGATCCCTACAAACATCATTTGAGGACTATACCTGGTGTACCCAACCTTTAGAGATGAGGTGGAGTAGCTTGTTGGGGTGTAGAGGTTCAGATGGGTGAGGGGCAGATGAGCTAGCGAGCTCAAGAGAGTGCCAGTAGAGAGAGTGTGGTGCCAGTATGGGCTGCTATAGGATGTGTCACCCGCCTTCCCACAATATAGGCATGATGATATAGAGGTGTCGCTCCCACTGCCAGAGGAGACAGAGCAATTGGATTTTAAGGAGCTACCTATAGGACCTAGTATAGTAGATCTAGGATGCATAGAGGCCTACTCAGCTTGGTGGATGGGATAGTATGTAGGGGTTTAGAGAGGTTCACAGCCTGATTTGCAAGCAGTCACTAGGGACAGGAACACTGTGAGATAGGAGAGGGATGCTACAATCTAAGAGAGGGATGTAGCCCAAGGATAGGTGACCATTTTGTAGAGCTAGGTCATAGGATTACAAGGTCAGGTGACTATTTTGACAGGTCAGGTGGCTGCTTTGAGTGTCTAGGTTACAATTTTGTAGGGGCAGTTGGCTGCAGCCCAGGCTCAAGTTTTGGCAAGACAAGTTTTTGGAGGGTAGGGCCCTATTTAGCTGCCACCACAGTAGCCAGTTCAAGATCCAGCATAGTTTGCATCACTACAGCCAACTCAATCATAGCCATAGGGTTTAGTGTAGGGCGCAATGATAGGATTGATGGGTCCACCACAGACTATACCTATATCTAGGTACAATACTGCTCTAGATGAGATCACGTATTATGAGGGGGCTATCAGGGGGTTCCCTCAAATACAGTGGTATTCAGAGATGAGAGCTGAGCAGAGATCTATGTCGCATGCAACTACTTTGGGCTCTCATAGATGGCAATGATCAGAGGGTGGAGATGATATAGCATCATCACGGCCATCACCACCACCACCACAGCCACAGCCTTGAGGCTGTTTTTGGCATTATGTATATACTGGCCTGCGAGTTATTGATGCAAGATGTACTTTATTTTTTGAGAGAGAGAGACAAATGTTGTACAATTGTAATCTTTGATGTAAAGATATATATGATGAGATTTTGATTGGATTATTGATGTGTTATAGAAATGTCTCATTATGGATGCTAATTTTTAGCATTTTTCATATGTTTAATGATACATGCTTAATGTGATGGATGTTTTATGATGATGTTTATGATGTGAATGTTTATGATGATGGTGATGATTATGTTACAACTTTTTCCATTATGGTGCAATGATGTATGCTGTAACATTCATTTGTGTTTGGTTTATTAGTTTCCATGTGTATTGTTTTCCATAGAAACTAATGTGATTGGTCTATGATAATGTTAATGGTTGTGGAAATATGTGATTGGTTGTTATGTAATGAAGTCAGGTAAGAAGTGAAAGGCTTGCTGCTCTTTCATTGATAAGGACCATAATGATAGCATAGATAGGGGGTTTTGGAAATAAAAGCCCTATTTATGCATTACATCGTTGACCATTGGTTGTGTTATAGAAGTAATCGAATCACTTTGACATTAAATGAGCTCAAAATCCCTTGAGTAGGTTGGGGTGATAGGTGATGTGATATGTTAGGATAGGGTAACCCCTTTTAGTAGGGATAACTTTGCTCCTTTTTATAGGAGACCCTGAGAACAACTATAGGCAAGTCCATGACTTTTTCTTTTTCTTTTTTTTTGGTAGACTGATCAATGCGAGAAGTCTACGTGGGGATGTTGTTTTGTTTTGTGGTCATATGTGAAGCTGATCAATGCGGGAAGCTTCTAAGAGAGTGTTGTTTGTAGCAATATTTTTAGGCATAGCCATCCTTCGAGGGAGTGATCTATATTTTGCTTTGTATGTTTTTGAGGGCTTTGAATAGTTGTCCTTCAAGGGAGCAGTCTATTAGTTACAGCAATGATGATGCAATTGTCCTTTGAGAGAGCAGTCTGCATTTAGAGTTTATGACCTTTAGATATTTTGTTTGACATCCCAATTTATTTTTGACAGAATTTTTAGTCATAGACAAGACTATAGAAGTGTAAGGGTTACCTTTTATTAGGACAAAGCATTCATACTTTATAAAAGGGTTACATAGTGTTTGTTTAGGGGAACAAGGTTGAAAGGAATGAGGATTAAAATGTTAGGGATTGCTCAAGGGATGAGCTCAAGTTAAATGTCAAGTGAATGAGTATTTGATTAACAGTAGAATGGTCACAGATGCAAGGCATTAAGGGGCTCAGGTTCTAGCTGGCCTTCAAGAGAAGACAGACAATAAGTCCTTGATCCATACTTACACGTTATGATATAAGGTCTGAGCCAATTAGGAGCAAACTTGCATCGTTTACTTCTTTCCATGTTGGTCACATGTTGGTTCTCTTTGAGGATGAGGTCTCTGATTTTGAAATCTCATTCTCTCTTATTTTTGTTATAGGCACGTTTGATACGATTTTGATAGATATGGAGATGGTCAAGGGCAACAAGACAATGTTCATTGAGTAACTCAAGTTGAGCTAATTAGTCTTGACAAAAGTCATTGTTAGAAAGAATGTCATGCAAAGAGATGTGTAGAGAAGGTATTTGTACTTTAAGAGGTAGGACAGTCTCTGTTCCATACACTAAAGAGAAAGGTGTAGCACCCGTGGGGGTTCGAATGGTAGTGCGATAGGCCCACAAAGTGAAGGGAATGTGAATGTGCCAATTCCTTCCAGTGTCGTTGGCCACCTTTATTAGAATTTTGGTTAAGATTTTGTTGGAAGCCTCAGCCTCCCCATTTGCTTGTGGGTAGTAAGGCGAGGAGAAGCTGAGCTTGATGCCAAATGAGTCACAAAGTTTCTAGACAGTTTTGTTTTTGAATGATTTGCGGTTATCGGTGATGATTTTGTGAGGTACACTGAAATGATAGATGATATGGGTGTTGATGAAGTCAACAATTTTGTCAGCTTTAGTGGAGATGAGGGGAATAGCTTCCACTCATTTAGTGAAGTACTCAATTATGGTGACAATAGATTGATGTCAAAGAGATGAATGAGGGTTAATCTCACCGATTAGATCTAAGGCCCATTATGAAAGGGCCAAAAATCCTTAGCAACTTGTAGAGCATGGCTAGGGACATGAAGCAAGTTAGCGTGTTGTTGGCATTTGATGCAATGCCGAACATAGTCACTGCAGTCTTGGTGAAGAGTGGGCCAATAATAGCCTAGGTGAAGGATGAGTTTTACAACCGAGTTACCACTGAAGTGTCTACCACAAATCCCATCATGGACTTGTTTAATGGCATGAGATGTTTCAGTGGAGGTTAGACATAGAAGAAGGAGGCCATCAAAACCTATTTTATAGAGAAGACCCCCTAGAATAGTATATCAAGCCGTGCTTTTGATAAAAGCACATCGTGCATTGCTATAAAGGTTAGGAGGAATGGTGGAAAAAGTTAAGTAGTCCACAAGTTGTTTATACCACACATCCTGTGGACTAGAATCAATGGTGCTGATGAGGTTGATGTTAGTGGAGATATATGAAGGTAGCACCAAATGGTGTACCGTAACATAAATTTTTGATGAAGATGATGAAGATGGAATATGTGAAGTGAGAGAATCCATGGTGTTAGCAAACTTATTCATAGATCAAGGAATAGTTTGCAAGAGGTAATGGTCAAAAGATTTTAACAGGGTCTCAACACGATGTTTGTACATTTGCAAAAATTTATTTTTACAAAGATATGATCTGTTGATTTGATTGACGATAAGTTATGAGTCGCTAAAGATGTTGATGGTCTTGACGCTTAAGAGACGGGTGGTTTGAAGTCCCAAATTAAGGCTTCATATTCAGCCATGTTGTTGGTACATTCAAAGTCAAGTTTGAAAGATAGGGGCATGGGTTCACCCTCATGCAGGATGAGAATGGCCCCCGCACCCCCACCATGTTGGCATTTAGACCTGTTGAATAACATTTTCATTTGATAGAATATGTCATTAGTGGAAAGTGTGGTGATAGATTCATTAGGGAATTCACAGTGAGAAGGTTGGTTGTTAGGTAGAGGGCATCCGCTAGTTGGTCAGCGATTGTTTACCCTTTGATAGAATTTTTTTGGATGAATTCCAAGTCAAACTCAGAAAGAAGCATGAGCCAATGAGCCATACGTTGGTTTTGGTATGGCTTGGAATGCATGTATTTGAGGGGGTCAGTGTGGGTGATGACATAAGTTTTGTGATTGAGAAGATAATGGCAGATTTTGGTAGTGGCAAAGACTAATGCCAAATAGATATTTTTGGTATGAGTATACCGAGTTTCATAGTCACCGAGTGTTTTACTTATATAATAAACTGCTTACTCACGGTGTTGCTCATCTCGATGTGTGATCATGGCACCTAAGGAATGATTTGTTGCTAAGATGTAGAGGTGGAAGGGTTGGTCATCTTTTGGTGGAATAACGACTGGTGGAGAGACAAGATAGAATTTAAGGGCTTCAAAAGCCTCTTGGCAATCCTTATCCCAATGAAAGGATACATCCTTCTTGAGGAGGTGATGAAAGGGTTGACATCGGTCAGAAAGGTGTGAGATGAAGCGACAAATAGATTAAAGCTTCCCTTACAGGCTGCAAAGCTGCTTTAGATTGGTAGGTGGAGGCATCTCGAGAGTAGCTCAAATCTTAACATGATCAATCTCAATGCCATGAAGAGAAATGATGAACGCCAAAAGCTTCCCTGAGAGCACCCCAAAGATGCATTTCTTGGGGTTAAGGTGAAGATTGAACTAAAGAAGGTGAGTGAAGATTATTTTAAGGATGGTTAAATGGTCATGATGAAGTTTAGATTTGCCTAGTAGGTCATCCACATAGTCCTCCATGATTTTTTGGAGGAGATCATGAAAGATGTAAGTCATGGCGCATTGATACATGGTGCCTGCATTCTTTAGGCCTAAAGGCATGACCCTATAGCAAAAAGTCCCCCATGGGGTGATGAAGGTAGTCTTGTGTTGATCTTCTGGTGCAATCAAGATTTGGTTATATCTTGAAAAGCCATCCATGAGTGATAGCATCTCATGATCGACCGTAAGATCACAAGTTGGTCGATGTTTGGTACAAAAAAATCATCTTTTGGGCAAGCCAAGTTAAGGTCACGATAGTCAGTATAGATTTGGATCCCCCTAGTTGCTTTGGTGACAGGGATGATATTTGACACCCATTATAGATAATCAATGAGTTGGATAAAGGAGGCAAAGAGAAGATGCTGAAGCTCCTCTTTGACAAGAAGTGCAACTCGAGGATGCATTTTACAAAGCTTTTGCCTGACAGGCTTAGCCTCTGGGTTTGTGACAATGTTATAAAGGATGATATTAGTGTTAATTCTAGGCATGTCGCTATAGGCCCAAGCAAAGGCTTTGCTATGGTCTGAAAGGAATTTGGTATAGTCAATTTGTTCTTGGGCGTCCAAAGATTGACCAATCTTTAAAATGTGAGGAACATCGGAATATGGAAGGTTAATGTCGATGGTTGATTCATTTAACATAACTTGCATTTCGAGAGGAAGGAAGCATTGAATGAAAGAGTCATTGGCCCCCATGTAGGTGAGAATGGCATCATCATCTATGCATTGGATAGTGTTGATGGTAGCAGATTCATCGTCTATCATGTTTGGATAAATGAGAGGAAGAGACCTGGATACCCCACCTAGTTGATAGGTTAGGGGTTCCAATCGAATGGTGTTTATGAAAAAAAAAACTAGGAGGGATGGAGACCACTGACTCTGTAGGTGAAGATGGGGGAATAGGTGAGTTTGGAGGTGATGGTTTTATGATAGGTTCGAGGTGAGAGTTTTTAGAAGTTTCAGTAGGTTCTTCAAAACCTAGGCCATGTCACTTCTTGGCATTCTTTATGGCCTTGTCATTTGGTGGTTCGATAGGCTGGTGGGAGCCTTGTTCGTAGTGCCCAAAGCTAAAGCCCTTCCATGCACACCTATAAAGATAGGTATGAGCAAAGTTTGGGTTGCCAAGAAAAGAGAAGTTGGATGTGAATAGTTGAGGTGATGAAAGAGTATTCCCATCAGTGGGAGCTCGATCTAGCCCCCCATAGATGAAATTTGTTTGAAGATTGGGAGGACCATAAGGGATGACCATTCTGATATAATGGTCATAGCTAGGACTGTGATGAAGTTATCCATACTCTTGAGGAGTCTGGAACATTTCCAAGGTGATTAAACAATACTCCCCAAGTGAAAGACGTTGGAAGATATCTTCCATAGGGTCTTTTGTTGTCACTTGAGGAGGTGGTGTAGGTGTAACCATTATTTGCATACTTGTTGAAGCTTTTGCGGGTGGAGGCGGTGTTTGGGTCGATGTCTTGAAAGGGATGAGAACATTTTTGGGTTGATAAGTTGTGTTTCACATCTTGAAAGGGGAGGGGTCTGTGGGAATGACATGGACTTGACCGTCCTGTTCAAATTTGACACAACAGTGTAATGTAGAAGGGACATAGGCCATGACACGGATCTAAGGTCGTCATAATAACATGTATTGGAACTCTCCCTTGATGATGTAGAAGAGCTCTAGGATTGTTCATGGGCCAACATGAATATGTAAGATGATGGTGCCAATGGTAGTGGCAGTGGTGTCATTAAAAGATCAAAGAATTGTGTTAGTCTTTGACATATGATTCTTTGGGAGGGCTAATTGGTCATAGGCATGGGTGGAAATGATATTGATGCTAGCACCCCCATCAATCATAACTCACTTGATGTGAGTTCGATCAACGTAGGTTGTGATGAAAAGGGCAACATCCTGATCTTCCAAGTTGGAGGTAGGAATTTTAGAATCACTAAAGGTAATAGAGGCAATGGTGGGTAATGAGTGGACTAAGGCAGATAGTGGTTGGGGGTCCTTGGGTTGGACCTCGAATGCTTGTAAAGCTTTGATTAAAGCTTGAAGATGTTGTGGAGAACTTTGAATGAGGTCAATAAAGTCATCTTCATGGGAGTTTGGTGAAGGTGTTTCACCATAGAATCATGGATTGCCTCTGAAGAAGTGGGTTGGGATGTACCCAAGATAGAAACCTTGGGTTTTGGTGGTTGAGCAAGTTTGACAAATGGGTAGGTCTAAGGAATAGCAACTTTCTCTTTTGATTTATCCTTTAATGTTTGTGACCTAGTGGTCACATTGATGGTGTTAATCTTGAATAAAGGGGGTGAAGGAGGTAAAGGGACCATAGTCTAATGATGGGATTCTGATGAAGGTGAAAAGGTTTGAGAGACATGAAACGGTGTTGGAGATTTCTTGATAGTATCCTCAAGAAGAAGGGTGTCTTTTTCCATGTATTGGCGAATGACAACCTTGAGGGCACAACAATTTTTGGTGTCATGCCCAGGTGTGTGATGATATAGGCAAATTTTAGTGTCATCGAACCAAGACGGTTTTGATCTGAGAGGTTGAAATGGTTTAATAGGTGGAAGAGTGATGCTAGAAGTTTGCAAAACTTGACGCAGTATCAAAGCATATGAACCTACTAAGGGGTCCATGCTTGTTGATGCACTAGATGTTGATGAATTTTGTTTGGGAGTTGTTGAGGCAAATTTCCGTACCAACTTTTGGGTTGGTGGTGTGGCCACTCGTGTAGATGACACTTTCTTTGTGAGGGGTGGTGAATTCTTCAGAGGAGGTATGTTTGTGGTGGGTAAAGGGAGTAGTGGAGGCAACTTGTTTTTGTTAGGTGTTGGAGTAGGGAGCACTCCTATTAAGGTAGAAGGATGTGGGCCCAAAATGGAGGGCAATGATGATGGTGGGGGAGGAGTTCACCATCATGGTTTAGTAGCCTTCTTTAGTTTGGTTTGAGGACCACTATTGTGTGAGGCAAGGTTCAAGTCTACCTTCACTTACGGGTGAGTGAGGTTAGGTATGGGGCAAACTCTGAGGGATTTAATCAGTTTTGGTATGATGGATGTTTGTGAGGGTTTAGGTTCTGATGTGGATATTTGAGCTTTTGAAGGTTTGGAGGTAGAAGCCTGGTCCTTGTTGGAGACTTTTGGAGATTTTGTCACAGGAGGGTTGATAGCACGAGATGAGACGGGATGTGCAAGGTGAGGAGCTTTGAGTTGCTCCCATAATGCCTAATGTTTTAAGTTCCTCAAATGGAGAAATCCTAAGTTCTCAACCAATCGAGAGAATGGTTTGGAAGATGTTGGATGAGGCTTTGGGTTTTTAGAAGATGTGGGTGGTTGTGAGAGTGGGAATGTGTTAGATGCAGTGATTTCAGGCCAAAGGTGAGAGAGAGCCATCACTAGATCATCTTCAGTTGAAGTAGGTGAAGAGACAAGTTCTTCTCTTGGTGGAGAAGGAATTGGGGAATGTGACTCCTTAAGAGGATAGAGGGCAGGGATGATTGTGCCTTCTACTTGTGGTTGAGGAGAAGGAAAGGTAAGGTCCTCCATTGGTAGTAAGAAGGATGAAGGTGGGGCTAGCAGTGCTGGTATGGTTAAAGCATCCTCCAATATAAGAGGGGTAGATGGGGAACTAATAGGAGTAGAAGGTTCTTCCACCTATGGAGGAGAAATTGGAGAAGAAGGATCTTCTACCTGTGATGAACAAATAGGAGAAGAAGACTCTTCCACCTATGATGGACAAATAGGAGAAGAGGGCTCTTCCACCTGTGATGGACAAATAGGAGAAGAGGGCTCTTCCACCTGCGATGGACAAATAGGTTGACTAACCTCTTCAGAATATGGGAGAGGTTGGTTAGGCATAAAATGAGAGACCGTGTTGACCATGCATATATCACATTCTTGGGAGTCATCAGCCATGGTCTGCACGTTGTTTTGACTAGGGGGATCACTAGGAAAAGGTTGTGTAAAGATGTCTATGTTTTGGTTAGGTGGTGCATTTGGGTTATCGAAGACAAGATCACCTTTATCTAACATATCTTGAATGATATTCTTGAGGGTTTTATAATTGTTTGTGTTATGGCCTTTGACACGGTGATAATTATAGAAGTCATTCTCCCTATACCATGCAGGGATGGCACACGAGGGATCAAATTAAGGGGGTGGTGGAATTTGGGGGAGATTTAGGACTCCCTGTTTGACAAGTTTATCCAACATAGATGCATATGATTATCCTATTGGAGTATATTAACATTGTATGTATTGTTGTTGGAATTGTCGTGTAGTGCTTTGAGATGTGGAAGGTTTGGATTGGTTAGTTGTGGTCGATGATGATGATCTAAGTACCACAACATATACTGATCCCTTAGGTTTAGAATTAGAGGAAGAAGATTTGGGGGAAGGGTGATTTGACTTTGTGTTGGGGTTTTTACTTCACAATTTGACTTTATTTTCTTCGACGGCATGGAGTTCAAGCTTCCTATCCATGGTGAAAGCTTCGTCAAATGCGCAGAATGTTTGGACCCACAAAGTAGATGAAATGTGTTTGGCACACGCTTATGAAAAGAGCTCAATGAGCTCAGGTTGAGGTAAAGAAAAGGAGAGTTGGTTGATTAAGCCTCTCCAATGGGCAATGAAATCAGCTATTGATTCATCGTCAAATTGTTTGATAGAGTATAGGTCCATGATGGAGACCTTTTTGGTGATGTCGATTGAAAAGTGGTCAAGGAAAAGTTGAGTTAGTTGCATGAATGTGAAAAGAGAGTGGCTAGTAATAGAACTATACCAATTGAGGGCAGCACCAGAAAGTGACATGGGAAATGTGCATAGTAACAATGCATCATCATGTGCTATGAGGTAACAAGCATGTCTAAACGCTCGTAGATGTTGTTGTGGGTCCTCCTTACTCTGAAAGTGAGTAAACTTGGGAAGTTCCCACTAACTAGGATATGGTTGGATTGGGACTAAAGGATGAATAGGTGCATTATAGATTTGTTCATATGAGAGAACATTTCTTCAACCTGAAATGGATGTCTCAAGATTAGACATCTTGTCCATCAACATCTTGATTAGATCGGTTGATAGATTTGCAGGTGGGGCACTCCCTAGGTTGTGAGGCATTTGGAAGGTGTTAGGAAGGGCGTATGATGTAGTTGGTTATGCCTGTATAGGTGCAACATATTGGTAACTAGTCATAGGGACTGATGTTAAAGCCAAGGGTGGTTGTGTCATGAAGATAGAAGGCACAACTTGACTTGATGTCGCTAGAGGTGGGTGGATGGTGGCAACATTACCCAAAGGATGAGTTTCCACCCTTATGTTGATGGGTACAAGAGTAGGTGGGATGGAGACAATTAAGTTTTGGAATGGTGTAGAACTTTGTTGAATGGCTTGTGGTTGAGGGGGTACCGAAACCCCAATGGAGGTAGGTATAGAAATAGAAGGAGAGGCCACACTTTGAAGATTGGTCATGGTTAGGTTGTTAGTTGAGACAATGGCCTGGGTATCTATGGGGTAAGTTACGAAGGCCATTGATATGATTGCCGTTTCAACTAAGGAAGTTGGCATCCCATAAACTGGGTTGCCTGAAGAGTCTCGTGTTTGACTTCTTGTGAGATAGTGCTGAAGGGCCTTGACATTGAGGTCAAGGAACCTTTCAAAGTCTTGGTCCCCTTTGGGAACAATAGGGGGTTGAGTTGGGGTTGGTTGGATAGGAGTTCATTCAGTTTCTGAATTATACTCTATTTGGGGACTTGATATGGAAAGCAAAGGTGGGAGTGGTTGTTACCTTGCATGGTCAACAAGAGTTTTGGTTTGACTACGTGTTAAATCCATCCAAGGCAAGATAGATTCTAGTTCTAAAAACTGTATGTTTTGGCCTCAGAAAACCAGAACTTGTTTTTTTGACAGCAAAAAGGCTGCGTTTTAAGCTTGCTATTTGAGAAAAAAAAATTTGGACAGTGACCGACGTTGGTAGAAAAACCAATGTCGGTGAAGAAAGTTGCTGATGTCGGTTAGATAACCAATGTCGGTGAAGGTAGTTGCTGATGTCAGTGGAAAAACCAATGTCGGTTACTGTGTATTTCTAGAAACTTAGAGAATTGAAAGTTTTTGGAGGAAAGAAGAAAGTTCTGAGTTGTTTTTGGAGCTTAGAATAATGCATCCTTACCAGCTCAAAAAACCAGATAAAAATAGAAAAGTAGATGAAGGCAAGCAAACCCTAAATGTTAAATTCCTAAGAATAAGTTTTAGAGTCGTGTTGGCTTATGCCTTAAAAGAGTGTGTTTGGGAAGTTGGGCTTTTAGAACGGGTCCTAAAAGAGGCAGTCTAAGGTGGGTTTCAGGTTATGTTTTGGTGCTCAAATTCTATATTAGGTTCTGTATGTGGCCTGATGCTAGGAGCTTGCTCCCCTCACTTCACGAGCCCAGAGATAAGCTGGGTCGCTTAGCCAATATATACTTCCCCTAGAGTTTATACTCTGCCAGAGAATAGAGTGGGTTCTCCCCTTGGTAGTGAAGCCCAAGTGGGATTGCCAGGAAGGGTAAGGTATCTGCTAGGTGGTGAAATCCTAGTCGAACCTTGTCTCAAGTATGTTTAGATGTTTAGTTGTGAAAGTGGTCTAGATGTGTAACATATGTGCACTACGATTTATTCATAATGTGGTTTTAATTACTAGGTGAGCTAAAAAATGCATTCAGGCAGAAATGAAATGCAATATGTTCTTAACCCAAATTGAAATATTTGTTCAGATGCAGACAAGTGGGGAAAAGGTTGAGAGCATGAATTTCACTACTCTAAGATGCAGGTAAGAAAAAGAAGATTTTCTTTTTAACTTGTGCTTATGGTTTCATTTTAAAATAAAGAGATAGAAGGAAAGGATGCAAGAAGAGATCTAATGCACCTATATGAACAGTTTGCTTTTAGAAGAAAAATTATGAACCCAAGGAAAACTCCAGGGTCCCATCGGGCGTGCTAGAAATGTTTCTACTCATTTTCGCTTGTTCACATTCAAAAGAAATAAGAAACTAGAGATAATGGTCAGGGGTTAGATGATACCCGGATGAAGTTTGTGCACCGTATCCAGAAGATTGAAGGAGCTCCTCTTTGGCTGTGGAGGATGACACCTGCAGATAAGAAAGACTCAAACAAGGAAAATGTTAGATAGATATACGGTGGACTACCAACCAAAGCTTGGTCCCAGAAGTGCAAAGACTTCCTTGAGGGATGACAGTCCACTAGTTGATAAAAAGAATGTTTCTAAAAAGATAAATGGTGAAAGACTAAACAAAAGAAATAAAAATAATCTGTAACTAAATGCTGCTATCAGTCTTCCACAATCGCCGATGTTAATAGTTCTACCAGCATCGATTGGTCAAAGCTGCCATCGTTGGTTGGGCTGCTAGCATCGGTAGGGGCAATGGGCCTTGGTGCCAAAGTCAGTAGGGGCAATGAGCCTGGGATAGGTTTCTGGTTGATGTCTGTGGTCAAAAAAATGCTCTGGGAGGCTTTATGGGAGCTTAATGGTTTGTACTGGATTTGCAGGATAGTGAATATGGTCTGGGAAAGGGCCCAGGTAGAGGACAGGGGTGGAAAGGGAATAAGAATGGGGGGGAAGGCTTTTCAACCTCTTCGAGAAGAAAGTCGAGTTGTCTATCAACAGTACTCAGGAAATAGCCAATGGAATAATTACCAATGCATTTTAGAAATATTGAAATATAAAACCAAAAGAATACTTAACTCTTGGTGGAGAACCAGGAATGTAGAAGACCTATTTTTATTATGGCTGATGCTGAAGACCTCATGCAATGTTTTAATCAGGTGTGGAGTGATTGATGTAGAGCTTCTTAGCCTGGAGAATGATGTTGGGATGCTGATGCCTATAAAGAGCTGAGGAGAAAGAGAACTCAAAACTTGGAGAAAGAGAATTTGCATTTGCAAGGGGGGTGTAGATAAGGTCAGAATTTAGTTTTAAAGAAATCGACGTCAGCGATACCATCAGCGTCGATCAACTGTTGACCGACATCGGTGGCTAAATAATGGGACAAAAGGCTATTTTTTGCCTTTTGCCCTTTCTTCCATCTGCCAAGCTTAATTTTTGTTGTTAAATGGTCCAAAGGCAGGTTTAATAGGCGTGAGAATTAGTGGGGGAGTTGAAATAGGGCTTAGGTAATTATGATTAGTCATAGGGTGATAAATGGTCTAAGAACTAGGAATCCAAGGTGAGATGTCTAGGGGGAATTATTAATTTAAAATAAGTATTTTAAATTAATAAAACATAGGTTAGGCATGTTGAAGTTAGAAAGGGACCAAGGGGGGGTGACACTATTTTGGTGTCTACAAGTGTTGAAAGTGAACAAGAGTGGCATCAGTGCTAGAGTCCAAATGTGGCACTATTGTCCTAATCTAATGGGGCCTAAGGAATGGATTAGTCATGGAAAGAGTAGTTTGGCTGAGCTAGGATTGAGTCTGGAAGGCAAAGAATGACTAAGAATCAGTGAAAATATGCCTATAAGGGTCATGAGAGCAAGCAATAGGGACTTATGGGTTGAGTGTCATAATCCACACTCAAATTACCAATTTTTACATTTTGTATGACTACATTTCCCCCACCCTTATTCTAGTTATGCAACAAAGAAAAATACTGGGATAAAGGTAAAATAGAAAGCATACCTAAACTTATCTAAAAATATGAAGCTCATGAAGCTATGTGATGATGACTGTGCATAGAGAGAGAGCATGTTGTGAAGCATGAATCTGCAAGAAAAATAAAGAGTAGATTAGTTCTTACTAGATACATTATATCTAAAATAAGAATGTATAAATTTAGGTAAGAGAGAGAGGAAGAGAAAGGAATGAATACACCTCACTAGGTACATGAACCAATACAAAACTTATTGTGATACTAAGTGATGTTAGATGATGTTAAGTGATGCTAGATAATGTTGTATCAAGAGAAATATCATGAACAGAGTTGAGTGCTCGATTCCCTGAGAGCGTCTCAAGAATACAAAGGTTGAACCTTTGGCTCCATTTTCACCCACTAAGTTAATCTATGTGATCATATGTGTGTTAATAAATTTTTAGACTATTTTTTCAATCCCTCTTAATAGATGGCTTAAGAATACAAAGGCTAGCTAGTCCTTTGGTTCCATTGTTACCCCATAAAGTGAAGTTATGAACTGATACTAGTATGAAATGTTTATCATATGAGATGGCTATTGAATCCTATGAATGTACTATGATCTCAAAATATTGGCATAGATAGTTGAATGTATGTTGGAAGCCAAGCCACTCTTGGCAACTCCAAAATATGGGGATAGGCTCGTATAAAGGCCTATGTATAAAGGCCTATTCAAAACTGGGCACTAGGCTTATATGAAAACCATTATGAAATGTGGAGGTTAGGCTTGTATGAAATCCACTTATAAATGATTCCAACCACCTAAATTTGAAATAATGCATGTAACTACTAAGAATGCCTAGGTAATACTAAACTTAGAAAGAAAAGGAAAGAAATGTGTTGCACACGTTGCCCCCAATCATTGGTGTCTAAAACATGGATTCTAATCTAGAAGTTATAACAAATGCCATATCTAAAACTAGATGTAAGAGCCATCATGCTACACATGATTCCCCCTATATTTGGATTCTTTGAGAAAAAGTGTATTTAAAATTATTGATTCTGAACTAGTCTAATTGTTTAAAACTATAGCTAAACCTACTTTTTTGCCTACATTCGAAAAGTCTAGTTTTTCTATTATTTAAATAAGAGTGCTAAAAATAGATAGTAGTGGCATCGATCCTATAGTCCAATCTCAATGATGTTGTCTTGTGATAAATTTGATGGCTATTCTAACATTTTCACTATCTACTTGGTCTTTTCTGACTGATTTGATGTTTGGTTATTGTTTTGGGTGTACTGAAAGCTAGATTTTTTATTTTTAGGAGCTCTAATATATGTGACAAAACCCCTATTTGTTTTCCCCTCTTCTAAGGGTAGCAATAAAGACCCTACAATGATTACCCTCATAATATAGAGCCTTTCAAGTGTATTATGTTGCAAAGATAGATAATATAGTAATGATAATCAATAAAATATCTCAATATATAGCATGTTTTGTATTGAGAGATTGTTATATCAATAAGTGTATGCCTAGATATATATAACAATATAATAGCATGTGTAAAGTATTGAACTAGAATTGGAAGTTTTAGTTGTTAGTTGTTAGTTTTTAGTTGTCATGGAGGGATAGTGCATGATGTCTATCATGGCATCCATGAAATCAAGATAATGCATGATGTGGATCATGTCATTGCAAACAAGGGAGAAACAACAAGAAATCAAACATATATGGCAATTAAAAAGAAGCATACAAGAGTGGCCAAGGGGTCGAGAAAATAAGGGACATGGGCACATGTCACTCAAACTAGAAATCAAGCATACAAGGCATGTTCAAATGCTAAATACACACACAATTTAAAATGAGCAAGGGTTGGCATGAGGGCCATAATCACATAGAAGAGTAAAGATAAAGGATATTGGTAAATGTCCTAAGGAATACACATGGATAGAATAAAAGGACATTGGAAAATGTCCTAAAGCATTTAAAAGAGATAAAATAAGAATTGAGAAATGAAATCACATCTAACTATGCTAAGAAAGAAAGGAAAAGATGTAAAAACTATAAATACAATCGCGTCTAACTAACCAAATCAAGAATTTGAAAGTATGCAAGACATGTAGCACAAGACTAGGTATATGCTAAGAAATACATAAGTGATATATGCTATTGGAATGTTGATAGAGTAATATGTGTAATCATAGTAAGTATTGTACATCAAAATGATAACTAGAGTGTGTGGTGTAGGGATGACATAACTTGGATGTTGTAGTCATATAGAAGATACCCCTAGTGTGTATGTATATCAATGTATGTGGAGTAAAGCAATCAAGGATTTGTATGTCATTGTACACACTCAAAAAATATCAGGTGAAGCATGGTAATGTAGATAAATCAACAAACAATAGAATAAAATAGAAAATGTAAGTCTAACATAGTAGTATAAATGTAGAACATTGATAATGCATACAATCAAAATGATTTTGATGTTTTAAAATTATTTGAATGTTTTTGTATTGTTGATATAAAATATATAAAATTAATCATGCATAGACTATGTAAAATAAAAACTAAGAAACTATGTACAAATAAGCAAAAAAAATTTATGTACAAGTGAGGCTGAGGAGAGATGATACTAACCGATGAGTCTCATGGGATACTCCCTTTCATGGTGTCCTATATTGAACAAATGAATCATGTGTGATTGTGAAGCATGAGGTAGTGGTTGTGAATATTATTCTAAATATTTGGATTCATTATTATTATCTTAGAAATAATAATAACCTTTATTGTTCCACTCATCATTATCTTCTTGATTTTGAACCAATGGACTGCTAGTGTTGACTTTATTGTATCTAGATCTTTTTTAATGATAAATTATGTCTTTGAATTATTTTTATTAGGATGTTTAACAAATACAAAACCTTGATGACAAACATTATCAACTACTAGAATAGGAGTAGTGATACCTTGAGCTTGATCGCCTAACCCTTGAGCTTGATAATCAAACTGTTGTAGATATTTTTGACCAAACCCATACTAATTTGAAAGTTGAGACTCATTTTGGAGAGGTATATTTACATCTTTTTCATTATTTACCTATGCTTTTGGTACTATTCCTTACTCTAATTCTGCTTTTTGATCCTTTTGTTGTTCTGAGTTATGCTTTGGTAACCACTATTGTATTGTTTCTAAGTTTTACCCTTTATGAATGTGTTCCTATGTCACTGTGGATTTATTAACTAATTTACCTTGTATAGGGTTGTTATATATATATTTTATATATTTTTTTAATTCCAAACATGAATCTATATGATGTCCATGTATTCTATGATATGCACAATAATATTTGGATCTTTTCACTAGATGTAAAGGAGGTAGTTTGATCAATTTAGATTTAATCATTTCCATTATTACCTCACTTGAACTCTTACTTTATCTTTTAATGATTTTTGAATCATTATTTGTAGATTTAATTTTTTTTAATTTATTTTTTTGATATGTAACATTGCTTGCAACTAATTGACTAGGTGAAGGTGCATATACATGATTGACACTAAGATGCCTTTGAGGATTTTATATTATAATATGTTTTTCCAGTGTTGTGATCTTGTCATGTAATAGTTGATTATACATTTTTAAATTTGAAATTAACTTTATAATACTAGTGATTTGATTCCTTAGAGTCTTACAAGTGCAAACCCTAGTCATTTTTTATTGAACATGTAAGCACATATGTTGAAGATGGTTTAAAGAAGCTATAGGCTAAATGTATGCATTAGGAATAATAGTATAAGATGCCTCACCTTTTGGAGGGGTGATATCATGGACCTAGTTAGAGGTAAATTAGCTACCACACTCTTGGGGCAGAGGATTAAAATGAATTTCTTTCATGTGCATAAGATATGACATTGAAACTTGACATGTGGTAATTAGCTTATATAAAAACCATGTAGCAAAGGAGTTAGGTATATCTTGGTAAAAACCATGTATATGAGATGAAATGCATGTAAGTGTATTTATAATCTATATATCAATATGATTATAAATAACATTTCATGTGAGAGAGAAAACAAGGGATAGAGAGCATGAAATTGTGCATTAATGAATAAAGAACTTTTGCATGTGCTATGATATGTCTAATATGTGTGGCAAGATAAAATTGAAATTTTTGCCTTATGAGAGATAGAAAGTAAAGGGTAGATAGCATAGAATTTTACATCAATTCATAAATAAATTTTACTTATAACATAATATTTCTAACATGCTTAGCAAAATAGAGTTGGAAATTATTCCACGTGAGAGAGAGAGAGAGAGAGAGAGAGAGAGAGAGAGAGAGAGAGAGAGAGAGAGAGAGAGAGAGAGAGAGAGAGAGAGAGAGAAAGAGAGAGAGAGAGAGTATGCAAAATAAATATTGAAATCTTGTGCATGTTTAGAAATAAATATTGTAATACCATCCCTTATTATGAAAAATAAGCATGAAAGGGAAAGAATGAAACTTTGTATTAACATATGGTAAACTTCATCATTCATGTGCATGATAAGACCAAGTATGGTCTTATTATTTGTAAGAAATGCAAGAAATATTTGAAAATAAATGAGATCTATTTTTGTTTTGATGTGTAATCTAAGTTTAGATGTAAGGTGATACCTCAAGAAGAAATGGGACCTAGTATATGAAACTAGGGTTTGAAAGATGATTATTTTAAAAATTACTATGAAAATTTGAAATTTAAATTGAATTTTTGAGTTAAGTATGCAAGTAAAAAATAAAAAAATTATTAGAAAATTTGTGATTTTGAGAGGCCTAGTATATATAACTAGGGTTTTAAAAATTAAATATTTTTGAAAATTACTATTGAATTTTTAAATTTGAAGTGAATTTATGATTTTAATAGTCTATTAAAAAAGTAGAAAATTATTGAGAAAATACTGGGACCTAGTATGAACAACTAGGGTTTGAAAGAAAATTATTTTAAAATTACTACAAAATTTTAAAATTTAATGCTAATTTTGGATTTTATTATGTAGGTAAAAAAGAAATATATATATATATATATATAGGAAAAATTAGTAGGAAATTTACCTTAGGGTTTCTAGTGTTTTTATATGCAAATGAAGTATGTCGGATTCACCAAATGATTTAACCTTTTTGGGAATATTTTTGTATTATTCCTAATTTAATTAAAGGGTCTGAGTAGTAATATTAGTAAATAAATATGAAATAATTAAGCTAATAATTTATGTAAATTAGATTGCAATTTTCACCTTTCTAGAAAAAGTAATAAGAGGAAACAATAAAACTTAGCTAAAAACTGATTGATACAGTTGAGACAGGGTTTGAGATTTAGTGTGCAGGACTAGGACACTATCACAAACCAAGATCTAATCTTCATTTTATGATTAATAGGACCATAAAAAGTGTATAGGAGTGGCACTAGTGTTTTATTCCACCTCTACCACTATTGTCTAGGAGATTTGAGCTTTATGGGTTTTGTTCACTATGCCTATGTGACCTTGTCTATGTAATTTTAGCAACTGGAAGTTTGTAGAGATCCTTGTAGAGTATATTTTCTCTTAAAACCCTATTCTCCATTATGATTTGACCAATTTCAAGAAATAGGGGGATATTTAGTGTGTTTAAGATTCACTGAACATGTACCCACACCTCTTGTGTGGGCACACTACCTACATACCATTACTTCGAAGAGGGATCAAGCCATATGTAGTTCTCCCACTTGATATGCTTTGTGAAATAGAGTGTATGAATATGACAAATAATAAACTAGATGTAATTTAGTTGGATAGGGATTGGTGTAAGGATTTGAACAAGATTTTAAGTGTATTGGTTGGGTGTATACATATAATAGGGAAGATTTCTTGAGTAGTCTTTCTTATATTCTTGATTTCTTAGTGATATATGCCAATTATTTCCAAATGATCTTTGAATGGGATTTTATATGGATATATTGGTCATGGGTTAAATGTGCTCACATTAGGTTGACAAGAATAATGATGGGCAATCAAAATAAACTAACCATTTAGTCCAAAAATGCATTTAGACAAGAGCACCAAAAGTGGATAGGAGTGGCACTAACACTGTAGTCCAAGTGTGGTGTTATTGTCCTAAGCTGATGGGGCTTGGGGGATAGATTATTCATGGAAAGAATAGTCTGGATGAACTAGGACTAATTCTAGAAAGCTATGGATGACTAAGAATCCGTGAAAATATGCCTATGAGGGTCATGAAAGCAAGCGAGAGGGACCTATGGGTTGGGTGTCATAAGCCACACTCAAGTTATCAAGTTTTGCATTTTATATTGCTTTCAGTTCTTTTCCTTTTTCCAACTAATCTTCTAGATCTCCTTATCTTACAGCCTTTTGCATTAAATCTGACCTTATATCCATTGTCACACATTTGACTGACACTTAGTAGATTATGTTTCAATCCTTCAACATAAAGGACATCATGTGTAGTAAATTTTACATCTATGTTTAAGTTTCCTTTACCATGGATATTTAATAAAATATTACTCCCAAGCTAATAGATCCTTCCTTGTATTTACTCAGTTTGATGAACTTGATCCTGTCACCATTCATATGTTTTGAGAAACCACTATCTGTCACCCACATATTTTGTTCTTTAACATGGAGTGTAGTTTGAATAATCATAGATTTTGTAACTTTATTATCTTTCACGTTCCACACATCTTTAGGTTTCTTATTTGGATTATTTTCCCCCTTTTTAGAGATGTGAACCTTTTTCTGCATTGGGAGGCATGCTTTTCTTTTCACATTGTGTTTTTAGTCTTAAAAAGTTTATTCTACATTATTTATCTATTTAACAAAAATTATTACAATTATATTATATTACATCCGTATTTAACAAGGGAGAAAATGAATTTTTTCTTACCAAGTTTGTTCTCCTTTTAGGCATAACTCTACATTCACTAGCCCTATGACCAAACTGATTACATGTATAATAGTAACCATAGAAAAATGAGGAATACCTGGTCATATCATTTCTTTGTGTAGGATGAGGAAATATTCTTAACACTAACTTCTTCAAATATTTCAACCTTATGAAACCATCTGCATCAACGACCTTTGTCTTCTTCTTTTCTTCAAGCTTCTTTTCTCCATATTTCTTCATATCATTAATGCTTGTGTTTGTATTTGTATCTATGGAGGCATTCTTACAAGATTTTTCACTATTTGTTCTTGATCCCCCTTTTGCTTTGAATTTTTCATATACATTCATAGAAATATTGGTTACAGGACTTTTCCCTTTTTTAGAACCAAGACTAGTTCTTTCTTTTGATGGCTTTTGAGAGTTGATTAAGACATCAATAATTTTTGAACCTCCTATCATCTTAAAACTTTTGTTTATTTGTTCTTTTAATTTTTTAAGTTCTTTCCTTAAAGCCACTATCTCTGCTTCTAACTTCAAGCATTCATTAGATTTATATTCTAGTTTAAATTTGAATACATCTTCTATTCTTTTAGCCTCTTCAACTTGTGTCTTTAGGCTAACTATCATCTGATCATATTTTTCAAGACTATTAGATACTTTTTCAATATCCTTTTGTGCCTACTTCTTATGCTTTAAGTTATCTTTTCTTAGATTTTCAATTTAATTTAGAGCACAAATGAGTTACCGTCTAGATCCCCTTCTCCTTACTCTTCTTCATCCGAGTCTTCAACTTCTTCTATTTCTTGATCCACATAAGTTGATTCTAATGTCATGAATAGGGATTCATTTCCCTCAGCCATAAAGGCACAATCATGGTCATCATTTGAGATATCACATGCATCCAATGAATCATTATCTTATTTTATGTACAATCCATTTTTACTTTTAAAGAAGTTCTTCTTCTTAGAGTAGTGAGGTTTCATCTGTTTACTACTCTCTTCTTACTCAGAGTTATCTTTTTTATTATAAGGGCATTTAGTAGTAAGATATCCTACCTTAACATAGTTAAAGTGCTTAAAAGGCAACTTACCTTTGTACTTTCCAAAATTCTTCTTAGTTTTCTGACAAAGTTAACTTCTTCTTCATTAGTCTCCTCATATCTAGATGTAGGTTCTTCTGCTTTTAATTATTTGGTTACTTTGAATGTAGATTCTCTCTTGAAATCATCTGATTCTCCCATTCTTATCTCATATTCTATGAAGGTTCCATGCAACTCATCTAAAATGATCTTATCAAGATATATTTCTTCCTCTATTGTAAATGTTTTAGACTCATACTTGGATGGTAGATATTTTAGGACCTTTTTGACAATGACTGAATATTTCATCTCTACTCCAAGGCCTTTGATTACATTGACTATTTCATCTACTCTTAGGAGGTAGTATACAACTTTCTTTTCTTCATTCATCTTAAGACTTTCAAAATTTCCTTTGAATGTTTACCTTATCATCACCTTCATAGATTATCTTCAACTTGTTCCAGATATCCTATGCATTTTGACAATGCATTACTTTGATAAACTTTGAGTTAGACAATCCATAAAGGATAGCATTATTTGCCTTGGCATTGATCTCATATGTCTTCTTTGTATCCTAATTAGTAGGAGTTATAGTAGGGGATATATATCCATTTACAATAGGCATCCATACATCAAACCCTAATGAAGATAAATATGCTTCCATTTTAATGCTCCAAAATGCATAGTTTGATCTATCAAAGAGAGGTGTTTTTTTGAGTAAGAGCTTTCTTGAATAGCTATTTGTGTTTATTGTTTGAGATCTACTTGAGATGATTAATCTTATTCTAAGGAACTAGGGCTCTGATACCAATTGTTGGAACACAACTCTCTACTAAGAGGAGGCGTAAATCAGTAGATTGATTAAGATTAGTCTTTTAATACTTTTAAAGAAAATTAAAAAGCATATGTAGATATAATACACACACAAATAGACACAAAACTTTAGTGTACATGGAGAACCCAACATGGGAAAAACCATGATGAGAATAACTACTAGAAACCACTATTATAATCTAGCCTCAGTTAAAACCTGACTGGTTACAATGTTTAAGGGTATCAACCCTAAGGAGACACCAATCCCTTGATTTAAGAGAATCTACTATAAGGAAGCACCTACTCCCTAAATGAGCACCAAATTATATTTTTTGATGGCACATACCTATCAAATCTATTATGGAGCTACAACTATAGATTATAAAATTGATTCATATATGAATCTAGCTCTCTCTTACAGACCTATTCTATAGTTGCTCATTCTCTAATTTACATCTCTCTTCCTCTCTTTATCTCTCCCACTCAATTCAACTTTGTTTAACACTTTGTCAACTCTTAGTGCATTTTCTAGATGATATATATGTATGTATGTATGTATTAGATTTAGGTCTCACATATCTCTTTGTTCACACTTGATCATTAACACATCACACTTATGAAAGTTTCTCGCTTCTTGAATTCATGCACCACCACCATAATTATCTATCTTTTACTATATTTAGCATATATAAGGATCTATTTTTGATGCACATGTCATATTACACAATCTAGATCAATCAAAATAATCTATATCATTCTCTATGTCATATAATGCATCTTTATTATATGTTTCATCACTTGACCATTGAGATGAACATATATTTAAATGTTGACCATTGATATTAAGTTTCATGCCATGATCCAATGATCCTCATTCAAATGTCCCAACTTTAAAATTCAACCATTAGATCAAACTTTGATAGGCTCATGCACTTTTTTAGATCTTTGTGAGCTTCTAAAATTTATTGTTTCAACTTTAAAATGTGTATGTTGATCTTTTAACTTGATATCTAACATGTAGTTAGATCTTCAAAATTAGCATAGATTTTACCTCTGATTATCATTAAATATCAAGCACTTGATCTCATCTCATTACTTCCTTATACTTTGGAATACATACACACCATCGATCTAGCTTAGTCTTTAACATGCTAAACATCATACACTTTGACCTCTTTGACTCCACATGCTCTATTGATCTTCATTACACAATCACACACTCTTTATAATATCTTTTGATAAGCTCTTGAGGTTAAGAAACTTGGCACTCTCATGTTCCTTATGAGTAATATTGTCAATCTACATGCTTATGACACTTAGAATCAATGCATGCCTTCTGCATTCCTATTAGTGCCTACATTTATGACACTTGGAACTCTCACATGCCTTATGCACATTTTAAATCCCTATGCTTTTGAAACTTGGCACTAGCACATTCATTTTGAGCACTTTATTATTAGTCCCTGTGGTTATGACACTTGAGACTCATGTGTTCATTCTTCACATTATTAGTTCCTATGCTTATGACACTTGGAACTAGTGCATTAACTCTTAGGTACCTTTGACATATTGAATTTGTTGCACATCATTGGATCTTCATTTTATGATTTAGCACTTGCAGTTGATCAAGCTCATACAAGTTTTAAGTCAAGGACTTAGAAAATATTAAAGTCTTTGATCATTGCTTCAAGTAGATAATTACTAGGTCGAAGGGGCCTATTTCACAATGATGAGAAAGGATTAATTTATAGTTTAAGTGACCTATTCCCACCTATATCTAGTCAACATAAAAATATAAGTGCATGTGAATACCATGACTAAAAACCTTAGGGTTTTACTAAGAAACCCTAATAATGACTAAGAGAAAAGATAAATCATTTCTAAGCTCATTTCTCTGCATTTGAACCTATGGACCATATATATGAGATGCTCTTGAAAACCCCATAACAGATCCTATATCAATTTCTCTACAAACATCCAAAAATAATGTTTGTAAAATCATGATAAATTTATATGACAATATTGTAACTTGTGCAATTATAAAACATGTTATTCTCTCCATCACTCTTGCCTGTGGTTGATCCTCTTGAAATCAATGACATCTATAGTTCTATCTCCCTTTTTACATCAATGACAATTATATTTCCAACATCGATATCGACCTATAACTAGTTACTCTTTTAACAATTTTGAATAGTGTTTAAAAAAAGGCTCAACTTATATAAGGAAAGAAGGTAGCCATTTTAAATCTAGAAAGGTGTCATTGAGTGTATTTATTTCAATTCTAGCATACCTTTGGACAAGGTGTCACTTTAAAAAATATATAATGCCAACTTAGTGGATTTTTGCACATGTTGGCATCATTATTAAATAATTTAGTAGCTAAATACATTATTTAAGAGGACATTTTGTAGTGAAAATCAATATAAAATAAAAAGGGAGGTCATTGAGTTTGTAGTTTTAAATATATTATACATATATTTAATTAGATCCAAACCTTGTAGCTCATAGTTAGAAACCTAAAACATGCTAATATATGTAATAATGTAAAGGCATCGATCTAGGGAATAATTGGTCAAACTTTTACGTAAAATAAAAACTGTAGACATTTGGGTATCACCCTATAGTTATGTGGAATTCACGTTAGTCTTTAGAATCATTGAAAAAATAGATTGGATATTAAATTTATGAACACTTTTAAAGGCATTTTGAAATTATTGTAGAATTCACTTTAGTCTATTGGTAGAATTGAGTCTCTATACTATTATCTATTGGGTGATAATACCATGTATTTTATAAATATACTATTGCAGTAATTAGTTTAAAATAGTTATAGCCTACATATAGGTAATAAAGGGTCATTGTATAAATATATAAATTCCTTATTACCTATTACATAGTGGATTAGCATTTTCACCTAGCACATAATTATAATGAAATCACTGTAGTTATGTTGTGCAGATATATAGAATTGTCTACAACATAAACGAGTTGAGTCCACTATATAAATTGGTGAATGTTGAGAACATGGTTTGGCTGTAACTTTTCCATACCATTAAATAATCCACTTATGTTACCTTATTTAAATCATTGCCTTAGAAAAAGTCATTTGTTTGGAATATGAGGGAAAAAATAATAAATGGTTAAATCTATAAATATGTAGTTTATCTAAGGAGCACTAAAGTTATTAGGCATTGCCATAATCTTGATGGGTTTAGAATGGCATGAATAAATTTTAATTAATACATTTGAGTAAACATTGAATATGAGAAAGTATTTGAAGGAAAAAAAGAACATAATATAGTTTTTATATTATAGTGGAAAATACATGAATTAGAGTAAAAAGACCAAATGCATGTATAAAAAATAAATGGTTGATATTTATGGTACATAGGGGTTTATGTTTGGAAAAAATCTTATCTTAAATATATTTGGACTAATTCAGAGCTTAGCTGATATATTTTTTGATTAACAATTAAAAGATTCTCACTAATTTTTTATTACCCTTAACAAGGTATAGAAAAGGTAAAAAACTCAATGAGTCTTCACTATGATAAGAATGGGTCACTTTTTTATATGTTAGTTATGCACTAAAACCTAGGGTGTGAACGTATCTTTAAAATGAGTTATGGTATGCTAAATATGAATTAAAGGTGTTTATGTATATATTCATTGAGGAGTATTCTCATAGTTATATTTTCCATGTGTGAATTATAACCTATATTAAGAATTTAGGAATAATAAAACTTGTCAAATGCATGACTATGAACCTTTGAATGTATATTAAATGCTAGTTAGATTACTCACTATTTTATGAAAATGGAGATCTATTTTTTCTAGATATAGAATCTAAATGTATGTTTCGCTATACTTACAAATACTATATTAACTTGATTTTGATGCTTAGTAATTATGCTTAAAAACACTAGATTTTGGTAATATGGGTTATCATAGGGTGTAGTATAGATGGAAATAAATTGTGTTGTGTGAATTTGTAGTTGATTATGACTTTACCTAGGTTATATAGCTAGTCATTATTTCTAGTATGACTTAGAATATAATGTAAGATTTAGGAATATTTTGATGGAAGAAATGTATGATGAAGTTACTCCTATATTTAACATGTTACATGATGTGTTTTCTAGTAGGATGTAATTTATATGAATCTTGTGGTTGAATTTTTATCTGACCAATCTACATTACTAATATAGAGTAAGGAGTGAGATGGACTTCACTAATGTACTAGAATTACAATGCTAGATGAAGGTAGTTTGATCAAGTGGTGTGTATGAATTTGATTGATCTATAGATCACATTTATATTAATATTATTAAAGCTTTGGCCAAAGTATATTAAGTGTGGAATTATCATTTTATAAGTATGGTTTACATGTATATGTGATATCTCGCAATAGATCAAGTTTTCTATGATACAAAACATGTTTAGTTTATAAATCACACATTACACAGGTACTTGTTTATCTTTCTAGATTCTCGTGCCGTCACTATCTACTCATCTATGAAGGGAGGGAAATTTATTGATGGCATTAGTATGGGGGATAGTTTGTCTATAGTTGGTGTGGAAAAGTTTGATGATTCTCTCCCTCCACACAACATCACTACTTATCAAGATGACACTTGAGATTACCACAAATATGTAAATATAGGAACTCTACTTAGCCATGTATCTTATTTGAACATTGTATTATATTGTACTTATTATTGGAAATTGTCTATTATTGTACATTGATAGTGATGACTATATATTTATATCAGTCATGGCTAGATTGATGTAATTACTTTCTATATTATCACTATGATATACTCTCATGGTATTAGAAATTGGTGATGTAATATGCCTTATTTTTATTATTATGCTTGAGTACTTTATATGATCTTTGTTATATTTTAGGGATGTAATCTATTTTTGTATATGTGTTTATTTTTAAAAAATCATGCATTTATAGGTAATTCCCAATGGGGATGTTATAGCCTATATATATATATATATATATATATATATATATATATATATATATATTAAAACCCATAAAATCACAATTACTAGCTAAAAATGATCATAGAACCCTAGAAAAAGTCATAACTATTTACAAGATATAATAAAATATTTAAAATTTGGGTTTTAACCACACTTTTACCCAATTTGAACCTTGAATACCACTTATAATGAAATTGACATACCACTTGAATAAAAGTAGGAACATATCATAATATAAATTAAATAGAGAAAAATATATGAATAAATGATGTGCCACTTCAAATGGGTAACCTCCATAACCTATAACATAATTTTTAATATGATAAAGAAATACTAACCACTATCTCCTATAGATACCCTGACTATGTTATGAAAACACCTTAGGTTGAATCTAATATGAATATTAAGATAAAAATATGATAAATGAATTAAATAAATGTTATGATAGATATAATTTGGCCACATATATCCCATTACATTCTATATTCTAAGGGCATAACAAATCCTATATATGCTTGTGCACATTTACACTCATTTGTAGTCGAAATTAAATCTTGGACAATTACACATGTCTTGTCATAACCACAATGACCTAATAAACCTCCATTATTCTTCTCTTTGAGAAAATTATCAAACATTAAAACTTTAGGTATACATAATTTTTCTCATCAAAATAAAAATCATTCTTTCTTTAAATAATTTAATCATGGAGTTTAGTTTCCGCTCGTTGGTTCTATGCATACTTTCTACATCCCTAAAATATTATTCATATTCATAATGTCTCTCTCATAGAATCAAATCCTAAGAATTCTACTCACACTTAGTGTTGGAGAGTTGTCAATGATGTCATATTGATTTCATGGACATGTCCAAGTGAGTGGATGAAGTTCTTTTATAGTCTAAGTGATAATGACAAAGTGTGCAATGTGCTTATCTTAGTATGCTTGAAGGAAGCTTGGTTCATCTTCAGTTTTTGCATGGTTAGAGATGTTAATGGATGAGTATGGTGATTTTATCATGTGAAATGGGTCCTATCATAAGTCAATAATTATTTTAGTGCTTGTTTATATGTGTGGATTTCATCTGGTTGATCATTGTTTTCATCTAGACATTTTGGGTCTAGTGGCAAAAAATCTAAGTAGGTAGTTTGCTAACATCACCATTACCACATGTGGATGAATTAGGGGGAGTTATTCATATAATTGTGATCAAATTTATCCCTATTTTCTATATTCCAAATTTTAGGTCATGTTATGAAGCACAACATAAGATATGCTAGTTAAAAGTTGGGTTCCCAGGTAGTTTAATAGTGTTTTCCATTACTTAGTCAAATTTGCAATATGGAAGAAAGATCAGAGTAAGCATTTTGATGTAGATATATTTAAAATGTATGAACGTGTTAGGAGAATTTGATCATATGGGTTTGTTCATTTTTTTTCTTAGTTGATATGTTCTAAATTTTAGGTCATGTTATGAAGCGTGACAAAATATATACATGTTCAAAGTTAACCTTCTAAGTGGTTTTTGATATAGTTGGCTTTGTGGTATAAAAATATAAGTGAGAAGATTAATTATGTTATATATTTCATGTGTTAGGGTTATAGGAGTAGATTGATACATGGTTGGATTTTCCTATGTGAAGAGATCACATGGTCCATATTTTAGATCATGTGTCTAAATGTAAATAAAGTTATTGAGGTCCAAATTTAGCCTTCAAGGAATATTGTAATAGTTCCCATAGTCAAATTTTCAAGAGATAAAGATCAAGACCAAATTAAGATCAAATAGTTTGTGGGAGATCATAAAAATTGATCTAACAACATGTATTGAGTTAAAGAAGTCAAAGTGATAGTTTCTTAATGATAGGCAAAAGTAAAGATCAAGTTACTTCTAAAATATGATAGTGAGTGGGTGTTCATACTAATCAAGATCAATGATGTGTATTGAGTGAAATGAGTTAAAGTGTCCAATGTTTAAACATAGATAAAAATCAAGCTATGTATAGGAGATTGATGGATTGTGTTTTTTCCAGGTTGTCAGGAAGAAATGATATGATGCCAAGTGTTCAAAGTTAAACATTTAGGCAATGTTGCACTATGAGTTAAAGTTTGAAGCAGATCGATGGTGTGTATTTAATCTAAGCTATGAGGACACAAGATGATAGTATGGTGTTCAAGATTTAACTATGACCATTTCAATTCAATATTTGAAAATTTTAAAGGGAAAAATTAGTGAATTGTACTTTGTCCATAACTTTTGATCTAGGATGAATTCAAAAGTGATATAAAAAGAAAAGTTTAATAGGACTCCATGGTGAATCTAATGAACATAGTTAAAAGGTATTAATGTATATATAGTCTAATATATGAGGCTCCAAAGTTGACTATGTGTTTGATTATGTTCAGCAAGTAACCTGAGAAGGATATGTATGTTTGTTTTGATGATTTGTGGATGTTTTATGATGTCATAGCTATTGAAAAGTATTATGGACTCCTTGTGTATGTTTTTAATAATTTTTGGAGGTTTTAAAAATCAATATTATTCATGAACATTTATTAATACGTTTATTGTGTGTTTGCTCATGGTGTTCCTATATACAAGTTCATTATTTGAGTTTATTGAACATACACAAAGGTGAGTAGAGATGATTGTGATCATTTGTAAAAGTAAAAGAGGTCATGTGTAGTGGACATATGCATTTGGAGGTGGTCCTATGTTCTTATTTTTCTCATTGAAGTTCCAAATGGGTGAATAGGTCTCCATGAGACATATAAGAGCTATAAGGGCCTATTTGAAAGGAGTTGTTGCTTAAAGGTGATCCATGGGTGATATGGCCAACCTATGTGGATGGTATTGAAATATGTCTCGATGTTATATATGAATTAAGGGTTAAGGCATGACTATTGGCTAAAAAATATTGTGATGATCATGAAGGCTCTATAAATAATGAAACCAAATGAGATGGTTTATTGACTTAAAATATTAATGTGGATGTGAAAGTTATGGATCAAAGTAGAGGGAAAGTGCATAGTAGATGAGTTGATGAGTAGAGCACATTGATGACTATGTGTATGAATTTTGGGTCATGGTTATGATTTCATAATATCAATTTTTCAAGTTGAGGATGAACAAAGAGGTCTAGTGTGATCTAAACAAGATTTTTTAGATGGTTTTAGTGTGCAAAGTTGAAGAGATACGATATACTTTATATCTCTATCAGATTGGTAGGAAATTAGTGTTTAGGATATGTTATGTTCATAGGTATTGTTTTGGTTTCTCATCATCTATGGGATTTTAGCTTCCTTACAAGGTGAATCTTGATAAAATTCTAGTTGTTATGGTTGTTCAACTAGACAATTATGGTTGTACCTTGCGGGATTGTAGTCTCACTAAATAGGGGATTGTTGTTCTTTGATTAGTTATAGCTGGTCTAAATTGGTTCTTATTATTATAGGATAGTAGTCCAATTTCAAGTTCTAGTGGGTTTTTTACCTCAAGAGGATTTCCCACATATGTCACGTGTTTGATCTTACATTGTCTCTCTTGTTCATTGTTATGAATGATATGTATGTTTCATGAAATTCTTGTGGTAATTTATTAAGATTTTGAAAGGATTGTAATTGACATTGGATTATCTGGGCTCAGTGACACATCCCCTCTCAGTCATTATAACTATAAGAATTAGTATTAGAGTAGGTCCTTTGGTAAAGGATTGATAAATTAAAGATGATCTAAGGTATAATATGGGTAGTCATCAAGGAGGTTTCTATACTAAGAAAGTACCAATGTTCAATAGATTTAATTATGATTTTTAGAGGGTAAGGATGATTATATACATCATGTCCCTAGGGTTTAACGTTTGGAAATCTATTTTGGATGGTTATTTTGTATCTTCTATTCCTCCATCTAGTGTTGCAAATAAGTTGTTTGAGAATAATCTAAAGTAATGAATGTTATCTCTTGTGGTCTTTTAGAGACTGAATACACCTAGGTAATCCATTGTACATTTTCCAAGGAAATGTGGGATAAATTGAAGACTATTTATGAAGAAGACTCAAAAGTTAAGTTGAAAAAGTTGTAGACACATCAAAAATAGTTTGAGAGTCTCAAGATGAAGGAAGAATATTTTGTGGCATCTTTTCTATAGAGAGTTGTTGAAATTATGAACATCATCAGAGGTCTTGGAGATAACCTTGAATAAGATACTATAGTTCAAAAGGTATTAAGGTCCTTCTCTATAAATTTTGATCCTAAAGTATTTGTTGTAGAATAAATTCATAATCTTACTCAGTTGAAGTTGGATAAATTGCATGGCATCCTTACTACCTATGAGATGAGGAAGAGTGACGATATACCACCAAATAAGGAAAGAAAATTCAAGATATAAATGAATCAAAAAAAGAAGTTACAAGGTAAGAAACCTAAAGAGGATGAAATTTTTGATATTGATGGGGATGAACTAATTGCTTTGTTTGTAAGGAAATTGAAAATAGGTTCAGGCAAGTATAGGGGTAAACTACTCTTTGAATGCTTCGATTGTGGATAGATATGACATTTTGATAGAAAGTTCCCTCATAAGCATGATGATTAAGAGCATGATGAAGACCAAGATGAAGACAAAAATACATACATGTCTAATAAGTGGAAAAAAGTTTTAAAAGAGTATGACAACAAGAAGTTCTTCAAGAACAAGAAGAGTCTCTACACCAATAAAGACTACAACTCATTAGATGAGAGTGAAGATAGTGACTCAGAGTGTGATCGTGAAGATTATGGTCCTATTGAATATGAAGCCCTATTCATGGCTAAGGAAATAAGTTTATCACATCAAAATAAGTCTACCTAGAGTGATTCAGATGATGATGAAGATGAGGTGGACTATGAAACTACATTGACAAATAGTCGTGAAGAAATAAATATTGAGAAGAATACTAACAAGAAAATGAAGTCTCAAATCAAGGACTATGAGGAGAAATTCAATGTATATGAATCAAGAGTGAATGAAGATACCAAGGAACATGAAGATATGGTCAAACATCTCAGTTGTCAATTGAAAATCATGTCTACAAGCCTAAATGTAAAGAAGATGAATGTTTAAGGTATGTAATTGAAAATGAGTCATTGAAATATGAGTTAGAGAAGACATCTAGTAAGGGAATGTCATTTTTGTGATTTAGAAAAAGTTCAAGTGATCTAGAAAATATTATGAGTGGTCAAAAGCATGCTAGTGATAGAACTGGTCTTGGATATGAAGAAGAATAAAAGAATGTTACTCAAGATAAGATGAAGACTAATGTGAATAAGGCCAATCATACTTTGAAGATAAATCATTAGACAATGAATGAAGGTGCTTGAAAAATGAATACAAATAAGATTAGACAATGAAATGTCATAAGGTATGTAAGTTTCAGTGGTTACTATTACACATGTAATCAATTTGGATATAAAGCTAGGGAATGAAAGATACCTATTAGAAATGATTTTGTATAGAACTACGATGGGGCCATCATTCTAAAGGTGTGAATGAATTTAAGTGCTTCAAATATCTTGATATGGGACACTTTGAAAACCATTGTCCCCATAAGGTTAGACAAGGTAAGTTATCTCCAAAAAGAGGAGGTTGTTTCATTTGTCATGACATAGGACAACTTGAAATTTTCTATCTAAATAAGGTAAGATAAATTATGTTTCCATCAAGGAGTATTATTTTCTAAAATTGTGAGAAGATTGGCCATATTACTAAATTCTATAATCAAAGGTCATCAATTCAAAATGAGTTCAATTAAGCTCCTAGAGTACAAGAAAGAAGGCAAATTAACTCATGGAAACCAAAGGTAGTAAGTATGAGTCATGATGGGACTAAAATCCAAGTAATATTTTTGATATGGTAGAGAATGCTATAGATGTTGAATACTTCCAAGGGATCTCATTGTCTATTCATGCTATAAATAAAGACACCAAGATCAAGGAGAAGACCAAGGTGCTGGTTAATGCTAGTTATGAGATGTGTATGGATCCAAGTGAACATCCTACCATTGCTAAGCATGTATCATGCAAAGAACATCAATTGTTAGTACCTATTGATCAAGTTCCTAACTACAAGGTGGATTCTTTAGATGAAAAGGTATGTCATGAATCTATGTTGTCTTCGTGTAGTGTCAATTCAATCCTAGAAGAAAAGGAGAATATTGTAGTGGATGAACATGTTGCTTCTCTTAAGCCTAAGAATAAGAAGAAGAATTATAAATATCAGATGACCAAGGAGGGGAAGGAATATGAGAAGTTTTGGGAAACTCCTAGTTTCACATTGTTCTAGGACATTTTAAAGTAGGGTATCTCTGTTTATGCGTCTTAAGAGACTCCTTTCAATGGAGAAGTGTTTCTATGTATGCAGTGTATACAAGATCAAGAATGGGTATTTTTAGATCGCCTAATGAGATTGATGTACTATCAATAATATTTTGATGCTCAAAAAGGTCTGTACACTTTTTTGTGATGTGTTTCAGGTAGTTTTGTGTTTTGATGATCCTATTTGTCCCAATTGAAGATTTTTTAATGTTCTCAATTTTCTTAGTTTTAGCTTAAGGGCAAGCAAGCCTAAAATGAGTTATATGAAATCAAATTTCTGAAAGGTATGGAGGCCCAAATTTTTGTTCATAAATGTGTGATGGTTGTCTCTAGGTGTGTAATATGTTTCATAGGTGTGTGTTGACCAGAAGGTGGTTTGTTGACCTTGTTTGTTTTAAATTTATAGGGTTTTGGGCTATGCTATAAAAGTGTTCTTACTTATTATTTGATATCTAAGGCTTCTTAATAACATTAATGGGCCAAATGGGTTTTCAAATCAATCTTCACAAATATTTGAAGATTTGTGGTTTTTAAATTATTCATGTTTTTATCAAGATGGAGGCCTAATTGGCAAGTTGGTTTGTGAAAAAAATATGTCAAAAAGGTTGAGATATGTGTTTAAATTTTTTTTGATTGATGGGGTGTATGAGGGTAATATATATATGAATTTTTAGGTCTTGATGGTGTGTATACTAAAATTTATGAGCCCTGCAAGTTTTAAGTAGGGCTACAAGGAGATTAGACATGTCTAATAAGAAGAAGAGTGATTTTTGTTTAGTTTATCCAAAAGAGAAAGGCATGAATATCTTAAGTAGATTTATTAGGTTAGATTATATCATGTTTCCTATTTTGTAATTGGCATGAATTTTTATTGGTAGTACTTGAGGTGGTTTGAGAGAAGAGGCTAGTAAGTTTGTGGGGTAATTCTTCATGGTGTATGGAGATCTAAAGATGCTTAATTGATGCAACAACTCAAAAATATTAGGGTAATTCCCTATCAAATGTTTCTTGGTGATTTCCATCATATTTTAGTGTTTTTTGTATTCTTTCTTAATTGGTTTCAGTGTTTGGTTGAAGTGAGTGTTTGCATGGAGCAAGAGGAAGTTGTCAAGGAAAGACAAGGTAGGCTCAAGGTAAGGGGGAGTTTGTATCATTTTTTAAATATGGTCCTCTTCTATTGGTAGTATTTTTAGGTCCTCAAGATTATCTAGTTCCCATTTTGTCATTGTCTCAAAGGGGGATAAATTTCATATTATGGGAGTGCTTGAAGAGAGAGAAGGAAGGTGAGTTGTATATTGACATATGATGGTTGGTGACATCAATGACAAAGGGGGAGATTACTAAAGATTTTTTAATGATATCATAGTGATGTCATGTAGGTGTCCATGTGAGTGGATGAAATTACTTTATAGTCTAAGTGATAATGACAAAGTGTGAAATGTGTTTATCTTAGTATGCTTGAAGGAGGTTTGGTTGATCTTTAGTTTTGGCATGGTTAGAGATGTTCAGGGATGAGTATGGTGGTTTGAGAATGTGAAATGGGTCCTATCAAATGTCAATAATGATTTGAGTTCTTGTGTACATAATTATATTTCATCTGGTTGCTCATTGTTTTCATCTAGACATTTTGGGTCTAGTGGTAGAAAATTTGAGTAGATAGTTTATTGATGTCACCATTGCCACATGTGTATGAATTAGTGGGAGTTAGTCATATGGTTATTATCAAAAAAATTTCTAGTTTTTATGTACTAAATTTTAGGTCATGTGATGAAGTGTAACATAAGATATGCTATTATAAAGTTGGGCTCCTAGATAGTTTGATAATGTTTTCCCATACTTAGCCAGATTTTCAATATGGCAAGAAGAGCTGAGTGGGCATTTTGATGTAGTTATATTTCATACATGTGAAGGTTTTAGGAGAATTTGATCATATAGGGTTTTTTTATTTTTGTGCATAGTTTACATGCACTAAATTTTAGGTCATGTGATGAAGCATGATAAAACATATACATGTTTAAAGTTAGCCTTCTATGCAATTTTTGACATAGTTGGCTATGTGGCAAAAAAATCTAAGTGAGAAGATTAATGGTATTATATATCACATACATAAATGTTCTAAGAGCATATTGATACATGGTTGGATTATCCTATGTGAGGAGATCATATGGTCCAAATTTTAGATTATGCATCTAAGCACAAAATTTTTTATTGAGACCCAAATTTAGCCTTCTAGACATATTACAATGGTTCCCATAATCAATTTTTCAAGAGATAAAGATTAGGATCAAATGAAGATCCAATGGTTCATAGGTAATTGTATAGATTGATCTAATAGTGCATATTGAGTCAAAGAGGTCAAAGTGATAGTTACTTAATGATAGGTAGAAGTAAATACTGAGCTATTTCTAAGATCGAACAGTGAGCAGGTGTTCATACTAGTCAAATCAATGATGCATATTGAGAAAAATGAGTTCAAAGTGTTCAATTTTTAAACACAATTAAAGATTGAGCTATGTATAGGAGATCGATAAGCGTGTTTGTTCCAGGTTATTAGGAAGAAGTGAGATGATGCTAAGTGTTTGAAGATTAATGTTTGGCCAGTGGCACACTATGAGTTAAAGTTCAAAGAATATAAATGGTGTGTATTTGATATAAGATATGAGTACACAAGATGAGATCATGGTGTTCAAGGTTTAACTATGACAATTTGAATTTAAATATTTGAATTTTGCAAATGGAAAAATAAGTGCTCTGTATTTTGTCCATAACTTTGGATCTAGGATGAATTCAAAGGTACTATAAAAAGAAAATTTTAAGAGGAATGCATGGTACATCTAATGAACCTAGTTATAATGTATGAATGTATGTATAGTCAAAGATATTGATCTCTAAATTTGACTACGTATTTGAGTATGTTTTGCAAGTAACTCGAGAAGGATATTTGTGCTTGTTTTGATGTTTTACAATGTTCTAGCTATTGTAAAGTATTTTAGACTCCTTCTAGATGAATTGTATGGTTTTTAGAAGTTTGGAAAATAAATATTATATATGAATAATGCTTAATAAGTTGATGGTGTGTTTATTCATGTTGTTCCTATGTACAAGATCATTACTTGAGTTGATTGAGCATACATATAGGTGGGTAAAGATGACTATGATTATTTTTGGAAGTTGAATGGGTCATGAGGAGTGGACCTATGCATTTGGAGGTGGTATTATGTTCTTTTTCTCATTGAAGCCTAAATGGGTAAATAGGTCTCCATGAGACCTATAAGAGCTACAAGGGCCCATTTGAAAGGTGTAGCTATTTAAGGCTGATCCATGAGTTCTATGGTTGGCTTATGTGGATGGTGTTGAGTTGTGTCTCAATGTGATAAATGCCTTAATGTTTAAGGCATGCCTATTAGCTGACCAAAATGGTGATTATCATGAAGGATCTATAAAGAGTGAAACCAAATGAGATGGTTTCTAGACTTAAAAGAGGAATGTGGATGTGAGAGTTATGAAGTGAAGCAGAGGGAGAGTGCCTAGTAGATGAGTTGAGGAGTAGATAAAATTAGGGAATATGTGTATGACCTATGGGTCATGGTTATGGTGTCATAATAGTGCTCTTACAAGCTGAGGATGAGTGAAGAGATCTAGGGTAATCCAAAAAGATGTTTTAGATGATTTGATTGTGTAGAGTTGATGAGAACTGATATACTTTATATCTCCATCAGATTGGTAGGAAAATAGTGTTCAAGAGATGTTGTGTTCATAGGTATTATTGTGGATATTCAACATTTAGGGGGTTGTAGCCTCCTTGCAAGGTAAAGCTTTCTAAAATTCTAGTTGTTGTGGTTGTTCAACTAGACAAGTGTGGCTAAACCTTGTGGTAGTGTAGTCTCACTAAATAAGATATTGTAGTTCCTTGATTAATTGTAGATGGTCTAAACTAGTTTTTTATATTATAGGAAAGTAGTCTAATTGTAAGTTTTAGTGGGTTTTCTCTCCCAAGAGAGTTTCCTACATATGTCATGTGTTATGTGCTTGATCTTGCATTGTCTCTCATATTCATTTCTATGAATGATATGTATGCTTCATGAAATTCTTATGGTAATTGATTAAGATTTTGAAAGGATTAAAATTGAAGTTGGATTATCTGGGCTCATTGATTCACCCCAAGTGATTGTACTTATAACACCTAGTTCAACATAAGAATTGTTCTACTGAACACATTTACAAATATGTTTGACTTAACACTCCCATGTTTCAACAAAAATGTGTTATTGTATAGGAATTAAACTCAATTCATATGTATTTGACTCAAATTTCCTCAAATATTTATGAATGTTAGTGTTTGATGGTTTGTATATAATACACAAACCTTAAGAAAAAAATAATGTGTCCACTTGATGAGTGATTTAACTATAGCATAGAACACTTGATTATACACTAAATATTTATTATTGGCATCACTAATTTTATCACTTAAGCAAGATATAAGCATATATTATTCACTCATCATATCTACCATTAATCCACCATTTACATTATAATCTACTTTAAATATTTTACTAAAACATGGAAATGCTATCATAGACTACTATATAATTTTCTCTTTCAACTAATGAAATCTATATTCCACTTTTATTCTTGATACAAATTATTTTCTATCTTTTTGCATCACTCACTTATATTTATTCACATATCCTTTAACTTCTTGATGAAATCACTATAAAAAATCATCAGGCCATAACATCTTTCAATTCAAAGATTCTCCTAACTGACAATCGATCATGTATAGGTCACACTTTTATTGGATCCATCTTCAAACTTCTTGATAAATAAAAAATTACAAGTAAATTCATATTTCAAGAAGTTATAATTTTTCAAATTTACTAAAAAAATTTCATCTCAAAACCACTGAAGCACTTGCCTTAAATGCCCTATGTGTTCTTCATCTAGGACTAATGAAAATAAATATGTCATTTATATATATTATGATAAACTTACACAAAAATGATTTCAACATGTCATTCTCAAGTCTCATGAATTTACTCTATGTGTTACTATCAAACAAATTTGACTTTTAGTCAAATTGGATCAACCCCTACATATTGAAACTTTTTCAAAGTTTCCTATATGTCTAAAAGGGTCTCATGTGTATCTAAACACCTCACCCATCCATGCTTTAGCCTTGGTCTAAGCCTAACTTCCTTGTATATATCTAGTCAACCAAAGTCAACTTTGGTCAACACTAATCAAACATGGTAAAAGGCTCAAATAATCTCATAAATGTCATGATATGGTCATTTAGGTGTTTTAAATTGTTCCTATGTCATAAAATTTCCCTTTGCTATGTTTCATATGCAAAAAATGCCATTTAGTCACATTTTTGGCTCAATAAATGACTTATACGGATTTTTCAATGAATAATATTTGTCACAAAGTAAGTTTATAAAGTGGAGGAGGTCAAAACATGTTAGGAACTTTTCAAAGGTAGAAAATAAGTAGTTTCATGAATAAAAATAGGAAAAAGTCTCCCAAAATAGGCTCTTAATAACACTTATATGGACTTGGTAAGTGCATCTTCAGGGGAAAACATGAGAAAAGTGTATTTTGATATCCTAAAATTCTTCACCATTCTTGTTGTGTAGATAAGATTTCAAAAGGATCAAATTTTACTTATACTCTTTTTTTTCCTTCACAAGGCAAAAAAGGTCAACTTCAGATGCTTGGTATAGTCCATACAGATGAATTTGGGAGGAATGATCTTTGGGGTTGAGAGGGGCCTTAGTATAATAAAAAATCATATAAATAAGCTTAAATTTCATGTCTCCTCATTTATGAACCTTTTCTAAGAAGCTAAGAAGCTTTTTATGCTTTTATATTCATGAGGGGTCCCTATTTGATCTTATTTCAAAATATTATACTTTGGTTTGATAAATTTGATTTTTTCATGTGTTTCTTAGGGAATCTCCACAATTTTATCTATCATCATCACCTTATCATGAGTGTTATCAAATTCTTAATAAATCCTCTTCTAGGCTTGTCCATGTTTGTTGATCACTCTCATTACGTCATAACTTAGAATTTGCATCAAAAGGACCCTTGATTATGTCATAATGGTGTATTTAAGGGTTAATGTGAATTTAAACATCTTGGTTATGATATAAATTAATTATTATGTTAGATTGAATCATACAAGTTCACTAGAAAGGGAATTTTCATGTTGTTCATAGCAACTCACTGCCCAGGCACCAAATATCCACCTACAACTGATACAATAGGGGTCAAAGAGAGTTTGAAGAACTTGAGGAAACCAATTTTTTTTCTTTATATGGTGAAATTATTATATTAGACTTGATTTTATAATTAATTTTCCAAATACAAATTGAAAACACCTCTAAGAGTGATGATTGAGACTTTGGGACTATCTACCCAAAAAACATCAAACAAGGGCCTAAAGGTTTTTTGAAAAATGTATTAAACATAAATATTAAGTTCTCCAAACAATATATATTGTTTAATAATTTTAAATATAGTTTATACTAGCACTATACCAAGTTTTAAAGAGAAAGGGTTGGTGGAGGGTAGTGTTTGAGAGCCTCAAGATTGCTTCTAAACACACATAATTCCTCTAATAAAATGCATAGGTTTCTAAGTCTAAGGGACTCCTAAGACCAAAAATAATAAATACAAAGGTATAAATCCTACACTATATAAATCTTATGTATGAATAGAATATCATGGCTCCAAAAAAGATAAGGATAATGTGAAATGCAGTTTTGAGACTCCATACTATCATACAGGTCTCCTTCTCCGTACAATGGAGCACCTATAGTTGGAGATTTTAGCTTGGAATAAAGCTTGACATTTTTAGGTTATTAATGACATAAATGGGATATAAAATGTTTAAATAACACTTTTTTAAGGTTATGAGAGATGGGATAGAGATGAGTCAGGGGCATGGACGTACAGAGACCTACAAGTGTCCTTCATAAGGAAAATAAGCACCTACAATAACAAGCAAATAGTGACCTTAATGTTATGACAAATTAGTGTCTTAAGACTCTAAATAAGTTAATCTCAGCTCATATTTTTATCATGTAACCTGAAAATACTTAATATAGGTAAACACATATCATGAAAGTGCTCAGTGGAGGAAAGTAACACCTACAGGGGTTAGCTAATTATGGTGTATCAGTCAAAATAGTAGGTGACCTATTTATGAGCTAATGTGCATGAGAAAGACCTAGTAAAGCATGATTTTTTTTAAAAAATTGTTAATCACCATGGAGGATATATTTATAATTATAATCATTACTCTTCAAGCTTGAACCATACATGAACCTAACAAGCAGGGGCAAACATTTGTATCTTAGTCTAGTAATGACCTAGAAGGTGACTTTTGAATGCTTGCATTGCATGTTTAGTGGGTAAAAATGGATGATAAATGGTTTAGTGAGACTTAGGAAGGGTGTGTAGGTCTTTATATCAAGATTAATCCATAAACACACACCTATAAGACAAAATCAAGGGTATTCCCAAGTGCAAAACATAGTCTACTTATAAAATTCCCTGCATAGTATACCTTACAAAACTCAGTGTTGGTTTTTGAGGATTTTTAGGGTCATATGACTGAGTTAGGAGTCCAAATTTGGTCTATACAACCCTTGATACTTTTATAGGCCTCTCTAATTATTTTTCTTATGAGTCAAATAGGGGAAGTCCCCCTATTTGTCTCAAATAGGGGGCACTCCCCTTAATGCATAGACAAGCAGTTTTGAAGAAGGGGTAATAGGGTGAATTTGAGATGGCTTGGAACTTGAAGAGAGTTGTGTGAGCTTGAACATGATTGGGACAACACAAAAAACCTATCATAGAGGAGGAAAATCAAACAAGATGAGCCAAACTCTTAAGTTTTCAGTTATATCTACTTGAGCAGGCTTAAGCTATAAGACCAAATGGGAGAGAAATGTTACCTTTGGCCTTAGAAATGCATTAATACAAGTTAAGAAATGTATATGAGATAGTTTGAGATATTTTTATCCTCTTGGATGCAAGGAAAACATGAATAAGGTATTTTGAGCCTTAAATGGTAGGTCAAGTACATTTATAGAATGATATGATCATTAAAATGGTTTGAGAAATGATTTTGGGATGTTTATGAAGTTTTTTTATCCTTTTTTTGTAGATAAATTCAATAAGAAGCCATTTCTTGGATTGAAGGCACTGAGACCATGTAAAATGCTTAGAAATGACTCAAATGGCCAATTTGAAATGCATGTATCTCCCATGATGCTTTTCATGGGGATTCAATGTGTTTTAGGATGTTATAAATGTTCCTCAAGAATCCATAAGTGAAATTATTTCATAACTCCAACATTTAGTCTTTATGAACAAAGGCAAAGATAAGATATCTCCCTAAAAACCTCACAAACCCCAACTAGGACCTGATTAGGAAGATAATGGGTAAATGGATCATAAAAATTAGGTGTAAAGGACTAGGATATGATTTAAATTTGTATAATACTCTTTAGGTATCCTCCCCATGTGACTGAGGTGTACCCTACCTATACAGATGGTATGCAACAGGGCTTTTCTTGATAGATTTGTGTGTTTTTCAAGTATGGAGAAACTTCAAAGGATGAAATAAATTTTGAAATAGATATTAGGAATTTTTATAAGTCTAAATTAACATTGATTTAGGTATAAAGTCTCATAATGGTGTTTTCTATCTTCTTCATCTCAGCTAGTTTAGTGAGTAAATAGTGAACACTTAGTGAAAATGATGAAACTCTAATTGATAAGCCTTTTAAGGCTTGATTCATGAATCTAATGACTTGGAAACTCTTTAAAGGTTTCATTCCTCCTTTTTCATGGATTATATTGATAAATTGGAAGCATTTTGTTCACCAAGTGTGAGAGGTACATGAGAAGGAGTTATTTGTAATTGTTTGAGATGATTGCTCATGGCCAAGAGAATGTGAATTATTAGAGACCACTCCAATACATGTGGAGGATTTTTATTAAACCATACCTCTTATATAAACCATCAAACTTAACCCTCATTAGTTATGAAGTAGTCTAATGAGGGGAAATCATGAAGACAATTTCTTATGCAAGTAAAAGAGCATATACAACACAGATGGAGGAGTTAGACAAGTTTGAGAGACATTTGTCCTTATTTTCCTTATATTACATATCTCATAATTTATTACATGTTGTTTTAACTCATTCTCCTTGCTTGAAAGGTGTCGTAGTGACTCTTGAGCTTGACCTTCTCTCTCTTCTCTCATAATTGGTATAAATACTAGCCTTTTTTGTTGTGGTACGGTTCTCTCCACCTAAGTATGGTGAAGCCTTGATTAATTTTTCCTTTAAATAATAAATAATGTTTTTTTACCTCATTCATGACTTCATGAATTTCATGCTATGTTTTTTGGTCTTGTACGAGTGTCTTTTGCTTACCTTGACATGTTATCCTTCCTACTACCATGTGTAGTATGAAAGTTCTCTTTTGTAGCTTAGCAATAAGTGCCTAATGTGGATTATAGGTATAATGAGTAGCTTATTAATTAGTGTTTCTAGAATACCTATTATCTAATTCCTCCTAGCTTAAGCTCTCTTCAAGACCCCATGCTTGAGACATTGATGTAGAAGAAGAGTGTTTTATTAGATGAAGTGTATGTGTGGGATTCTCTTTGGTTCCAAGTGCATTGTAAGTGGTGTGAGTAGACCATATATTTTTTGTATCACCTCCCCTAGATTAGATTTTTTTCAGTTATCTCTCTACTTTTTCAACCCCTAAAGTTAGGAGTAGGTTCAATCCTAAGTGGTACATCAAGGGAACTAGCCCTAATCTAGAGACTCAACTCAAATTTGAATCACCCACAGCCCTAAGGTGTTTCCATTATTCCACTTGAATGAGGATATACTTGTCATCTCTTCAAGGGGTGAAAGTTAAGGTGACAATAGTTTTTGGTATTCCCTATGGGACTGAATAGTCCATTCCTTGAGGAGTTTTGGTGTTTTCCTCAAGATATCAGCCTTTAGAGGTAATTCCTCTAAGCACTAATGGTGACTCCAAGAATAAATCTATTTGTTAACAATCCAAGTACTTTAATTGAAGTTATTTTATTATTATATACACTTTTCATGAATGATTCATGGCTAATATTGAGTTTTAATTTATTCTTACACAAGTTGGTAAGACATATCCATCATTTTCCATTCCCTATCAATATAAACAAATCTTTGGCCAGTCTTGTCATGATCCTTATCAATCATATTAGCCTTGCTCTAATTTTCATCAGTCTTGTAATTAGCCCTTCCAAGTGTATGCTTCACCTAGTCAACCTAGTTCCTCTCTAAGTCAATCCATTGCAAGTTTTAAAAAGACTCTAATTGGATATAAAGACTATATGCTAGACCTTGATACTAGAAATGGTTGTGGTCAAATCATCCCCACTAATTATGTCAAGAGTGTGAGGTTTGTTTTAGAGATAGTCAAGAGAGAATGGATGAATTTTTTCATGTTTATGGTCTAATTTTCCACATAAAATAAAGGTTGAAATCTCATGAACTAGTTTAGACTTGGAAACTCCAATACACCCCACATCAGCCTTCAAGTATGTCAACTATGCCTTTCCAAAATACTAATCCAATCATGCTTCAAAATTCCCCAAGTCCTTCATGCATTACCCATTGTTTCCCTTATTAGAGGTCCATCCAAGAGAGTAACAAAAAGGAGGACACCATTTTTGAGCAAGTTGATCCATCTCATAACCTGATGCAAGAAGATTTTGAGAGAATAAAACTAATGTTGGAGGCCCATATTGATAAGGAGATTGAGCTGGCAAACCAACATTTGACACAATCCATCATGGTAGTATAAAATGAGGTTCCTAAGACTACTTTCCAAAGTTAGAGACAAGATTATAATCCCAAGTAAATCCCATGTTTCTTAAGCCAATCATTTACCCCTCCATTTACATCTCAGCCCCATGAAGAACCCTCTAAGCCTAGCTTCTCAAGGTGGAAAGAAGTAGTGGAAGCTTGTGGAAAAAAGTATCAATAATGTCTAAATGGAGAAGTTGGAAGTGAAAATAAACTTTAACCTACTCAATTCCCTCCCACCCTTCCTCAAGATGCCTTTCAGCCTTCATATCAATTTCTTTCTACTTCCTTTCCAAATAAATATTCTATTTTCCCCCAAGAAAAGGTATTTCAAGAAATCCTTGCTAAAATAATCAAAGAGTTGAAACTCAAAATTTAGAATATCTCATCTATGCAAGGAAAAATTAAATAAAATTAAGTCATTAAAGCTAATATGGATCAGTTGATTGAGGGGAAATTAGATTCCAATAGTGAGGAATACGTTGCTCCTTAGAAGCCTTCTTGGGATAAAGTTCATCATTTTGAGATGCCTAGTATTAGCACCACTAGGAGGGAGAAGAAGATGGAAATTTCAAATTGGATTGAGGATAAATAGGACCATACTTCTTATGAGGAAACATTAGATTATGATGATATTAAATATGTCATTCTTTGTGTTGAAGAATAAGCTTTGGAAGAGGTTCTTTTGGAATCCAAAGAAGAAGAGGAAGAAGTTTCTCTTGTAGCTTCCTTTCATGATGCTGATAAAGAAGAGAATAATGACTTGTGATACAGATTTAAAGACATTTGTAATGAATTGGAAAGACTCAAGGGGCCTATAATTCCTTTGCAGCTGATTACAAGACATGATAGTCAAGATGATATGTTTCAAGAAGAAGATATGTGGCACACTTTTATGAAAATGTTAAAAGAATATGAGGATAGTGAGAAGGAAAGTATTCTAAGAAAACAAGCCCAAGATTTTTAGGATCAAGTATGTGTTGAGAGGTATCATCATCAAAAGGCTCTAGACCATGATGAAGCAATCCATGATGACTATGAGTCTTTTAAAGATGGTTTGAAGTTTGATCCTAGAACCTCATGTGAAGATTATCCTACAAACATAAAGGAAGAGTTTGAGAAAGAAACATTCCTAAAATTCCATGATACAAGACTTCTTGAAGGGTTTGAAGAGGTTGCAACAAAGGAAAAGGATAATGAAACCTTTTAAGAAGACATAGAATTATAAGATGTTGTTCCATTCATAGAAATATAAATCTGCCATAATGAGACAAAAGAGTAATAATATCAATTATCTTTCAAAGGTCAAGAATATATCATCTACCTTGGAGACTTATTTTAGATGAATTCATCACAAGACATGCCAAGCCAAGGAGCAAGAAAGGAACATGAGCCATCTAGCACTACATCCAAAAGCAAGCATGTTTGGCATCATCATTCATCTCATGAAGAAGGAGATTTAAGGTAATTTCATTTTGATCCAAGATTGGAGGTATGTATTTTTATATGTACATAATTATTTTTATTTATGTTGTCTTGTGTTACCTAAGTGCTTAGTAGCATAAGTGTGCCTTTGCTTTGTGTGTTTCCTTGGTCTTGGTGTGTGTTGTCTTTCATTTATGTGTTTTGAGTTCAATCAGTTATCTTTTTAGTCGATTCAAGGTCTAATACTTGTATTTGAAAGTAAATTTAACTCCCTTTACCCAATCTATGTGATAATGCTTCTAGTCCTTAACATAGGCATTCATGTTGCCCCTAGGAATTGCCAAAAGTGTTGACCAAATTTGACTTTAAGTCAAATTTGGTCAACCCATACATATTTTAAAAATTTCAAAGGTTAATATATGTATAAAATGGTCCCATGTGTGTCTAAAAACCTCACCCATACATTCTCTAGCCTTGGTCTAAGCCTAGCTTCCTTATAATTATCTAGTCAACCAAAGTCAACTCTAGTAAACTCTAGTCAAACATGGTCAAAGGCTCAAATAATATTTAAAATGTCTTGATATGGTCATTTAGGTGTTTTAAATTATTCCTATGTCATAAATTTTCCATTTTATATGTTTTATATGCAAAAATACCATTTGGTCACATTTTTGGCTCATTAAATGACGTGTACATATTTTCCAAGGAAGAATATTTGTCACCAAGTAAGTTTCTAAAGTAGAAGAGTTCAAAACATGTCAAAAATTGGTAAAAGGAATAAAATAAGTAGTTTATCATAAAACTAGGAAAAATTCCCCAAATATAGTCTCTTAATAGCACTTGTACGGACTTGGTAAGTGCATCTTCAATTGAAAACATGGTAAAAGTGTCTCTTAAGCCCCTTAAAGTCTTCACCATGCTTGTTGTGCAGAGAAAAGTTTAGAAAGATAAAAAAATTCTTATTATCCTTCATTGGGTTTGATAGGGGCCTTAGTCTACTTCAAATTCATGGAAACAAGTTTCAATTTTATGTTTCCTCCTTTATGAACCATTTCTGAGAAGCTAGGTAACTTTTTATGCTTCTACGTTCATGAGGGGTCCCTATTTGAGCCTGTTTTAGAATATTATACTTTGGTTTGATAAATTTTATTATTTAACATGTTTCTCATGGCCTCTCCATAAGTTCATCCATCATCACCTTAGCATGAGTGTTATCGAATGCTTAAGAAAGCATCTTCTAGGCGTGTCCTTGTATGCTAATCACTCTCACTACCTCAACTTAGAATTTGCATCTAAAGGACCGTTGCTGATTTAATAATGGTGTATGGAAGGTTTAATGTGCATTTAAACATATATTTTTTTATATAAATTCATTATGATGTTATATGGAACAATACAGGTTTACTTGCAAGGTAATTTTCATGTTGTTCATAGCAACTCACTGCCCAGTCACCAAATATCCACCTACAACTAATGCAATAGGGGTCAAAGAGAATTTTAAGCACTTGAGAAAACACATTTTTTGTATTGATAAAATGAAATTAGTATATTATAATTTATTTTAAAATTAATTTTCCAAATTCAAATTGAAAACACCTCCAAGAGTGATGATTGAGACTTTGGGACTGTCTGCCAAAAAAACACCAAACAGAGGCCTAAAAGTTTTTTAAAGACTTTATTCAACATACCTATTAAGTTATCCAAACAATATATATATGTTAATAATTTTTCCTATAGTTTATACTAGCACTATTCCAAATTTGAAAGATAAAGGGTTGGTGGAGGGTAGTGTTTGAGAGCCTCAAGATTGTTGTTAAACACACTGAATTCCTACAATAAAATGTACATGTTTCCAAGTTTAATAGACTCCTAAGACCTAAAATAATAACTAAAAAGGTATAAAACATACAATAGATAAATATTATGGGTAAATAGCATATCTTGGTGCCAAATAAGATGATGACAATGTGAAATGCAGTTTTGAGACTCCATACTAGCCTACAGGTCTCCTTTTCTATATAATGGAGCACCTATAGTTGGAGATTTTAGCTTGGAATAGAGATTGACATTTTTAGGTGATTAATGGCATAAATTGGATATAAAATGGATGTAAAAGGTTTAAATATAAATTTTTTAAGCCTAGGGAAGATGGGATAGAGATGAGTCAGGGTTATGGACCCATAGAGACCTATATATGTCCTTCATAAGGAAAATAAACACCTATAGTAGCAAGCAAATAGTGACCTTAATATGATGACAAATTGGTGTCTTAAAGTTCTAAATAAGTGAATCTCAACTCATATTTGTATCATGTAATCCCAATATACTTAAGAGAGGTACACACATGTAATGAAAGTGCTTAATGGAGGAAGGTAACACCTATAAGGGTCAACTAAGTATGTTGTCTTAGTCAAAATTATGGGTGACCTATTTATGAGCTAATGTGCATTATAAGACCTGGTAAAACATGAAATAGTTGTAAAGAAGTGTAAAGCACCATGGAAGTTATATTTGTTATTGGAAGCATTAATTTTCAAGCTTAAACCATACATGAACATAATAGGTAAGGGCAAACATTTGTGTCTCAGATAGGTAGTGACCTAGAAGGTGACCTTTGAATGCTCACATTGCATGTTTAATAGGTAAAAATGGATACTAAGTAGTTCAAATAGACTTAGGAAGTGTTTTTAGGTATTTATATCAATCTTAATCCACAAACACACACTTATATGGAAAAATCAAGGGTATTCCCAAGTGCAAAACTCAGTCTACTTGTAAAATCCCCTGCACAGTCTACCTTAGAAAACTTGGTCTTGGTTTTTGAGGGTTTTTTAGGGTTAGATGAATAAGTTAGGAATCCAAATTTGGTATATAGAACCCTTTATAATTGTATAGACCTATACAATGGTTTTTTTTTTCGTGAGGTAAATAGGGGAAGTCCCCCTTATTTTATCTCAGACAAGGGCCACTCCCCTCAATGCATAGATAAGTAGTTTTGAAGAAGAAGGGGTAATAGGGTGAATCTGAGATGGCTTGGACCTTGGAGAGAGTTGTGTGAGATTTAACATTATTGGGCTAAAACTAAAAAAACTATCATAAAGGAGGAAACTCAAACAAGATTCACCAAACTCTTAAGTTTGTAGTCAGACCTACTTGTGTAGGCTGAAGCCATAAGACCAAATGGGAAAGAAATGTTATAATTGGCCTTGGACATGAATTCATACAAGTTTTAACTTGTATATGAGATATTTTTAGATATTTTTAAGCCTTCTAGATGTAAGGAAAACATGAATAAGGTCATTTGAGCCTTAAATTGCATACAGACTTGTGGAACAAGGTTTAAGCCCAAGGCAAACAGTAGGTCAAGTGCATTTATATCATTATATGATCATTAAAATGGTTTGATACATGTTTTTGGGATGTTTATGAAGGTTTTTGAGCCTTTTCTTATAGATAAGTTCACTAAGAATCCATTTCTTAGCTTGAAGGTGCCAAGACCATGCAAAATGCTTAGAAATGACTTAGATGGCCAATTTGAAATGCTTGTATCTCCCATGATGATTTAAATGGGGATTAAAGGTGTTTGAGGATGTTACAAAGTGTCCTTAAGAAGTCATAAGTGTCATTATTTTATAACTCCAATGTCTAGTCTTTATGAACAAAGGCTAAGACCAGATACCTCCCTAAAACCCTCACAAACCCCAACTAGGACCCAATTGGGAAGACAAGGAAAATAGAGAATCAAAATGGGGTGTAAATTCATAGGAGATGATTTGAATCTATATAATACTCTTTAGGTTTCCTCCACATATGACTGAGTTATACCCTACCTATATGGATGGTGTACAACAAGGTTTTTATTGACATATTTATGTGTTTTATAGGAATGGAGAAACTTTAAAGGATGAAATAAATTTTGAGAGAGATATTAGAAATTTTTATAATACTTCACGAAAATTAATTTAGGTATCAAGTCTCTTAAGGGTGTCTTCTATCTTCTTTATCTCAGCCAATCTAGTGAGCAGAGAGTAAACACTTAATGAAAATGATGAAACTCTAATTGGGAAGCCTTTCAAGGATTAATTCATGAATATGATGACTTGGAAAAATTTAAAATGTTTCATTCCTCCTTTTTAATGGATTATGTTGATAAATTTGAAGCATTTTGTGTGCCAAGTGTGAGAGGTGCATGAGAAGGAGTTATTTATAACTATTTGAGATGATTGCTCATGGCCAGGGGAATGTGAATGATTAGAGACATATAAAATTCATGTGGAGTCTTTTAAATAACCCCTACCTCTTATATCAACCATAAAAATTTATGCTACTCATTGAAGAGGTAGTCTACTGAGGGCAAATGATGAAGACAGTTTCTTATGCAAGTAAAAGAGCATATACGCCACATATGGAGGAGTTAGACAAGTTTGAGAGAATTTTTTCCTTATTTTCATTATAAGACCTATCTCATACCTGATTAAATTATATTTTAACTCATCCTCATTTCTTTAAAAGTGTCTTAGTGCCTCTTGAGCTTCACCTTCTCTCTCTTCTCTCACAATTGCTATAAATACTAGCCTTTTTATTTTTATGCGGATATCTCCACCTAAGTATGTTGAATCCTTGCTCAATGTTTTCCTTTAAATAATAAATAATTATATTTTACCTCATTCATGACTTCATGAAGTTCATTATATGATTATTGGTCTTGTATAAGTGTATTTTGCTTACCTTGACTGTTATCCTTCCTAATGCCTTATGTAGTTTGAAAGCTCTCTTTTTTAGGTTATAAATGTCTAATGTGGTTTTTAGTTATAGTGAGTATCTTATTAATTAGTGTTTCTTTAATACCTATTTTATAAGTCTTCCTAGCCTCAACTCTCTTCAAGACCCCATGCTTGAGACATTGATGTAGACGAGGAGTGTTTAATTGGATGAAGTGTATGTGTGGGATTCTCTTTGGTTCCAAGTGAATTGTAAGTGGTGTGAGTAGACCATCTATTTTGTGTATCACCTCCACTATATTATATACATTTTTAGTTATCTCTCTCCCTTTTCATCCCCCAAAGTTAGTAATAGGTTTAATCCTAAGTGGCACATCAAGGGAACTAGCCCTAATCTAGAGACTCACCTCAAATTTGGATCACCCATAGCCCTAAGGTGTTTTCATAATGCCACTTGAATGAGGAGAGACTTGTCATATCTTCAATGGGTTCAAGTTCAAGTTATAATAGTTAATCAACCCAAAAGGCATGAATAACCATTTGTATAATCTTTTGTATTTTTTGAACCTTTTTTTAGCTCATCATCTTCCTTTATGTGAATCTAATGATATCCACTCTTTAATTCAATCTTTTTAAAGTATTACAATCCAATAAATGAATTACATCAAATCATACATTCATTGAAATTTAAATATATTCTTAATTTTTGTATTCTTGATGTCTCTAGAATAATGCACATCCTGCATTCAGCTCCTTTCTTTTGCACTAACATTGTTATAAGTACACATGAGATCACACCTTCTCTCATCAACTATTTATCTAAAAACTTATAAATTATTAATTTCACATCACCATTATCATGATGTGTAAACCTATATGCCAATTTTTTTGGTAAACTCAAAACTATAATTAAATCCATTCAATGACTTATAGTCCTAATGGGTGAAAACCCATCTCATAAATCATTAGAAATAATATCTTCAAATTTACTTAGTAAGTTTATTACTTTGTGTGTAAGTATTTATCATTTTGTTCCTATTCTCACTACTTGTGAGGGATTTTAAACTAATTAACAACATGCATTTTACCTCACTTATTTTAGGAATTTCTTCCCATAATTATAAATACTCTCAGTCCTTTATCAACTTCATCCAAATATGGATCCAAATGTACTATCTATGTTTGTTAGATATTTTCACTATTCCTAATTTATGTAATTCATGATTATAAGACACTATTATAATAAATTTCATTTTAAAAACATCAAATCAAATAAGTTAGAGTATCAAAGTTAGTGTGGGGCTGATATGTTCATCTTCATAGTGATGAATTCAATGCATTTTAGATATTAAAATGATGGGGTTTATCATAGATATGGGAACCACTAATATTTGTAGTGTGTTGGATGTGCAACTACATCAATGGTTGTGTAAGCACCATAGTGGTTTTGAAAATAATAGTTTGAATACACAATAAATTTTACCATGAGACAAGTTACAAGAATGGGAATGATTGAAAATGTTTTCAATGCTCTACAATGGTTTATTTTAGCTTCTTGGAAGATTCCAATGTTAAGAGAGCATAAACATAGATCTTTTGCAAGGTGAGATACCATGAGAGAAACATTGAGTGGTCTTATATTTGGATCCACATTTTGTAATTTCAATTTTGGGTCTTTATTTAGATATCTCATTGGTCTCTTAGTTGTTAATGGTTGTTAAGTATTGGGACTATTTTAGGCAGGTGTTGTAAGAATGAAAATAATTTGTGTGTAGGCTTTGGATAGTGTAGAAATGAAATATATAAACCATGAAGAACAATAATTGGTATTAACTTATAAATGCTCATAATTACATAGTGAAAATTGGGGTTCAGTTGATGCACCCCCTATTTTTTTCCCACATTGGGTTTTCTCCAAGTCACATCTTGTGTTCTATGTGCTTTGTGTTGTCTTATGTTTTCTCTTTATTCATTATAGTAGGTTGTATTTTAAATTCCAGCACTTTATATCTTTATTTTAACAAGAAAAATAGATTATAACAATAGTCACTCAAGCATGTTATTTTTTGAGGTTAAAAGGATTTGTGTTGGTGAAACTTAGTTTGAAATAACCACCTAGTTTATGGATCACCACTTCTTCTCTCTAATCCTTTATAGTAATTAAAGTATTTGTTAATCCATCTTTCAATAATGTTTATTTATTAATATATCCATCATGTTTCATATTATTATAAAACACCAAAGTGTTCCTAATAACACATGGTAAATACCCATGAGTATGATGTCACATAGGACTTCATACTTGTAGGTATTAATTTCAAAACTTACCAGGCATTGATTTTTCATTATAATAGGATGTACCTTTAACAACCAAGATATTTTTTAGGTATTTTGATGAAAAATCCTCTTTAGACCAATCTTATTTATCATATTTTATGAAATAATGTCATCTATACTTTCACTACCAATAATCAACGTGAAAAACTCACATTCATATATACAAATGGTTTTGAAAATATTCTTATTATGTGTGTGACTATACTCTTATTTATTTGGTTTTAACATCACGCTATTCATAATTAGCACTTCTATAATTTATGGCTCATGTATGTTATGGATAGACGTGATACTCCATTCATCTACTTACATGATATGCATATTCATACCATTTTGTCTACTACCTTCATTATGTGTATGTGGACACTCAAATTATCTATATCCAATTTCTTCTCCATTGTCCATAGAATCCTCTACATATGGTAGGACTTCCTCTTCCTATTTTCACACTTATATCATTATGTTGAGAAGTGATAGCTTCTCCTTCTTACATAGAGTAACCTATGTCTTTATTTCCTTGTTCTCTCATGTAAAAATTGCATTTCACACACCTTGAACCTTTTTGTTTGCATGACAAATTATCTTCCACATTCATTTTGCATTGATGGGCTTAATCAAAATATTCTATCCAAATCATACCATACTCATCTTGAATGGAAATTCACATCCCATTCAGATACCTCAAGTTATTTTTGGTGTCATCCTCAACATTACCCATTATGATGGTGAATTTATATAAGTCCTCAAGTGTAATATTTCAGACTCATCTCCCTTCATAAAAAATAATAATTTCTTAAACAATGTTAATTGGTAATAAAAATGTATGAATTTAGTCTTCAACTTTGCTACAAGTATATCCTAGGACTTGATATTATCCTTACCTCTATGAAATCTTTCCGTGCACATGGTCCCACCATAAGGATGTTTGACCCTAAAATTTATCACATAAAAGTTTTACCTTCTTTAGATCTTCCATATTCTCATACTCAAAGTATTTATCTAACTTAATAATCTTATCAATGATCTCTTTAAGACTTAAACTCCCTAAATAACTAATATTATCTAACTTTGGATTATTATTCATCTCCATAATTACACAGGAATATATTTTTAGGTTCATCTACGTCTTCTTCTTTGACTTGGTTCCCAAGTACTTCTTTTGTAAATTCATTTCATCTTTCATAATCCACTATCCAAATGAATCTATGTTGTGTGGTTTCCATATTGTATATAAAATATTTCATATCTCTCATTAGTCCAACCAAGTCTATAAGTATTAGCACTTTGTCTCCTCTCGGTCCTCTCATAGTGAACCTTGATTTGTGTGTCATTTACTCAAAATCAAAGAAAAATCACTTTATCTTCTACCCAAGACTTGATGGAATATGTCTCAAATTTTTTTCTACCCACATTTTTAAATGTAAAAAATAGTTTTATCCATGCCTTTATATGCAAGGAATAAACCTTGCACTAATAACAAAACATTTATTAATGGTTAGCGGTCTTAACAAAGAGATGCTTTAGACCACACAACCTTCAAAATTACATAACGTAAATAATGAAACATAAATTAGCATAGTTATTTATTTGATTTTAAAAATAGTAAATTATAATTTTAACACAAAATAATGATAACATATCAATATTAAACATGAGACACACTATGATATATCCTTATATCTTTGTTTTAATAAATATCCTCAAGCTCATTAACTAGTTGGTTCAAGTGTGGGGGAATGTTTTTATATAAGTGATATACCTACATATTTAAATCAATGCTCTTAATAACCAAATACATGCATTAAATATTTGTAACACCTCAATTTGGGTCATAAACATTAAATGTTCAATACAAATCCAATGCATCTTAACACATCACAACATAGTTCATCATGACATAACATTAAATGAATCTAAAATAACCTTCCATGATTCACGGTATCAAATGAAAACAATTAGGAAATGTAAAACTCTTTACCTAAACACATCAAAATAAAAAATGCACCCAAGATTACTTACAAGAAGATAACAACCTCATAAAATATGATGTCATAATGATCTTCATATTTTCATTATTGTTCACCAACATCCTACATAAGATATCACATGCTTGCACACATGAAATCTCAAGGATTAAAATTCTCAATTATATATGTGGATCTTTTAGTATGGTGATGAACCAAACAAGGACCTTAAAAACATATTTTCATAAATATTTACAAGTAACTAAAAACTATAATATAAATTATGCATAATAACACACTTATAGAATGCACAATAACACACTTACAGAAAAATAAACACACACACAGACTCACTCACTCACTCACACACACACACACACACACACACACACACACACACACACACACACACACACACACACACACACACACACACACAAAAGGTTTTACAAAATAACACAAAAGGTATTTGTGTGAATCAACATGAATGTGAAAAACAACACTGTAATGTATTTTCATGTGCATAAAGGCAACATAAAATAATGCATAAAATTACATGTAAAAATATATGTGCAAATAAAAACTTAAATTATTTTCTAAACTAAAATAGTTTTGGTTGATATAGGATTATAAGTGAATCTATATGCTCCTACATCATATAGTCTTAGCCCCATTGAAATTTAACCTTGATTACTATTTAATCCCCTTATAAAAAAAGATGAATATTTTTTTTAATTAAGTAAATGAAGGTTGGTGGGCCCTCGTCTATGAGACACTTACATGGCCCATTTTTAGGTATTCATTACCTATACATATTGTTGTACATTTGTTAGATTTATTGGAAAGTCACTTTACTTAGCATGAAAAAATAACCCAATTCAATAACAATATACATTCTCATTATCGATCAACCATTGAACCATTTCTAGTATACTTAATCATTCCTAAATAATTTTGAATGATTAAATATATTATAATAAAAACATATTTGATCGAAGAAAATTACATCCCCGAGCACAACTAATTTCTAATCCCCTATTGGCATCACCATAGAATGCCTCCAATGATTTTTTATATCATCTAATATAAAAAAAATTAGTTAGGAAAAGTGCATTTTTTTATTTTTTTAACTTAAATCCTACTTGGTACTTATTAATTTCAACTTATAATTTACAAGTTCATATTTTATATCAAATGTTTGAATTCAAAATTCAACTTATAATATCATATAACATGGATGATTAAAGGGTTGTATAAATGTTAGTGTGTATATATTCTAACTTCCAAAGGTACATTTTTTCCAAGTAGTCTTGTAGGTGGAGATAACAATGGGAAATATGATATTGTAAAATATATAATAATTAGAAACAATCCACTTAAATAAAAATGACTATATCTAATAAATAACTAGAAAATTTCCTATGTCTGATGAAGTGTTTAAAATTCACATAATAGTATCAAATACCTATAATGTTGTAGAGTTGTCCACAGATTTAAAGTCATCTTAAATTTACAAAAGTGAATTATATATGACTGATGAAAGTTATAAAATTAGATAGATGATTGTTAATATAATTGATTACTTCAAGTCTATACCAAAATCTTAACCAAACAACATGTCCTCAATGCATGTGGAAAAAGCTAACTTGAGTATATATGGGTTTTTATTATCCAAGCAAAAGACATGTTGTAAATTATTGGGAATGAGAATTAAAATATAAACAAAGGTTTTGAAAGTAATATGATTGAAAGGGAAATAAAAATTTACTCAATTAATGCACAACTTAGAAAAGACCTTTGCTCTACATATACCTAGAATGAGAGGAGGTTGTAATCAAGTAAGCAGATATATTACATATAATAAGAAAATAGATTGATAAACAATATTTAATCATAAGATTTGAGTTAAAAAATATGATTTAGTCCATCTTACCTTAATGTTTGGCATGTTCATGAAGTTATTGGTAATTTGAGTAAGTTATGTATAGAGTAGGGGAAGTGTAGTACTCATGCTTAGTGTTGTCCCATAGAAAGCTTGTTAATGGGATAAAATTAGATTTGGTGTCTTATAACAAAATTAAAAATATAAATACAGGTTTGTAATGTGTGCATATTAATATATTAGGTTGCTACAAAATATAGAAAGCTATGTTATGGTGGACTAAACTTGAGTTATGCTGATGGAACCAACAAGAGTTATGTCTTCTTGCTAGATTTGTTTAGGAATTATAACAAACCTCATAATTTATTAGGATATGATTTTTATAAATATGTATTTTTTTGGTTTCCTCAAGGTAATTATAAGATGATGACTCCATCATTAAACTCATTACTAAGGGCATGGTGGTTGGGTGTTGTACCCAGGTCATATTTACTATAATTACCTACATCCTATAGTTAGAACACAACCCAATAGATAATTCATCCCTATTAGATTAATATAAAATTATTTCACTAATTTTCACTTAAAATTTAAATAAGGAAAATGAATCTTAAACCAGAAAACAAATGAACCTAAACCACAACATGGTTGACTATGTTTCCTCTGTATTATGCATAGAGTTTAATTATTTACATTGATTTTTAAAAATTTAAAATTAAAAACTAGTTTTTAATGACATTACACTTTATGAGTTCATAAAATGACATGCTACCATAAATCTCTCCATATATGTGCATTGCATGACAACAAACAAATACTTGCATGGAATGAAGTTAGATAGTGAGAAACCTAAAATAGTATATTACATTCACCATTATTTCCCCTACTAATAAATGTTTAGATGATTTAGTGTTAAGCATGTCCCCTCTTATGGTGCTTCGATGCTAAGTGGGTTCCCTTTCCCTATGATTATTACTAAAATTATATGATAAAAACGTCGTTAGAGTAATATCAACTCATAGAAGCCATCTTAAAACAAACACACAAGTAAAATACCTCAAAATTTAATAATCTAATATTCAAATAAATATTTGTGTATATAAGCTATAAATAATACAATATGTAATATGTATATCATATTCCATGTGCCTTCCCTACACTAGAATATTTAAAAATCTTCCAATCTACATATCTATAGTTTCTTTTATAAAATTAGAATAATTTATTTCTTGAAATACTACATTTATAAAACCTTAACTAGATAAACACAAGTGAAAGGGATCCTACCTATTTTTTTGAGTTAAATAAGTATGTTCCAAGTTATAATCTCTCCATATAACTATATATTGTGTGAAGAAAATATGAGTAACATAGGAAAGTTTCCAAGCAAAAATAGAAAATGGGACTAAAAATAGTTTTAAGCTTTAAGTTTCAATTAAGAAAAAACATTGGTTAGTAGTGGTTTGTATTTCATTCTATGTTATATTACCATGGTTTTTGTATCTATTTAGTGGAACTTCACATTATTTATTCTAGAGGCCAATGGATATTCTTTATTATTATTATTATCATAGTGAAGTTAGGATGGATATATAAATTGATGAGAAATTAATTGAATGGTCTAGCAATTTTTCATAATTTATACGAATCTATAAAATAAAAACCAATGTCTCGGTTGGAAAAATAAGGTACATCACTTTAAGAAGGATTCCACAATTACAAATATGCATCCTTATCCATGTTTTAATTTTTTTTAGTTATTTCCAACTCAGATAAAATTTCATAAAATTATTTTATAATATTTGAATCATCATATGATCACTTAAAATACAGCATAAGATAAATAGTTGTGCAAAGAGATGAGTTCACAACTATGAGATTCAACAATATAAGTTTGTTCGTGATTCAATGAGACTTGGTATAACTTCTTCAAAGAAAAGTAAAAATTTAAATGGGGAGTAAAAAAGCCTATCCAAAAAGTTAATTGGAAGCATTACCAAGAATACATGAATGATATACATTAGAACCAATCTCTTCTAAAACCAACCATTAAAAAACCTTCTTAGCTAGCTTATCAATATGGTCAAAAATATTTGTTGGTTAAGACATATATGTGATGTAAGATTAAGGAATGTTATGTTTTGGATCACTCGAAATCATCATATAAAAACCATTAAAAAATTCAACTTATGGCCACAAACCACATCACAACTATATTTTCTTAAGCATATAATAAAATATGACCTTTGATCACCTTACCATATAATCAAAAGCAACCAAACACAAAGAAATTGATTGCTCATAGAGTTGTTGAGGATACTTATTTAGTTGATGATTCTTATTGATTGTTAATGTACTCTAATAGAGTATTAAACTTATGCTTGGCTCTATCCAAACCATCCTACACCAATGTATTCAAGGGTGTATAAGTTCCCAATCTCTTAGCTATATCCAAATGCATTGGGTCATACATGCACAATGTAAGTACGATAACAATACAATTTTCCTTGTTATGAGGCAATCAAATCCTAATAAATTCTACCAATATAGGGATTGGGTTTTCATTCCTAATAGATTCCTTACCTTATTAACGACTATAAAGTAAATCCAATAGGACCAGGGATTCATCTACCATTCTCGAATTGGAATTAATAAGTAAATCCATCAAAGAGGTCAAAATTCTAGCTCCTAGAACCCTTGATTTATTTCCTTAATACACACATAAATGAAAAAATCCATTAAGAGCATCCCTTTTTTCCCTTTTTATTTCTATCATGTAGGAGTATAACCAATGTTGGGATGGCCCCAAATCTACCAATTTTTATCTTGTGCTCATTGGGAAATGACAAGCTGAAAAGAGTAACATCAACATTTTCCCTTGCTTCCATGTTGCCTAATTTTAGAACCTATACAATGGAAGGTAATTCCTAGACCATAACTATTGATCTCTTATTTGTATAATGAATGGAAATGTTAAGGAGAGTAGTCAAATCATGCTCTTGTGTCTTTTGATTCTATGTAGCTAAGAGATTAATCAGTGATGAAATTGCCCCTCCTTCTATAATGTAGATCCTATTATCACCATTTCATTTTTTTAAAAGATGAATTTCACCATTAGTTTCTCTTTATTCCTCAAGGATTCCACTATAAAGCGTATGAAGAAGAACATCCATAGTTACTTGATCTCAGATAATATCTAGAGAACACTAGCTTGTTTTCTCATTTGTGATAGATCCTAGTCTTTTCAGTATATTAATTCCATGAGATTCACACCATTATGTAATTAGACTTATTTATAATTTTGAGTCAAAATAAAGTGACGCAATGTTTGACATGTTATTGGACAGGTTTTATGCCTAGATTTTAGTGATTTCTAGATGCAAGATCGCTCGTATGTCTACATGCAAAAAGGACCAATCTCAAACCTAGAGAAAAGAGAGGGAAATTATCATGGAAAAATAATAAGGTAATTATATTTGATCTATAATGAACATAAGGAGTAAATTAAGAGATAAACCTATCCTATAACCATGTTCTCTAATGAATTAATTTGGCATTCAATATGAAACCATCAAAATAGGAAACCCACACTATGTGAACATGTAAAACATTCAATGACAAATAAAACCTATATTATACAAACCTACCTATGTTTTTAGGGAAATAAATTCCCAACCTCAATCCAAGTGAAATAGATAATAATATAAAAAAATCAGCTAATCAGCTTACACTAAATAGCATTATTTTATATAGTTTGTTAAAAAATTTAGTGTTTTAGTTTTTAAAAGGATTATATTTTTTTTGGTGTGATAATCAATGTAATGTGATTGGCCAAAATATTCAATAATGACTCTAATTTAAAGTTAAATCGATACATAAGTCTCCCTTTAGAAATACTAATAAGGGCCACATAATAGGTAGTACCCATATTTGTAATTAGAATTGTTTGTGTTTTTTGTATTTGATTTTTTTTGAACCACTAATATTATTTTAATTCCCATGATTTTTATAAACTAGTATCATGTACATTTAAATAAGTCACAAGTGATATTTTTTAAAAGCTTACAACTTGAGTTTATGAAACATTTAAAATTCTACAAAATAGAATGATGCAATAGTACATTTCTTGAAATTTATATTAATAATAGTATTTATTTTTGGGTAATTTGTTAAATGTTTACAACACATATCCTCAAAAAAATAAAATCACCAATTTGCCAATTATATCATTTATTCCCTATGAAACTCATTACATTAATTTTCACCAAATTTGGCTAACATTGATCCAAACATAAATTAAATAAGTCATACCAAAATTAGGGCATGCTATTTCATCACCAAAAATAACTATAATTCTTATTTTAAATTTTCAAACAAAAGTATTACAAAAATCCTTTATGGTATCTATAGGTGGTGAAGTTGATAGAATCCATATAGGAATATAGATACATAAGATCTATAAATTTAGTTATAATCAAAGAATATCACATAGATCAATTGACACAACACAAAGCTTACCATGGGAAACCCTCAAAGAGGTAAATAAAACCCATCAATGATTGTTATTTCATAATTAGATAAATTTATCTATACCCAATACAATATTAAACTTCTCACTCCTTCTCAGACAAGCTTCACAAAATCCTTACAATTAATATGAGAAATATTTCATATTCACGAGGTTGATTTTCCAATAGGGGTAAAACCCTACTTATATTTAAAAACTAAGGGAGGTGACCATTTTAAAAATAATGGGTCCATCCATCTCGATAAAAACTAATTAATTAATATTTGATAAATATTTTACAACTATAATATGATTATTTATTTACTCTATGCTTATACCTTGTGTTAATAAATAATATATTATTTATTATTTAATAATTACCAAGGCTAATGGACATATAGGTATACTTATGATTAATTTGTTTAACACTCCCACTTAATACTAAGGGGGGATAAATGTCATAGTCACCATTTTTTAAAAAGGAAATATACTATGAACACAAATGAAGGATTTAAAAACTTTTATCATGCCAAACATCACTTTTTGAAACAAAAAGAATTATAACCCATAAAATACTCAAAAGTAAGTTTAAGATATCATGATCATGAGACTACATCTCATAGATTATCTGAAATAATCACCTAAGTATATTCAGAGACTTTTATAGCATAAGAACCTCCATTATAAAGTATGATTTTATGTATTGGGTACAAAAGTAAAACTTCCACACAAAGTTTATAGTTACATAACTTCCACATGAATTTTGAAATGATTTAAAATTGAGAAGAAGTATAGAGAATAAGAAGAAGAAGAAACATATGGCCATTAGAAAGTGGCATTGTAATCCACACTCCCCCTCAATGGTAACTTTGAGAGGCCCATCATTGCATAGAACTAACAAAACTTGGTATCACCAAGTGGTTTTGTGAATATATCTACCACTTTTTCATATTTAAGATATAACTATAGATTAATATCACCATTGAATACTTTATCTTATATGAAATGCACAAGAAATTCAATGTGTTTATTTCTTTGGTGTTACACTAGATTTCTTTTTAGATCTATGCAATGTTGGTTATCACAATGAAGGATGGTACTCTAAAAAACATCCAAATGAATTTGTCTCAATATCCTTTATAGCCATATGGATTATTCAACATCTTTCATAGCACTTTTGTACTATGCTTCTATAGAAGAGAGAGAGACAATAAGTTGCTTATTGCTGCTCCAAGTGATAGCACTTGTAATAAACCTAAACACATATCTAAAATTAGATTTGTGATCTAAAGTATCACCAATATGGTTAGTATAACAATAACCATATAAATTAGCATTATCAATGGATGAATAAAATAAACCATAGTTTACAGTTCTTTTGATATACCTAAGTATTCTCTTTGTTAATTTTTGATGATTCAAATAAAGATCCTACATAAATCTAGAAGTAACACTAATGTCATCTAAAATATCTAGCTTAGTAATGGTTAGATAAATCAAACTTATAATAAGTTATTTATATAAAGTAGGGTTAAATTTTTCACATGAACATTTAGGGTCAAGTTTAATACCAACTTTAATAGGAGTAGAAGTAGATTTAAAATCAAGCATGTTCAACTTAATAAGAAGATTATGTGCATACTAAGATTGTGATACAATAACTACTTTTTTATCTTGAAATATATCATTTTCTAAAAATTAATTTAGAATACCTAAATCAGTCATTTTAAATATTTGACTTAGTTTATCCTTATATTTATAAATTAAACTAGTTAGATCACTAATTTTCAACAAATCATCAACATATAATACAATTAGAATCAAATGATCATTTTCATGTTTAACAAAGAGATAATTATTTAAATAATAGTTATAAAAACCTAATTATTTGAAAAAATAAATAATTTTATAATACATCTTATTTTAAACCATACAAATATTTTTTTTAATTGCATACATAATTATCTCTATTAGGGTAAATGAAACCTTTAGGTTGAGTCATGTAGATTTATTCCTTAAAATAACTATTTATAAATGCATTTTTGACATCTATTTGGTGAATAACTCAGCCATTTTGGGATATAAGATCAATAAGAAGTCTAAAAGTACTCATTTTTTCTATAGGAGCAAAAGTTTTAACATAGTCAATCTTGAGTTTTTGAGTAAACCTGTGAGCAACTAATCTATCTTTAAACCTATCAATTTTACCAATTAAATTATATTTGATCTTATAAATCCAAATACAACTAACAATATGTTTTTTAGGTAGAGGATGAAAAATATCCCAAGTATGATTTTTAATTAATATATTATATTTAGCTTGCATAACAATATTCCATCTATCATCTTGAGTGGCTACTTTAAAGGATTGAGGTTTAAATTCATACATAGTCATTAAATCATGATATGAATGTTGAATTCTAAGTAATTTATTGAGATTATTAACATTAAAAGACTAAATTAGGGATTCTACTCATTTACATCTTTTATCTTGAATTTGAAACCCAAGGGTTTCCTCAGACTCTAATTAATCTATATATAGATCAACTTCATCAAGGGCATCCATTTCATCATAAGGACAAACATGAGAGTCACGTTTATCAACAAAATAACACTAAGGAAGATCCAAAAAGGGCTCACAAAAGGATTTTTTGAGAATAAAAACATTATTATTCTTAATGATCTGACCTTTAGAGGTATAATACACTCTTAAACCTTTTTTATTACCTCCATAACCAGTAAAAATGAAATAATAGGAAGTAGGATCTAGGTTCTTTCTCTTAACTTTAGGAACAAAGATAGAAGTAGGACTACCAAAGATCCTAAGATAAGCCATACTAGGTTTATTTTTAGACCACATTTCTAAATGGGTAGAAATATTCAAGGATTTGTTAGGGACTCTATTTATAATATGAACAATAGTATTCATGGATTTGACCCATAAGAAATTAGAAACATTTTTAGATTGCAACATTGTTCTATCCATTTCTATGATGGTGCAATTTTTTCTTTTAGTAATACCATTTTACTGAGGGGAATAGGGATTTGTTAATTATTTTTTAATATCAAAACTAATAAAAATAGAATAAAATTATTTACTAACATATTTACCACCATTATCAATTCTTAATCTCTTGACAGAAAAATTAGATGCACTTTTAACATAATATTTAAATTCTTTAAACTCAAAAAAAACATTAGATTTATTTTTAATGAAATAAGACCAGATCATTATAGTATAATTATCAATAAAGGAAACAATATACAAATAACCATTAAGAGATATAACTTCAAGAGGTCCTACAACATCACTATGAATTAATTTTAAAGGATGAGAAGAATTTGCATCATGATTCTTGTGAAAGGGGTTAGTATGTTTCTTAACACATAAACAACCCTCACAAGTTTCATGATGAGAAGGGATACAAGGAACTCCTACAATAATATTGTTCACATACATCATGTAAAATTCTAAACTTAACATGTTTTAATATTTCATGCCATAACTAAGATTCATTCTTATTATGCGATGAAAGTAAACATACATAAGGAGAAAATATATATAAACCATTTTTTTGAACTCCTTCAACAATCAAGGAACCAAATTGATTTTTAATGGAAAAATTATATTTAATCAATGTTAAAATAGAATTATCATTTGTAAGTCGAGATAAATATAAAAAATATTTTTAAGTTTAGGTACAAAGAAAACATTATTAATAACAACATTTGAAAACTTTGCTTTTCCATGTTTAGTTGCTTCTAAAAATGAATTATATCCTAAGTAAATTCTTTCATAGACATCTTTAGAATCAAAAAATATATCATATAATCATGTCCTATGGTGTGATGCACCACTATCTAAGATCCATTCATTTTAATTTGAAGCAAATAAAGTAACATATAAACCAATAACATTTGAATCTTGATTATTATTTTGATTAGGGTTTTGATTTTTCTTCTTGTTTTTATTGGATTTCTTTCCTTTGTTATTTAACAATTTTTATTATTAACTTTGTCTTTATTTATATAATAGGCTTATTTTCTATGACCAAACTTACCACATAACTTACAATTTCAATTAAATCTAGGTTTATAATTTTGATTACCAAACTTCTAATTTCTATTCAAGCAATTGGAAAAATTAGGGTTGGATTTATGGTTCTTATTGTTCTCAAAATAGATTTAAGAGTGATAAGTGCTTGAGTGGAATTCTCCTTAGAATCAAAATTGGTCATTACTAATTTATTTTGAATTAAGAGAATAGACAAGGTGGTAATGTTAGGGAGATCTTGCTCAATTTGATAATTAGAATTCAAAATTGAAATAAAATTAATAAAATTTTCATGAATATTTAATTGAA
>JARHVA010002211.1:2080000-2252500 GCA_037957365.1 Torreya grandis
TAACTATGGTGATGCACCTGAGTGTAATTTTGATTCTTAACCCTAAGCATAATGAAACTATATGTAAGATTCAATTACATCAAAGAGCAGACTATGGCATGATTAATGTAATAGACAGAAACAATAGAAACAAAGGCTCACAGTTTTAGACTACCTTCACAATGATACAAGAAACACCAAAAAAGGCACAAAATTTTGTCTTCTTCTTAATTCTTCAGCCACATAAAAGGAATAAAAACATGCACAACTATATTAACTTTACAACTTGAGAAAATAGAATAAAGGCAAATGATATTCCTAGTCACTACTCTTGAAAGTCTAGAAACTCTTGATAATAGTTTCTTCAAAAAATTCTCTCTCTGAGTAACCCCTTTTTTTATGATGATCCCTGCACTCCTCTTTATAGCCTCGAATGTCTCATTCCATCACCTCCTTTCCTGCGTAATTCTATTCTACCTTTATCTCACATGGGACAAATAGACAGTGTTTTCAATGTTTACTGGCCCCAAAAATCTACTTGGTGAACTTCTCCATCTACTAGAAATAACTCCTGATGAGTTTCCCTCTAAATTGATCATGCATTCCCAAAATTACAGCTCAAATTGAACTCTAACTGAGCTAGAAGTGTCTATACAGGACCCTCTATTCTATTAAAATGGAAGAGGACACTTAGTCAATTTCCTAAAAATGTTTTTATTTCTTAGGAGATACCGAAGGATGACACTTGATGCTTTCCACCTAATTTATCAAAGACATGCAAAACTTTCCACTTTCCCTATATCTTGCTCAGGAATGCTCCACCTTTGACACTTGTCACAATCTGCTTCTTTGATACTTAGCAATTTCAACAAAATAAGACTCATCACATTCCTTACCTGAGAAACCTTTAAAAGGGGGAAGGATGTACGTGGCAATCTCTGCCTACTCTTTAGCTATGCTTGTAGAAATATTTTGGATGCATGTTACTCTCCTACGAATGTGACACTTGGTGCTTATGCAGACCTTTGAAATAAAAACTTGGGACCCACCACAATCTTTATTCAGTAATGAAACTCAAAGATGATCTCTTAGATGTCAACACGTGGAGGCTTCCATGGCTTCTGGGAAAATACATGGCATCTTTTGCTGCTCTTGCTAAGGGTATGTGGTGGCTTTTACTTCTCCTAGGAATGGAGTAGAAAGGGGCTCAAAAAGTGACACTTGGCGGCCTCTACTTGTCTTCAGCACTTAAACAAAATGAAACAACGTCTTACTGCCTTTTGAAGGGGTGCTTGACCCCTTTGGTTTTTTGGGATACTCCTTTGAACTGCCCAATGAACCAAGCCATTAAATTGACTAATTGAACCAAAAATGGTTCAATGGTTCAATGATTCAACACTGCACACTGTCTACACATTAATCAAGGTATTGAACCAAGGCATTGAATCGACTGTCTCTCAAATGCCAAAATGTGGTGACTTTCACATTCTTCTAGAAAAGTAGTCCAGAGCCTTCTATGATTGTGACTTGGTGCTTTCCACCTGATCTTGATACTTAGCTTGTTGAAACCTTTTGCCAAAAAATAAATGAAATGTGAGTGATGAAAAGGAACGTGGATGCTGACACGTGGTGTGTTCCACTGAGTTGTTATTGGATAAATGGCAGATTTTGTGGCCCTCTTGAAAGTTATGAAAGGTGCCTCAGATGATGCCACTTGTTTGGTTCCATATCTCAGAAAGTGACACTTGGCAGCTTCTGCTTGAATTTTAACTTGGGCAAAAATGAAACAAAAGAATCAAAAAGGGAAAAAGAACCCGTGTTCGGATGATGCCACTTGGTAGCTTCCATTTCTCTTCAACACTTAGACAAAAAATGAATCAAATGAATCAAGCCCATGCTCTATTTCAAAAAAAATCCGTCACGACCCAGGTATGTGAGAACAAAATTTGTAGTGCACAACTAACAATCAAAATGCAACATAGAGTAAAAATTTTTACTCTATAGTTACTGGTGACCCCTAAGACTTTTGATCCTACTCAAAAAGAAACCACACTCTCACTAGGTCAAAATTGCAAAATTTTATAGATTTAACAATGTTGTTTGGTAGGTGGACCACTCATGGTCAAATAACCCTTGCTTGTTCTGCAATTCAATGAAGGATAAATCAAGGTTGATGATATCCTTGTGCAAATTTTTTTTAAAAATTTGAACTGTAGCCTTCAACTTGAATTCAAGCTAGGAAATAGGAACCAGAACAGCTTCTACTTCTGAGAATGAGGAATCATCTCGTAAGTTCTGAAAAATTGTTTGATCATTCTATTTGGCCAATAGCAATGGTTCAATTTGATCAACCATTAGCACTATGCTATCATTAGGAAATGGAGAAGGAAGGCCCAAACTGACTAGATCTTCGATATGTTGCTTCATCTCACTGATGCCTTCTTTCATGATGTTGAAGAGCTCTCTACAACTATTGGCTATAGAATTACAACTGAGAACCTCATTGACTCTCTTTATGGTGACCATTCTGTCAGTGATTCCTATAGCTAGCAATGTCACATTTGTTGCATCATAGAGATTCTATAGCAACATTTGAGAGTCTATTACTCTGTCAGAAATTGTAGTCAGAGTGTTCTACACTGAATCTCCCACCTTTTCACACAATTTTTGTGCATTTAACAAGAAGGTGAGGGAAGGCCTAAGCTATAAAATCTCTGAGGAGATTCTTTTTCACATGGATTCATAGAGCTCCTTTACCAGTTTTATCACTCTGACACTCTTTGGCCTATCAGCCAGTTCTAGTTTCAGTTGTGCCACTCTCTGTTGCTCCACTTGGAATTGGGCTTGAAAATTCGCAACATTATTTGATTCACCCAGCAACTTTTGCTACAATTAAGTAACTTGCAACTGATGTTCTTTGTATTTTCCTTGTAACACTACTTTCTCCCACCTAAGGTTCATCACTGTATCCTTTGCATGTGTTAGATCTACCTTTAAGGAATCATTCTAGGCTTGGACTATTTGGTGAATCTGAAAGGAAATAGTATATTATAACTATTTATTTAGACCTGCTATTTCATTATCTTTCTTGTTTATTTCTTCAGTCAAACTATTATAGTTTGCCTTTTCCTTGGCCAAATTGGCCTCCATCTTTTGTAGCTTTCTTGACATTTTCAAGTAGTCTTCTGTGATTATAGAAGTGGATTCGGTCAACAACTCAACTCTATCTTGGGGCCTAAAAAAAGACATGTTAATGGCCACTACATCCATTGAGTAGTCCTCAAGCTACATTTGATCAGCTGGCTTGATAACATTTGGTGACAAATGGGTCACCATCAATTGTTGCTGAATTGGGTCAAATTGTGACTGCAGATGAGGTGTAGCCAGTGCCTTATTTTCCTTTGTCCTCTTTTTCTCTCTTCAAGCTTCCCTTGCCATTCACATAGCATTTTCTTGGGTCAGGAAGGTAGAAGGAGAGGCAATGTGCCCACCTGCAAAAGGATGTCCCTATGGCAGACCATATTGAATAGCCAATTGTTGGCTATGGGCAATCTAAGGAATTTTTTTTTGGGAATAGAGGGGGAGAAATGGGGTAACATTAAAAACTGAGGAGGCACAGATGGCGCAAAGTGAGAAATGGGAATGGCAGAAGTGGCAGGGGATGCTACCTAGCTAGATGAGATCATTGTGCCAACGAGAGAAGAAAAAGGCTGAGAAAATTATCTGAGGAGTAACTATGGCACTCTGTAATTGATGTTGTTGGGTTTTTGTCTCCTCTTCCATAGCCAACTGAAATTGCACCCTCCTTCATTTCTTGGGTGTCTACTCTTCTGTCTATGTTCTCTTACCTTCCACATCCACTTATGTCATCAGGGATGCTTGTGGAGAATTGGGAACTTTGATGACTTCTGATGATGGGGAAGCTTTTGGTGGTGAATGAACCACACTCTTTTGTTTATCCAAGATGCTGAGAGGTTGGGGCCAAACTGACACAGTTGTTGTAGCTACAATTTGTTCTGAGGTTTGTGGCTCTTGGCTTGGCTTGGCTTCTTGTTCTATACCTTGTATTGGCAAATTAGTTGTCTTCAGGCTAGATGTAAGGGAGAGATGGCACTCATCCCATAGTTCTTCCCACCTCTCATCTATGTCTACATTCTCAAAAGAATGGGTGGTTTGATAAATCTCCTTCTTATATTTCCAATAGGCTTCTATCTTCTCCGCATCCTAATATTTATTCTTCAATGCTCTTCTCAAGCTAGAAGTCATTCTGATTTTGGGATCATAATCCCTCTACTTAATGTAGAAAGTTTCCCATGGTCTATTTTGCATAGGGGACAAATATGATAATTCAACATAAACATTAAGAGCATCTTCTATAAGGTTTTTTTGGGTCTCCCAAAAAGGGCAGCCCTCATATGCAATCTTGGTTGCAACCCTATTATTCCTTATCCAAGAAGTGTTGTAACCATCTGAGTCACATATCCATTTGTCTTTAATTAATAGGAACCCCAAAAAGACCAGATTTTGAAGCAACAAAATTTTAGCATCCCTGGCTTCTAAAACTATGTTACCTGCCATCCACAAGATATCATACATCTTCCTCTTTCATTTTCTAGAACCATAATCATTGTCTACTACTGACACTTGCCTAGTGACTTCTAAAAATGCTAACCTAAGAGTTAGAATCTTTGGTAGCAACATTGTTTCCCCACAAAACCCATGAACTCTTATAATCATATGGTGGGATCCAAAGTAGAAGTCACACAGAATCAGGCAACTGGCCCAGAGGTTTGAAACGTTGGGAAATAATCTATTCATGATTGGTTTGAGGCTGAGGTGGTAAAGAGCAAGGGTAACAAACAGTTCCCATAAATCATATGGGTCACTGGTCCTAGACAAAATATGTGTCCATGCAAACACATGAATGGTCCTTTGGGGATGAAAACTTTGGTCATACATGTTCAGATGCATATGCTAGGTGAAGAGGTTGGCATTTTGGTATAACATGAGATGAAACAAATAAGAAGAGTACTTGAACACTCCTTTTGACATGAACTAGGCTAGTTGCTCCACCATTGTAAAAGTAATTTGCTCCAAAAATTTAAGCCGATATTCTTGGGTATTGTTGACAGTCTTTAGCCTAAGGAGGATAGCCATTTGCTCTGCATAAACTACCATATAATCTTTCATGCTAAAAATGAAAGCCATCATGGACAGTGCATCTTGGTTGGTTTGTATGAATTGCCCCCTTGCTATAAGGAGTGTGGGCACAGTAGTGTTGTCATCACCCATTTGCAATTTAGTTCTTAAGAACCTTAACTTAGTATTGACATTAGCCCACATCCTTTGCATCTTAGCAATAGTGGGAAACATTTCTATACTATCATGGTGTAGGGCTAACATATCTTTGATGGCCTGTGGTGTGATTTGCACCATGAAAGGACCCTGATGAATGGTGCATGAGGTTGTATGGAGCCAGTCTGAACATAATTCAATCAAGTTAGGGCATGGATGCATAGCTGGGACAAGGAACTATGCTAGTTGTGAGGTCCACATCCTCATGCTAAACATCTCATATTGCCTTGATCTAGCTCTCTAAAGGCACCTTTGATGTGCCCCTTCTCTAAGGTTTTTATTGCTGGCTCTTTATAAGATTGGGTCCATGATTCCATCCACATAATCCTTTACTTTTGTTGGGTCACTGGCCTGACCAACGTCTGAAACTCTGGTCCTTGGATAGGCTTTCAATGGTGGCATGATAGCTAAAGCATATGACTTACTTGCTAAAAACCTATCAAGGGATTCGTAAATCCTAGCTTCTTATTGTGAAGATGATGCTCCTTCCATGTCTATGTCTTTTTTTAAATTACTGGTATGAACCACTTGCAAACAAAACACTCTCGCTGAAGCAACTATACTAGGCACTGAAAATTTTCACAACTAATATGATATTTTCTCACAAAATGCAAGAATGCTTGAGAGTTTGTAAACTTTAACTCTTTCTAATGGTATTTATGGACCTATCAAGTCTCTAAAGGCATTAAATTCAAACAACCATTAGTGAATCCTACTCAATCTTCCTAGGATAGTGAGGTAGACACGTTATGTCAGTGGCCATGCATGGTACCTCAGAGATTTCTTAAAGATTGGGAAACATTTAATGCTTCAAGAATCTAAAGATATTTTATTATTTGAAAACTTCCTAAGCTTTCGACTCTTTGTTTAAAACACTTATTTAAATGAAAAGCGAGAAAACAACAATGGGAAAAAAAATAATATGAGAAGGGGAAACTATCTAACTATAATACATTAGAGACCCAAGTTAATTGAAAAGCTTCAAATAGATTCCATTTATAGGAATCTCTTCAGGTTATCTTTCCATAAATTCTAGATCAAATGAATTCTTCTACTTGCACGCATGAATTTTATACGGGCCAGTCCATAATGCTTCAAATTTAGTATGCTGACTTGGCTTGGCGGCTCTCACATCCCATTTCAAAACAATTGAGCCTACTTCAAAATGAGGATTCGAAGTCCTTTTATCAAAATAGTCTTTAACCATTCCTTGATGCTTAATCAATGAATCATGGGCTGTATCCCTCTTTTCCTAAACTTCCAAAAGTTTTGCGAGTCTGACCTGCATGGGGCCATTTTCTTCAATTTCAATTTGTTTGATTAGCTGGAGAGCAGGGATTTCCAAACTTAGGGGAATTACAATAGATTTTCCATATACCAATTCATATGGGGACATTTTTATCACCTACTTAGGTGTGATTCTTTCATCCCATAGTGCTAGATTAAGCACTTTATGCCACTCTTTGTGATGATCAGCCCCTACTCTTTTGATGAGTCTTATCAGGTTCTTGTTGGTTGATTCTACTAGACCATTACCTTGAGGGCAATAGTTAGATGAATTTTTCAGATATATTCCATGTTTCAAGGCAAATTCAAATACTTTAGACCCAAGAATGCTTTAGCATTATCTAAAATTATGGTGTGAGGAGCCCCAAAGTGAGTAGTGATGCTTCCTAGAAAATCTAGGATCACATTCTTCATTGCTTCCTTAAGTGGGACTGCCTCGGTCCATCTGGTGAAATAGTCTGTGGCAGTTAATATCCATTTGTGACCCATACTAGACACTAGATTTATCACTGCAATGAAGTCAAGAGCCCATTGAGCAAAAGGTTCATCCATAATTATAGGACTAAGGGGCATGGCTACATTCCTCCTCAGCCCCATATAATATTGGTAGGATTGACATTTTTTAATCAGCTGATAAAAATTTACAAATAAAGTAGGCCAGATATATCCTACCTCACTTATCTTTATGGCTATGGTCTTTGCAAAAAATGCCCCCCTGATATTCCATGATGCATTTTTTGTAGTATTCTCTTAGCCTCATCCTGTTCTACACATCTTAACAATTTTCCATCAGAATTTCTTTTGAAAAAGACTTATTCAATTACAACAAAATGAACTCCTTGTATCATATAATATCTCCTCTTATTTTGAGGGAGTTTTCTTGGATAAATTCCATACTTCATAAATGAATCTTGCTTGTGACCCAGGATTCCTGTTCAACCTCTTGTATCCTTAACACCATCTCCATCTCTCTTTCTAAATCTGCCTCCTCAAGTAACATCTTTTCAAGATCTTGGGTCATATATTGGCACAAACCCCTGCCTCTGACTAACTTAGTGGGTCTAACCTCTACATCATACTCAAGGATCTTATTGATCCAATTGTCTCTTTCTTTAATGATTTCTCCCTCCATGATGTATTCTCTGACACTTGGCTGAGCTACAAGTATTAGGATTTTGCTCCCTGATATCATATGCCTAAATTTCTTGAGGGATTTTACCATGGCATATGCTTGTCTCTCTAGAAAGTTTTACCTAGTTTGATAATCCCTAAGATTTCTTGAGAAAAAGGCTATTGGGTGTTCTCCCTCTAGCCTATCATCCTTTTGTGTCAAGATAACATCAATACTTAACTCTCCTCCATAGACATACATTACAAAAGGTTTGGAAAAATCTAGGTTTTTAAGCACTGGGGCTGTTGAGATAGCCTTATTGACCTCTTCAAAGGCTTGCCTTCCTTCTGTAGTCCATTTAAAAATCAGGTCTTTCTTTAGCAAGAGTGTCACTGGTCTTACCAAGCCTACAAAATCAAATATGAACCTGTTGACAAAATTAATCTTCTCTAAAAGTGATTGAACTACCTTTTTATTCATTGGAAGAGGTAGGTTCATTATAGCTACAATTCTCTCAGGTTCAATGGAAAATTCTTCTTTAGATACTATATGTCCCAACAATTTGCCCTGAGGTACAACAAAGATGCACTTCTTGGGATTTAGTGATATCCCAAAATCTTGACATTTATTGAAGACAGATTCTAAATGATCAAAATGATCATCAACATTTTTTGAAAAAATAGTGAGGTTATCCAAATAGGCTAGGATGATCCTATTTATAAGTTCCCCAAAGGCTACATTCATAGCTCTTTGAAAGGTGGCACCTGCATTTGATAGACCAAATGGCATCTTAGCATATGCAAATGTTCCCCATTTGGTAGTAAAAGTAGTTTTATACTGATCTTCATCAGCCAACCAAATCTGATTATATACAGAGAAACCATCTAGTAAAGAAAACCTCTCCGATCCAGCCATCGTTTTTAGAATTTGTTCCATGGAGGGCAAGGGATAGTGGTCTTTCAGAGATGCTCTATTTAGATCTCTGAAATCTACACATAGTCTTACATCTCCATTCTTTTTCCTAACTGGTACTAAATTTGATACCCAGGTTGAGTGCTTGATTGGAAATATTATTTTGGAATCTAAAAGTTTCTACAACTCATCTACCATTAGAGACTCAATCCTTGGATTTATCGGCCTCTGTTTCTACCTGATGGGCTTAGAACCCTCAGTTAGTTCTATTGTGTGCTGAATAATGTCTGTATTGTATCCATGAAGGTCTTCATAGCTCTAAGCTATGACTCTGTCATATTTTTTGTATAATTCAATTAATCTTTCTTTCTCTTCTTGAGTTGTAGAATTTATAACTTTTAGCCTTTTCCCATCACTCACCTCTATTTCAGAATAGTCTACTTTGTCTACCTGGAACCTTTTCTTTTTCAAGCTTACATCCTCTGGGTCGAACAATTTTTCTAAGGTGATCAAGCCCTTGGGGAGCTTATTAGTCCTCAATTATATAATCTGATCACCATATGCCTCTCTAATTTTGGTTTGCAACTGATCAACAAACTCATCTGATTGTTGTAAGAATGAGAGTACCTGAGAATCATTTTCAAATACTTGCTAATTTTCATCATTGTTTGGAATGGTCAACCTCACTATAACTTTTACTGACTCATTGTTAATTAATAGGCCAATTGCTGGATCAAACTGTGAGCCAATCTGGGCCATCCTATCAACTTTAGAGTTTTGACTTCTAGGGACTATCTCAATATTGAAAGCTTCAAAATCTTCTATCAAATCTCAAATCCTATGTCTGTAGGATCTCATTCTCACATTTTTGGCTAATGCCTTCTCTCTAATTTGCTTTACTACTAATTCTAAATCTCCTTTTACTTTTAGATTCTTTATTCCCTTTTTCTTGTCTAACAGGAGCCCATGTACTAAATATTCATACTCAACATCATTATTAGTGCAAGCAAATTGGAATCAGATAGCCCTTAAAATTTTATCACCATTTGGAGCAGTAAGACAAATTCTTGCTCCAGCACCATGTTTACTTCTAGCCCCGTCAAAATTCAAGGTCCAGATCTCTGAATCTTGAGTAGTCGGTGCCTCTTCCCTTATAATATTTGGGATTTCCTGGTCCTCATCAAAAATGACATATGTTCCCAAACCAATAGAGTCATAGTTCCCATATGGGTCGCTATGCATCATAGCCAACAACTGGCTATTTTCTTCTTCTTGATCATGCTCAGTCCAGTCACCTAGCTCTTCAACAAAAATCCTTTCTTCCTTATTTAACATAGCATGATCTACCTCTAATCTTGTTGTTGGTTCATTGGTGATATGGTCTTTTGATAGTGGTTCAGATAGAGTTTTCATCTTTGAATCGTATCTAGTTCTCAGGATGAGGTGGGACCAGTCAAGAGACATATATCCTCCTATTTTTGTTGTAAAGTCTCTGGATAAACATAAACCAAAAATAAGAGGTATATCTATGACAACTACATCTTGGTTAACAATTATATTAGGACAAGTATATAACTGCAATGAGAGTTGTTTGATTCTCCCTATGGTTTGTACTGTTTTGCCATCTAGTTGCATAAATCGTTTTGTAAGGGGTTCATATTTTATTTTCAAAGCATCAGCTATTTGCTTTGGCATCACTATAGTACTAGCTCTTGAATCTATCAATGCATTATGCAAGAAATTATTTCCAACTATCAGAGTCAAAAATAAAGGCTCTAGTTTGGATTTACTTACTTGCACTGCATCATTCACAAAGGCTATTATCTTCAGAAGAACCATATCTTTGAGCTTTTTTTTTCCAGAAGTTCTTTCCTTTGTGATAGTACCTTTGGGGACTACTTGGCCTTGCAGAGCTTCTTGTAGTAGTGTCTTCTATTATGGAATATCCAATATATCCCATATTGATACTTGTGTTGGAGTCTTCTTCAATTGATCCACTACATTTATTGGTCCCAAAGACTGAGTTTTTTGAACATAAGGATATTTTGTTTTTTCCTAAGTTTGGGCAAGAGTCCCTTGATCTTACACTAGCTGAGGCACTTCTTGTCTAACAGAAGCATTTCTTTGCCCTTGAGATGGAGGGTTAATCATGATTTGACCACTTATAATCTCAAGCTATTCCACCATTCTCCTCTTTTATTTGGTATAATAATCAGATTGCACCACTGGTCTTTGGGAGGTAGATGCTTTGTTCAAGAAAATTGATTCTTCATCTTCAACCCATGAGAACAAAGCATGTTTCAGGGCTGTTTCTTCCTCTTTTTGCAAGGACATTCCTTGCATCTGAGCCACTAAGACTAAATCCTGCATACTAGGAGATTGGTAGGCTTGATTGTCACTGGTACTGGCAAACTGACCATTCATTCTTCTTTGCTTTGCCACCCTTTGTTGTAGATTACCCTTAGGACAATCTCTAGGCATATGAGCATTATTATAAGGGAAACACCAGGAATTAGTATCATCCACATAATTATTTTACCTTGGAACCATCTCCCTATTTGAGTTGGGAGGAATGGTCTATGAGGGTGTGGGAACTGCAACTAATTGATTCGCTAGCTAATGGTTAGTTTGTTTTGGAGGACCCTGATATTGGTTTGGTTGGGATGAAAATCTATCTCCTTGATAGCCTTGATAAGGAGGCTTAGGTAAAGTATTTTGCTATCTCTTTATATTGATCAACTCATTAGAAAACATCCTTAGGATATTCTTGATATCATCCATCTCAGATGACTGAGCAGGGATATGTTCTTTCACAGATGATTGAGGGTAAGTGTACATAGACATAGGTGGGCTTACAGATTTAGGAACTTCTTGAGGTAATGGCAAGGAATTTTTTTGGATCATGGGTATGGGAGGCCTTGGAGGTAACTTTACAGCATCTATTAAATGATTCTTAGCTTTGACCGCATATTCATAAGCCTTTGGCAAAGTGTGTCCTCCAAGTGACTGAATCATAATAGATATATCTGAATTCAAAGCCTTGAGATAAAACACTATGGCCATACCTAGTAGTGGTCTAGCTGTAGTAGGGATTATGTCCCAAGTTTTTTGAAATTTGGTATTGAAGTCAGTCATGTCTTCCTATGGTCTCCTTTGAATGGTGATTAACTGCTGTAACAAAGAAGACTTATCACCCTTCTCTAAAAATATTTCAAAGAATAGATCTCTGAGCTGATCCCATGTAGATATGGTATTTGGGGTCAAAGACTGATACCATTCTAAAGCCTTCCCTTTAAAAGAAGATACTAATAACCTTATGGCCACATGTTGTTGTGTGACAACATGTTTAGCACATACATCTGATACATCTTGAAGATGTTCTACATGTGTTTTAGAGTCTTGCCCACTGAACTTGGGCAGAGCTTTTAGGGCATTCACTGGGATAGGATGCCAAATGACTAGTGGTGTTGGGAGGATTAAGGGACTACCAGTGTTCCAAATTACATAATTTCTTAGGGGTATGGGGGCTCCCATATTTGGTATTGGTATAAACTGGTTAGCTCTTCTTCTTAGACTTGTTACCAAAGGTGGCAAAAGAATAGTTGGATTTGTAGCAGATTATGATCTGGTGACTGGTCCACAGCTCTAACTCCTCATAGCTCTCTGGTTCATATGGTATTGAAAGAAACTTCAAGACTCAGTTCCATAAGGCATGCCAAAAACTGTTGATGTTTAAAATTGTGCTTGATTCTAATCAACAATAATGGGAAGTTTCAAGATGTGGGACTTGTGTCTTGAAACAACCTCTAGATTTTAGAGAAGCTGGTCTCTTCTTTATATCAAGTGTGGGGGGGGGCAAAAGGATAGGAATTTAAATAAAAATGCAAATGCAAGAAATGAAATCTAACTATGGTGATTTGCCTGAGTGTAATTTTGATCCTTAATCCTAAGCACAATGAAACTATATGTAAGATTCAATTACATCAAAGAGCAGACTATGGCATGATTAATGTAATAGATAGAAATAATAGAAATAGAGGCTCATAGTTTTAGACTACCTTAACAATGATACAAGAAACACCAACAAAGGCACATAATTCTATCTTCTTTTTAATTCTTTAGCCACATAAAAGGCATAGGAACATGCACAGTTATATTAACTTTATAACTTGAGAAAATAGAAAAAAGGCAAATGATATTCCTAATTACTACTCTCAAAAGTCTAAAAACTCTTGATAATAATTTCTTCAAAAAAATATCTCTTTGAGTATCCCCCTTTTTTTATGATGATCCCTGCACTCCTCTTTATAGCTTCGAATGTCTCATTCCATCACCTCCTTTCCCACATAATTCTATTCTGCCTTTATCTCATAGGGGACAAATAGATGACACTTTCAATGTTTGTCAAGCCCAAAAATCTACCTGGTGAACTACTCCATCTACTAGAAATAACTCTTGCTGAGTTTCCCTCTAGATTAATTACACATTCCCAAATTTATGGCCCAAATTGAACTCTAACTGAGCTGGAAGTGTCTATACAGGACCCTCTATTCTGTTGAAATAGAAGAGGACACTTAGTCAATTTCCTAAAAATCTTCTTATTTCTTAGGAGATACTGGAGGACGACACTTGGTGCTTTCTACCTGATTTATCAAAGACATGCGGCACTTTCCACTTTCCCTATATCTTGCTCAAGAATGCTCTGCCTTTGACACCTATTGCAATTCACTTCTTTGATACTTAGTAATTTCAACAAAATAAGACTCATTGCATTCCTTGCCCAAGCAACCTCTAAAAGGGGGAAAGATGTATGTGGTAATCTCTGCCTACTCGTTAGTTATGCTTGTAGAAATATTCAGGATGCATGTTAGGCTCCTACAGATGGTGACACTTAGTGCTTTTGTAGACCTTTGAAATAAAAACCTAAGACCCACCACAATCTTTATTCAGCAATGAAAATTGAAGATGATCTCTTGGATGTCAACACGTGGGGGCTTTTGCGGCTTCTGGAAAGATACGTGGCATCTTCCACTACTCTTGCTAAGGGTATGTGGTAGCTTCTACTTCTCCCAAGAATGGAGTAGAAAGGGGCTTAGCAAGTGACACTTGGCAGCCTCTGCTTATCTTTGACACTTAAACAAAATGAAACAACATCTTACTACCTTCTGAAAGGGTGCTTGACTCCTTTGGTTTTTTGGGATACTCCTTTGAACTACCCAATGAACCAAGCCATTGAACTGACTGATTGAACCAAAAATGGTTCAACGGTTCAACACTGCATGTTGTCTACACATTAACTGAGGTATTGAACCAAAAATGTTGAACCAAGGCATTAAATTGACTATCTCTTAGATGCTGACATGTGGTGACTTTCGTATTCTTATAGAAAAGTAGTCTAGAGCCTTTTGCAATTGCCACTTGGCACTTTTTGCTTGATCTTGATACTTAGCTTGTTGAAACCTTTTGCCAAAAAATAGATGAAACACAGGGGCTAAAAAGGAATGCAGATGCTGACATGTGGTGTGTTCTATTGAGTTGTTATTGGATACATGGCATGTTCCATTACCCTCTTGAAAGTTATGAAAAGTGCCTCAGACGATGCCACTTAGCTGGTTTTGTATCTCAGAAAGTGACACTTGGCATCTTCTGCTCAAATTCAACACTTAGGAAAAAATGAAACAAAAGAATCAAAAAGGGAAAAAGAACCTGTGTTCAGATGACACCATTTGGCAGCTGCCACTGCTCTTTGACACTTAGACAAAAAATGAATCAAATGAATCAAGCCCACACACTATTTCAAAATTCTGTTGTCACGACCTAGGTATGTGAGAACAAAATCTGTAGTGCGCAACTAACAATCGAAATGCAACGTAGAGTAAAAAATTTTACTCTACAATATATATGATGATGATGATGATGATGATGATAATGATGATGATGATGTTAAGTATGGTATATATTGAGAGGGGGGTGAATCCGTATATCATATATCTTATAAAACTTTACCTTAATCAAATTCCACTTAAACAAACATTCAAGATATGCAATAAAACTCAAACAATAAATACCACACAAGATAGAGAGAGACACTAGATATAATATGAAAACCCAATGTGGGAAAAACCATGGAAAACAATCTCAAGTATATGAATGAGTACCAACCAAAATAATATTCACAAGCACCAACATGCAAGAGCACCAACCCCTTTGTTGAGCACAAACCCAAAAACTATTCATGAGCACCAACCCAAAAGATCACCAAACCCTTTGTTGAGCACCAACCCATAGGAGCACCAACCCCTTTATTGAGCACTAACCTAGAAACAATTTGTGAGCACCAACCCATAGGAGCACCAACCCATAGGAGCACCAACCCCTTTATTGAGCACCAACCCAAACAACAATTCATGAGCACCAACCCATAGGAGCACCAACCCCTTTGTTGAGCACCAACCTAGCAATAATTCATGAGCACCAACCGATAAGAGCACCAACCCCTTTGTTTTGTCTGCATCTTATATGCCATGAGAATACCATGAATCTCATCCATCTTTAGCTTGGCTAAATTATTCATCTCCTCGATTGCCAAAAACTTTGCATCATATCTCATTGGTAGAGATCTCAAAACCTTTTGCACCACCATTGACTCATCCAATATTTCTCCAAGACCTTGAATCTGATTTACGATTTGATCAACTCGTAAAAGATAACTTGCTAGATCTTCTTCTTCTTCCATCTTCAAACTTTCAAACTACCTTCTAAAAGTCTAAAGCTTAGCTTGCTAAACCTTTTCATCACCTTTGTAAATATTCTCAAGTTTTACCCAAGCTTCATGAGCAGATTTACATTGCATAACTTTAACAAATTTAGATTCACATAAACCACATAAAATAACATTTAAAGCTTTATAATTACATTCACTTTCCTTCTTTTTTGTTGGATTAATTGTAGATGTCTGTGGCTCTTCATATTCCTCCATCATTGCTTTCCATATGTTGAATCCAAGGGCCATCAAATAAACCTTCATTCTCATGCTCCAAAAATCATAATTTATCCCATCAAACAAAGGTGCCTTATTTGTAGAAAATCCTTCTTGTGACCTAGCCATCGTGCTTTCTTGATCTACCTTTAAGTTATAAAACTTTTTAAAAAGGAACCTATTCTGATACCAATTGTTAAGAACGGTATATACTGAGAGGGGGGTGAATCAGTATATCATATATCTTATAAAACTTTCCCTTAATCAAACTCCACTTAAACAAACATTCAAGATATGCAATAAAACTCAAATAATAAACACCACACAAGATAGAGAGAGACACCAGATATAACGTGGAAACCTAATGTGGGAAAAACCACGGAGAACAATCTCAAGTATATGAATGAGCACCAACCCAAACAATATTCACAAGCACTAACTTGCAAGAGCACCAACCCCTTTGTTGAGCACCAACCCAACAACTATTCATGAGTACCAACCCACATGAGCACCAACCCCTTTGCTGAGTACCAACCCAACAACTATTCATGAGCAGTAACCCACAGGAGTACCAACCCCTTTGTCGAGCACCAACCCAATAATAATTTGTGAGCACCAACCCACATCAACACCAACACCTTTGACGAGCACCAGCCCAACAATAATTCGTGAGAACCAACCCATAGGAGCACCAACCCAGCAACAATTCATGAGCACCAACCCACAAGAGCACCAACCCCTTTGTGTATACCACACACCTATCTCTCAATTTTTCTATCTCAACAAATGATAGTTCATTACAACATTTCTTTCCTCTCTCTTACCTTTGCTCTTCTAAGCTAGATATAACAAATACAAATCATATTCATCTCTCACAATTGCTCTTCTAGGCTAGATATTACAAAATCAAATCAACCTCTATCTCACATATTACAAATGGTTTCTCAAGCTTTTATTTATAGCTTTTCCAGTGAGCTTTGGCCTTCCCCCTTTGTGACCCTTCAATCCTCATGGAAAATGGTGCCAAACTTGTATGACCCTTCATATTCTTGCTTTTTAAAATTCATGTGGTGACCCTTCATGACCAAAAACGTCCTTCCCACTTTTGTCCTTATCTTGGTGACTTTTCGTATTCCTCAAAGTGTCCCTTCATGAGAAATTGTGCTCTTACTCTTTTGTCTTCACTTGGTGACTCTTGGAATTCCCCAAGATGACTCTTCATGGGAAAATGCATCCCATCCTTATTTTGTCTTTACCCCGTGGCTCTTTGAGACTTTCATGGGCCCTTCTTTTGTCTTATATGCAACCAAAAATATATTCATTAATATTAAATAAATATTAACTCACATTAGCCAAGATAAAACTATTACAAACAACATTAAATGCAATGGGGCCTTTATTACCAATAATGCTAGACCTTTGACATTAATGACAATATTTCCAATAGATGACATAATTATTTAAATCCATGTAACCTAATAATATATGTACACAAAAGTATCATACTGTTGTTTAAATCCATGTGTAATGAGAAAAGGTAAATCTTATTGTTAATGATGAATATACAAATGTTTACATGTAATAATTTTTTATTGATAAACATGTAAATTATTTTAAATAAATTAATATATTAATGACATTGATATACAATTAAATTAAATTAAATGTCATAAAATATTATGAATTTAAATCCTATGAATGGATAAATGGCATGTTCTATACCAAGTAAATTTAAAGCCTTTATTTGAAAGAGGTTAAAATATAAAAAAATGGTGTCTTATCAACATTATATTTTACTATTTTAATGAGAAATTATATTTAAAAATTAATTGATTAAAGCTAATAATAGTTTGTAAAAATATATTAAAAAAATTGAAAATGATTTTAAAACTAATAAAGAGAATTTTAATTCACTCTATATGTATTAATATTATATTAAAACTAAAACTCCACTTTTTTATTGGAGAGTGTATCTATATTAATATAAAGAAGCATAAAGTACAATTCCAATCATACAAAAATATGAGTGGAAAAGTCACACCCCATGATCAAAGTCATACCAAGGATAAGCAATTCTTAGGAAAAGGCACAATCTAATATGGGGTCAATAAATGCCACTCTACAAAACATCAAATCAATAGTGCATAACAACTAGGAAAGAAAATAAAAGAGCAAAAAGTAATAAAGAGAACATTTAGGCTGATACAGCAAACATGGTGGTTAGAGAAGGTAGTGGAGAAGGTAGATCCTATGAATTATCTCCCATTCTCACTGAGCAAGAGGATAAACATCCATAGGTATTGGATCCCAACCATATTTTTATGACTTAACATTAGTTTCATCCTTGTTTATATTAGGATAAATGGTAAGAGTAATTTGAGGAAACTTATTATTGGGAGGAGGATCCCAACCCCTATTATCATCTACATAATCTTAAGTGGGAGAGCGCCATTCCCTACCATTGCCTCCATTTTTGGACGATCCACTTAGTCTAGCACATCATGGTGAAGACCAGGAGGTGGTGATTTACAAGGAGAAATACTCATGTGTCATTTCGTATAATGTTTTTAACATGGCCCACATCCTCAACCATAAGGAGGTGAAGGTAAACATGGTATCTCTAGATGTTCTTAGATAATTGCACATGGGGCATTTACCTAATGATTAAGATGTTTAAGGTGGTTAAGTTACAAGAGAACTTTGTTAGTCTATATTTGAATTTGGAGAGTAATATTAGAGAGAACAATAGTTTTATTAGTAATATAAAAAATATGTTCCATTTCTTTATGATTAAATAAAACATAGTTCTTAGCTTTGCAAATTTGAAATAAAATGTCAGTATACAAAATATACAAAAATTTATTGTATTTTATAGGAAGCAGAGAAGAGTCCCCCAAGAGAGCCATCTTCCACATAAAAAATGTAGGTTTAAATAGATGAAATAAGGAATGAATCTAATCACATGAAAACTGAGCATGGGAACAAAACCAAACAAGGTGTTTAATATTATTAGGTTGACAACAAGCTAGGCAAATGGGATTTGAAACCCACATATTCTTAAACTGATAAACCACAAATAATCCTTGATAGAGAATACACCAAATAAAATGTCTTTTTTAGGCTCAATGAGAGCACTCCACACATTGTGAAATATTTTAGACCAAACCCATGGCTATAATAAAGGTTCCATTTGTGGTTGAAAGTATCATTTATAATATGCTATGGGCTTAGTAGATTATATCCTAGCCATAAAGAATACTGAGTGAAGGTAGTTGTTGTGGGCCAATGTCAATATTTCCACTAGGGAGTAAGAATGTGGACCCCAATCATATGAAGATATTCATCAGGTATGGAACCTTAAATTTCTAAAATAGACTCAACATATATATTATTAAAATGAAATTTGTTCTGAACTTGTTGCCAAGAAAGCCAAGACTAGATCACCTTGTAGAAAATATCCCTTATAGTTTTCACACCTTTATTGAATAATATTATTACTTTAATCCAAGGGACTAATAAAAATGGGAATTTGTTAACATTTAGGTAGGGAAACCACCAAAGGGAATGATAATTAAAAGAAATACCATTCTTGAAATCCTCCCCTATCCAAATAAGATGGGGTTTGAGATTTTCCCAAGATTACCATATAGTTTGAATGACAAAAGTACCCTTCATTTTAACTTTTACTGGGGTGATAAGAAGGGTTTGAAGACCTAGACCATGCCAAGCATTTCTTCCATAAGGAACTCCCTGAGAGATGTTATGATGAATAATAATCTTCTAGGATTCATCATCTTCCAAACCATGAATAACCCATTTATCCTTGAGAAAAAGACCTTAAATTTTAATGTCCATAAGACTAAGACCACCTAAATATTTAGGCCTACAAAAAATGTCCCAATAAACTCTATGGAAATCTTTGTAACCTTTAGAATTGTCCTAGAGGAAATCCCTTAAGAGTTTTTATAATTTTCTATAGGTATGATTAGAAGGATCCTATCAAGAATAGTAATACTCATTTGTAGATACCAAGACCTTAGAGTAGATATGAAACTTATTTGCTAAATAAAAATTCTTGATGATCAAAATAAATTTTTTTTCTCAACCCTTTGATCCACATAAGACCACACATTAGAGGGAGAATCCCTAAAAGCAAAAGGGATGCCAAGGAATTTAAATCAAACCCCTAAAATAATCCATTGCCATTGATATCCCTCCAATCAAGGAGGTTTTGGAGTAATATATTGGTAGTATTACTAAATTTTAATCCATTAAATGGATGAGCTTGAGGCTAAACAAAAAAATATGATGATAATCCCTAGCATTATTCACTAACTCTTTTTCTTCCTGAAGATTGAGAAAAGAGCCATCATCAAAATGACCATTTAGTAATTGGTGGTCAGATTGAGGGAGGGAGATACCTTTGACCAAAACTTGAGAAGCATAATTAGCTAACAAGTTACTAAATCCATTTTTTGCTAACATATAGAGAAAAGGGGCTAAAGGATACCTTTATTGGATATAAAAATGATGCTCAAAATAAGAATACTATGATCTATTTATAGTAATACAAGCCCCAACATATTGGAAAATAATATTAACCATTTACACAAACCTAGGACCAAAACCAAGAGCTTGAAGCATGGCTAAATTGAAGGTCCACTCAATACGTTCATAGGATTTTTCAAAATAAATTTTAACAAAAAGGGAATTTTGATTGTAAATCCTATCCCACTCTATGCCTTCCCAAATAGCAATGACATTATCCAAAACATATATGTGTTAGATAAAGCCCATTTGATCACTTATATAAATTAAAGGAAGAAGATGCTTAATCTCAAGGGCTAAATCTTTAGAAATAATCTTGTAAGAAACATTGAGAAGAGTAATATGCCTCTACTTAGTAATATTCTCAGGTTCACTAGCTTTGGGGATAAACTTAATATTATGCCAATTTATAATAGACCCCAAAGAATTTGTTAACACTACTTCAGTATAAACCCTATGGAGATCAAGGCCCATAGTACCCCATAAAGTCTAATAAAAATAACATTGGGTATCCATAAATACCTAAGGATTTATCCATATCCATATGCATAACTTCCTCATGAATATTACTGAGAGATAAATGCATATCAAAATTAACTCATTGGTCATTAGATACTTTACAAGGAATAGCCTAAATCCATTGAGTTGGAGTCACTTCTCATTAAAGAGAGATGGCTTATGCTGAAAACACTCTATGATAATTCTAAAAAAATCCTAAATAATGTCAATAAGTTTGGATAGCTAAGTATTTCCTTGACATCTTTAATTGTATCAACACCCATCTAGAATTCAAAAGAGAAAATAATTCCTTGGTGACTTTGTCCCTAATTTTCATCCAATGCATCTAAGCTCAGATTTGATCCCCTCTGACATTATGTGTCTCATTTATTTGAAGCTTGTGCCTCCAATGTACTACTTGGGTTTGTAAATAAACATTAAAATGAGAAGATTCAAGATCTTGTGATACTTAGAGGTATTTAGAGTTAATATCATTATGAATACATTATACAAAGTAAGTAGTTTTCTTACCATAGACATGAAGAAAGGTGGTAGTTAAATACAAAGGATTTAAACACCACTAGATCCAAAAAATATCCCTCTCAGGCTAAGGAATAAGATTCCAAATTTTGATAATATGCTTTAACATCCTTTCATGTTTAAGGTGGGAAATATTGAGATAAAATTGCATTGATGTAGGCTTTACATGAGGGGTAGAACATTATAAATTGAATTAGGTAGGATGATGGTCTAATAAAAAATTGTCAGGGAGCACCCAAATTGATCTATCATTAATAAAAGAAAAAATAAATATATCTTATTTAGCTAATAATGCTCGGTCTAGCCACTGAAGAACCCTATCTTCTCCTTGGTAGAAATTGGACCAAGTAATCCAAGAATAATTTGAGTTCTTCCTGTGATGATGATTAGAATTAAACACCCCAAATTTGTTACACATATAAAACAAAGCCTCACATTTACTAGCACACAAATGCATAAGAAGGCAACCTTATTTATCCTCAAGAGATTCCACCATGATAAAGTCCCCACAAAGGACTCAATACACATCTAGGAGTGAATCTTCAAACCATCTCCAAAGTGAAGCCTAATTTGTAGCATCATTAGAGGCCTATAAATTTGTAATCCCAATGATGTAATTTACAAAATCAAAAGGAGTCCAAACCACCTGATGAGTGTGGTCAGAACCCCAGGAAACAATGTTCTAAGAAATGTCTAAAGCTAATAGAGTGTTAGCACCACCATGAGTAGTGTCATGCATATTATTATGACAAATATCTCCAAGATAAATGATTAGTGTTACATTTTATAAGAGGAAGACATAAATATTGACCTTTTACAAATAAATAATTTTAATATTGCTAAAAAATTGATAACTGCTCCTAAACACATACTTATGTAGTGGATCAGTAAATCCCTAAACATTCCATGAAAAAAATAACATTGAGAAACATCAAGGTTCATATCATTTTCCTCTATGAGATGTTCAAGTGCAAAAAATAGATTATAAGTTGGCTTGTGTGACATAAATTCACCCATATTAAATGGTTATCTCTTATGAGCCATATAATCCTCCTCATGAGAAGGAGAGGGGATTATGGAGTGTTAGATGACCATTCTATGGTCTAGGGTAATGAATCTACATTCTTCTTCTGATTATTTCATCCCAAGAGATGGTTGTGACTATGGAGCTAAAGGTGGCATATCAACCAAGGTAGCCACCACTTATGGTGTTCATAAAAGTAGAAGATAGGTTTTATTAGGCATAATAGATTTTATAGCTAAGACCAAGGCACACAAGCCACAATAGGTCTATACATAGATAATTGAGGCTTGCTACCACCTTTTTCTTAATTATTCTTTTTATTTATGACTATGGTCTATCAATCATTATTACATTTCTGAGGTTTGGATTCATGCCCACCCTTTTCCTGATAAGTAGGAAGAGAATGTACCATCAAGGGACATTTTCAGATCATGTGATCTGAGGATTGGCACCAAAAACAAGTATTTGGTAAGTTGATATAAATAGTCCACTAATTAAATCTATTACTCATAATTTGAATGTCGATGGACTATTTTAGTTCCTAAGATAAATACAATTCCATAAAAACCCATTTTTTGGGATGAGCCACAAAAAAAATGTTTTACTCATGGCATATGAAGCACCCTATGGGTTTTAATATCTGATCAATAAAATTCTATAGGGGAAATTTAATCTAGGAAATTTGACCCAAACAAGAATTTATAATTTTGCTTTTTCTTAAAATTAAAATTCATGGATCCAGTGAGAAAAAAACAACCAAACTATTATGAATAAATTGAGGGATATAGTTAAAAATGGTTTTACAATGTTCAATATTGGAAAATTGAAACAAAAACAATCCCTTGGTAATTTTCTAGACTCCTTCTAGTTTCACACCATGGCCTTGCCAATGGTTATGAACCCATTATTTCAATAGGCTCTTAGGGGGGACTCTACCCAAAAAATAAGCAATCAAGGTGTAATTATCAAATGATTTAGAAGATTTATAAAATTTATACAAATATTGAACATCTGGTAATGTGTAATTATTATTAACAACATTACCTCATGAAAAACATTTGGGAAGAATTTCCTCACTTATTTCAGCATCATGTTTGCTTTCACTTGCTCTAGATTTCCCTAAATCCATGGATGTAGAGAGAGTGGAAATGAACATTTAAAATAGGGTACACCCTATTTCCTAAAGGGTGACTCATTGCTCAAAATCATTAATAAATGGATAATAAAGTTGAATCCTACCTATATCTATAGGGATCAATAGTGTGATAGAGAAAAATTAAAGGCTCATCAATGCAGATAAGAAAAACCGTTATTAACTATTTATTATGTGTATGTGTGTGGGTGCGTGTATAGAAATACACTTTAAAAATGGATTGGGAAAAATCTAATTTTATTCTAATTATATTAACAATTATAATTAAATAAAAAACATGCATAGTAAAGTTAGATATAAATCAAACTTAGAAAATATAGTTAACTTTAAATATATGATGTTTTATACTTTAATATTTTCTATTTAATAAATAGAACTACACTACATGTATTAAACCTAATATTATTCCTTTAAAAATATTATTATTATTATTAATTATATAACCTTGATAGTTTATATGACTATCATGATTGATGATTCAAAACAAAATCACTGGGTTTTATTTGCTTAATTTGATTTGGTAATTCATCAACTAAGTAATAATAGAAAATATCAATGTAAACACATATATTATAGTATCATATAGTGAGTAAGGATAAAATGGGTTTCATATTCAATATCATTTTTAAAAAATTCAATTTACAAATTATTTGTTCAAGGTATTTTTTTGGAATATCCATCTACCAATTTTTCTATGTAGATCATATGAGTTAGTTTTTACATTTTTTAATCATTATTTTATTTTTAAAAATGACAACCTTATATACCATTGAATGTAATTAGAGAGTGTAAACCTATTTTACCCCCATAAAATCAAATTTTACCAACCAAATTTACAAATCATTTGGATCCTAAGATTTGACTCATGCACCTCTCATTTTGTACTAAAACACCCTCACTACTCTGCTTACACACATGATATGTAATTCTATTGATTGAAGTTTTATTTATTAAATATCAAGTTGAAAATTACCTAAAAATATTTATCTTTATTATTTATGTAGGTTCAGGTAGTATTTTCACTTGTTGGTAAAGTTCTTCCCTTATATATAGGTATAACATATATTCAAGTTTGAGATTGATGATATATTTGTAATAAGATATCTTTCATTTAGCTTTGATATTTTCATCTTTATAAATGGTTTAAACTAGTTTACTTTAAATTTTTTATGTCCACATCACATGAGGGTTACTTCATTATGGATGCTCCAAAATTGTATCCATTTATCAATATTTTTCCAAACTCTTTTTCAATGAAAATGCATTATACATGATTGTTTGGAAATAGTAGGAAGGCTATCATGTTCTAGTTTTTATAACTTATGTTTTTATGACATATATTATTTTAAAGATTCAATTCAATAAGAAACATATTTATATCCATGAGAAGGATAACATAAGGATTATTTATTTTAATTTTAATGTTTTTTTATAATTAATTTTTTATTGATATCAAAAAAATAAGGAAACTTACAAAGACACCAAGAATCTAGCTTTTATAGAAAAGCTAACTTGCTAAATTCTACCTTGAAAATATAGCCAAATCATATATATATATATATATATATATATATATATATATATATATATATATATATATATATATATATATGAAAGTTCAAAGAATTTACATGTATGTCTATCTATTAAACAAGCATTCTAAAAAGGACTTGCATGAAATTCTAGTTAAATTGTTTAGAAATCTATGCATTCTTTTTCATAAATTATTCTAACTATTTCATATCATTATTCTCAAAAATAATTTCCATGTTTCCTTTATTATCTTTTGAGTGGGATTGAAGCTCAAAGTTTTCCATCCAATCTACTACTCGATTTCTTTCTCTCAAGTTATGCTTTAGATTCACTCCCTCAAAATAGTTATGTTTTTTTGCTTCTTTGATTATTTGTTTAATTCTCAAATTAAGGTTTTTTATATTATCAATAGTTATGATGACAACGAGTGAATCCCATTATATTTTTATATTCTTAATATTTTCTTTAGAAGTCAACTTGATTCCTAGAATAAAGCCTTCAATTTCCAATATATATATATATATATATATATATATATATATATATATATATATATATATATATTTTAGTGTAGATAGTTGTATATGATATCACATTACCCTTGTAATTTAATATAACTTCCCCTGCACCTAACTCCCCTATATTGTGTTTTGATTCCCCATAAAAATTTACTTTATACCACCCCTATTCCAGTGGTGCCCATTTGACATTTTCTTTATCATTTCTTTTTCTTTCCTTTTGTTTAGTTTCATAGATTTATAGATCTTTCTAAATGTTCCCTAGTTTTGAAGGATTTTAATTTCCTCTGAATTGACCTCCTTATTTTTCAACTACTTTGAAGAGAGGGTAATTTGACTAATACAAACTTGTAGCTCCATCCAAACTTTCTTTAGAAGCTTATACCTACCATTGTTCTCAAATACTATGGTATTCCATTCAATCCAGACATTTCATGTTAGAATACTTGATCCCATTTACCATATGTCCTTTAAAATATTTAGCTTCTTGTTGCACTTCCACAATCTAAGGTGACATGGGAGATTGTAATTCATAGTCCAAATCAGGTTATACTTTTGTAAAAACTTATTCAAAAATCTCTCGATATAGTTATATTGAAAAAGAAGATCCTCAACACTCTCTTTATTATTGTAACATAAAAAACATCACAACAGTCCTTAGAAGCCTTTATTTTTAATATTTTATCCATTTAGAATCACTTCATGCATGACCAACCATATAAATACTTTTATCTTATTTTAATTTAAAAGTTATAAATAATGAATTATTTTTGGATATAATATTAAAAATAAAAATAAAATATTTTTAATGGAATTATTATACTAAACATAAAAATAAATAAATTTTATAAATAAAATAAAGTATTAGATTTATTTCCAAGTCATGAGATAACATTAAGATAAATGAGTGAAATGAATGCAAATATAACAACATCACCTTGAAATAAACAAGCCACAATGTTGAGATGAATGTGACAAGTGAAGAAACTATCAAATGGATAAAAATCCCACAATAATATGAGAAAATTTTCAACAATGAATATCCAAGTACATAGAAATAAGAAGTTATGAGTGAAAGAAAAAAAATGGCCTTAAGCTAAGAGAACATACAAAATGTAAGATCGAGACTAGATCAACAAGATTATTGTGTCATGAAGAATGGAAGATGAGAGATCTTTATATATGTATTGGAGATAAAGTGAGTTACATGAGAAAACTTCATGTGCATATCAATTGTCTTTAATTATCTTACAAGTGAGGAGGATGTGTGTGATATATGGGGGGAGAAGTTACTTGTACAAGTAACTCCCAAATCCAACAAGTGAATAAAAGATGTGAGTGACACCTCATAAATCTAAGATAAAGTGAATTTATAAATTTAATAAATGTATATATATATATAATACTTAGTAAAAACCTAAAAAACTATAATGAACCAAATAACGCTAATTCTCTAACATGCCCCCTTAAGATTATCTTGGGGTTACAAAAGTAGATAAACCTTTTTAAAATCATGGAAGGAATTTCAAATTACATAATACTCTCCCTTCATATATGCTTCCTTCAAGAGGAATTACAAAAGTTTGAGAAATAAATAGTAATATAAGGTGTTACAAAAAGTCACATGGATGAAGGTGCAATCATCTAGAAATCTCTAAGAATCCTCTTTAGATAATTTGGTTGATCTGAAATAGAACAAAGACCAACAAAAATGAGTAAGATCCAAAAAAACATGTAAGACAAATAAGTTAACATCAACATTTCAAGTTAAGTAACCAATATACCATAAAAAGTACTAAAAATAGATGTACATCAAGGCAATTGAAGCAAAGACAACTTCCATCATAAAGTGCAAAATCCTAAATGAAAATTAGTTAATCGACATAATCAAAGCATATTTCTTTTATAATAAAAAGTAAATAGTTCATAAAAGAGATTAAGGTTATAAAAATTGAGACAAATATGGTTTGTCACTTGTAAAATATATTTGTTGTTAAGAAATCGAATAATTATCACATGAAGACACATCAAAATATCTAGAAGATCCTTTATCTTCAGGAATCTAAATAGTTATAACCTTAGAAGTAGGAGATTTAGTTTTTTACCAACAATACAAAGTCTCATGAGTGGATTTACCACAATAATTTTATGGATGTAATTTATAACATTTAGAGATACGATGTCCATATTTTTCATAGTGCATACAAGGTTTAACATTTGTAAACAAAGAATGAGCATTCCAAGTATTAAAATCAAAATAAGTTGCATTGTAAGTCCATCAATATAGAGGATGATATGATTCAAAATTGTCAATAGAAACATTTTAAGAATTATATACAAGACCTTTAGAATTTCCATTAGAATAAAATAAAATAGATTCAACAATACCATCTCCACAGTTACCAAGACCACCAATAGAATATCCTATGGAATGCATATTTTTTAAGCTGAGGTTGGCAGAAGAAGTGTTTAAAGAAATTTTAGGTTGTTTAGAAGCATAATGAGTTTTACCATTAGAATAAGAAGTATGTGTAAAAGACATAATTTTTCATGTAAAACATCAAAATAAGATTGCATGTTCTAGATTTGGCTATCAAAATTATTTTAAATTGAATGAATAGAATTGTAAATTAGAAATAATATCATTTTGACATTATATTTCATGTTTAAGAGAAATAATTTCATCATTTTTAATATAAAGTTGATGAAAAACATTTTGAGATGCTAAAAATTTACTATTTTGAATTCCATTATGCAAGATATAATCTAACAAAAATAATAATGATTAATAAACAACATGCTTGCACAAGGTTGATTTTCATATCAATTAACTTGTAAATGTAAGTCCACACTAAAGAATCAAATTGCTTCTAAGAGTTAGATTGATTAAGGAAAAAAATTTATGAATATTTGAATATAATTTATTTACAAAAATACTAATAAAAATAAATTAGGGTGAATTAAAAAATAGTAAGGAAGAAAATGGTTTAATATTTGAAACCATATTAGATTTATAATTTAAATGCATATCCTCCAAAGGAACAACATTTTAAGAAACCTCAATCTAAAAAACTTCTAAGCATATATATGCTAAGAATTAAATGATGGTTGTTTATGATTTATAATGGAAATAAAACTTATATTTTTAAAATAACAAATATAAAACAGCATTGAGTTATATATAAATAAGTCCAAACATCGTATTCTATAGTAACCAAGCTCAAATATGCCATTAAAACATGTTGAGGCAAACTCAAATGCTTAGTATGAAGATAAAATGCATATGCTAAAAATATAACTTTGAGAAAAATAATTAAGGACAACATACCTCAGATCAGATATGCCACTCACTTAGCTAATTATCTACACACACCCTGAGAATACAAAATTGCGCCAAAGAAAACAATGAGAATAGATGATACTAAATGGTTAAGGATCCTTCATATGCTAGAGAATACTTTTTTTTATTATAAAAAACCTATGCTATATAGAAGGAAAAGAAACAAGAATATAATAAATATGAAATACTTACCAAGATGTTAATGCAATCTCAAATACATATAGTATGAAGATAAATATTCATATTATAAAAAATTTGAGAACAATAATTGTGGATAGTACAAAGGAACATAACTCAACAAAATAAATACACCCTATGGTGACAAAGGAAGAAAAGTAACACTAAGAAAGGTTGTAATTTATGTTGAGAAGCATTGTCATTAATGTTAAGGTTGATTTCATTGATGTCAATATGCATATGGTGAATATTCATGGTGAGTGGTTTGTTAAGGTATGATCTTGTGTGTTTGATATGATAAGGAATCCATCTGACATGAGAGAATTTGAAGGCAACCTAATGATTATTCTATTGGTTTTTGTCAATGTTATTATAGTTTCATGATAATTTTTCTAATGATTGTTCTTTTTTTATATCATTATTTAGGAAAGCATGTTTGAGTACTAGTCCTTGAGTACAAGGTGTCTTGAGAAGCCTAGTCATAAAAAACATAGTCATATCATGAGCATGTGCATGATGAACATGAAGAGGTATGTGTATAGGTATGATATTATTTGAATAGAATTAAAGTAATGTAATAAAGGTGTAGAATCATCAAGGAGTGTTTCAAGGTTAGTTGTTAAGTTTCAAGTGCTTGAGAAGCCTAGTCATGGCACTAGTCATGGCATGTAAAGTCCTAGTGATAAGTTTTGAGCATGGTGTATTACTGAGATGAATGTATTGAGGCATAAGAGGATATATTATGTTTATTTATCATGCATATAAGGAATCAGATCACTTAGGAGAGTTTAAATGTGAGACTACAAGGGTAAGACCTTAAGTCTAAGTCTACAACTAGACTAGTTCTAAACCCAAACAGACCTAATAAGGTGTCATGAGGTGTTTTCAAGGCATATAAAGGATGTATAGTAGTGGTTAAGAATTATAATAGTTTTTATGGAATGTATATAAGGTTTTGAGAGCTTGGATAGTGGTTAGAATGTAATTTCTAAGAACCAATGTGGTTTGTAGGTCAAGGTCTAAAGTGCAGATGGTGGCCAAATGAGGTATGAGAATCAGATTTCAAGATAAGAATAATAATGTGAGTATTATAAATGGTGTGATATATTTTTATTGGTGTGTTGACCAATTATAAGGTCAAATTTTGAAGGTTTAGGCTTGAAAAAGTGTTGTAAGGTTTCCCAAGTGCATAAAATGAAGAGTTATCTACCTGAGAAGGACTTTCAGGTGTTCATTTGCATGTGTAACATCTACATGACAACCTAATATATTTATGGTATATTGGGAAAATACCTGGCTCAAAATTATAGGAATTATTTTTTTGATGAAGTGGATATGCTTTATGAGTGATCGTTAAGAATGGAAACATGGATTAAACCCTCCTATAACCTTAATAAGGACATGATGTTGAATATTTTGATCAAAAGTGCCTAGAATGGATTGGTATTTCTAGATAAGTTATTGTATTTTGTATTAAACTCTCTAAGGCACCTCTAGTGTGATTGAATTGTTAGGTGTGTGAATAGACCCTACAAGAAAGTGCACATTTCTTAGAGATTTGTTGTAGCAGTCAGAAATGACCAAGTAAAAATTTGAAAATAATTGGATGGAGAATGTTGAGACTATTATTTTATTTCCATGGTTTTTTCTATATAGGTTCTTAAACTGGTCATCCAAGTTGACCAGTCACTAAAAGGCCTAATGGTGAAAACAGTGAGAACTCAGGTCATAGTGAGAAGATGATTAAGGATGTGTTATCATGGAATAGGGATGAAACCAAGTAAATGGATAAATTTATAAATATTTTTAAGAAATTTTAAATTTTTATATAATTATTTGAGGTCAATGAATATGATGAATTTTTTTCTCTCAAGTTGACCTATCTGGTTTAGATGAGATAATGATATACAAGGTCATGAGATTGGTGTAAAAAACTAATATTTTTATTTTGATTGTATTCAATTTATATATAATAATGATATAATTATCTCATAATATATTTTTCATGTGTTTTAAGTCATTTAATATGTCTATATATGCATGAAAGCTCGTTATCACCATGATAGTGCTTTAAGGCAAACTAGCATTTCTAGGTAAGCAAGTTGCACTAATGAATTTGAAGCTCTATGCTCTAACTTGATGTATATAACTCATATGGTGTTTATTTTTGTGACATTAAATTATTTTTAATACTTTTTTTAATATTTTAAGTTAGTGAAAGTGGTTGAAACATTGAAGCCAAAATGGCTTGTCTGGTTCTAGTATGACTATATGTAGTGAGGTCAAAAGATTGGTTTGAAAGACAAATATTTGACATTATATATTATGATTTTTGTATCTGAGATTGTTTTATATATGTCAAAGGATATTTTAAAAGTATATTTTATCATGGTAATAATTCCTTCAAGTGTTTAATATCAAGTTGTTCTTAACTGGGTTTTGGAGTATTCTAGCAGTTCTGAGTGGGCTATTTGCAGAGAAGGTTTTGAGTCCTTTTACCTTATATTGTGAAGTAAAAATTATTTGGTGAATTTTTTTAGGTATTGAGGATTTTTGTATATTATTTTTTCACATTTTTTTAGATAATTTGTGTTTAATATCCTATAGTTGAAGATAGACTTTCTGTAGGTTCATAGACCTAGTTATAAATAATACAAATGGTATGCTTCAAGTGGTGGTTGGGTCTAAAAAGTGACATGGAGAAAATATGATCTTATTATAGTTATATTTTATTGTTTTATGTTATTTTCCTATTGTGTGTGTAGTTTTAAATTGTTCCAAGGAAGACAAAGTTTAACGTGTCCTAAAGTAAACTTAATGGAATTAAGTCTTCATGAGACCTAAAGATGGAATGAGACTTAATTGAATTATGTCAAACCTAAAGGAAATCAAAGAAAATTTGATTCATGTCTATGAGATTTTATAATATATATTCCATGGCCTAACTAAGAGTTTAAGGATGTTTGGTTGACTAAGAAGTATATGAGCAAGAGGCTTGTATAAATATAAGGTAGTTTTAGGCCTATTTGGGTGAGTTGTGAGTACGCAAAAAAAACATATTACAGAGTAGAATGAGGTCTTATATACCATAAAATGATTATATAGGATATATGATGAATGTTTTATATAGGTTATGTGTATGAGGATAAAGTTCATATGACCTAATCAGTCTTGAATAGACCTAATTGCAAGAAGAGACCTAGAAGGCAATTTGAGAGGGCTAAGAGTGTGAAGAGATAAAAAGGCGGTCATAATCAGTTGGTTGAGAAACACAGTTATATAAATGTGATCAAATAAATAATTTTGATGATTTATTTTTGAGTCATATAGTGGGATGGTGCCTCCTTGCAAGTTAGTTCTTGTTAAAGCCTAACTGATTTGGTGCTTAGCTAATTGGGGTTGGTGTTCCATGTGGAGTTGGTACTTCACTAAATTTGGTGTTTTTCTTATATGAATATAGTTCATTTTCATATATAATTTTTTTTTCTTCTCCTTTATGGTTTCTCACATATGTGATATGTTGTTGTGTTTCATGCTTATGTGGACAGGTTTATGCTTGCTAGATCTATATGCTTCTTTGAATGGTTCATGATTTCTTAAGTGAAATTGATAAGAAAGTTTTTAAAGACTAATTTACCCCCCTTATCAGTCATTTTGTTTCTAATAATTTGTATCATAATAGGTCATTTTAAGTAGGCCTAATATCCTAAAGGATATCCTAGAAGCAAGGATGGATAGTCAACAAACCCAAGGTGGTTTCTCTACTAGTAAGGCTCCATTCTTCAATGAAAATAATTATTATTTTTAGAGCATGATCATGAGTACATTTATAATTTCAATGGGCCATGGAATATGGTAGTTATTTGTGGATGGATACACTCCACCTCCTAACCACCAACTAATGCAATAGGCAAGATGGAAAGTGAGAGCAATTCCAAGGAAATTAATGCCATTATATGTGGTCTATCAGAGACATATTTTTTGAAAGTGATGTACTATGAGTCATCTAAGTTAATATGAGAAAAATTGAAGACTATCTATGAAGAAGACACCAAGATAAAGATGGCCAAGTTGTAGACCCACTAGAGATTGTTTGAAAGTCTAAAAATGAATGAAGATAAAACCATTACATCTTACCTATTTAGGGTTGATAAAGTTGTCAATGTAATTAGAGGATTGGGAAAATAAGTGAAAGAGTCTATAGTTGTTTAAAATTTATTGAGATCACTAAATCATAAGTTTGATTCTAAGGTGTCTACAATAGAAGAGATGCAATATTTAGACAAACTAGATATAGATAAGATTTATGGTATTTTGACTACCTATGAGATGATAAAAAATGAAGGAAGACCTCTCAAGAAGGAAGAAGCATTTAAAGCTAAGAAGAAGTCAAAATCCAAGAAGTTATAAGATAAGGAATTTTTAGATGTTAATGATGATTAATTGATAGCTCTATTTTCAAGAAAATTGAGGTTTGGCTCTAGTAAGTACAAACATAATTTACCCTTTAAATGTTTCAACTATGGTAAGATTGGTCATTTTGCATCTAAGTGCCCTAACAAGGATAAGAATGAGCATGATGAAGAACATGATGAACATCAAGGATATGATAATAAGGTCTATAAGCCTAGAAAAAATAAGAAATATGAAGATAAGAAAGGGTCATTCAAGAACAAGATAGGTTTTTATATCGAAGAAGATAACTCATCTGATGTAAGTGACACAAGCACATATGATAGTAATGATGACAGAACTAAAAATGAACATGAAAACAATGAAACCTTATTCATGTCTATATAAATAGTCAATGAGGGTTTCTCAAATGGGAAAGGCCTTTTGGTTGATGAAGAATCAGATGAAGTAAACCTTGAGGTAGAATTGGTGAGTGTTTTAGAGGAGTTGAAGTTCTAAAGAAAGAATAATCACAAACTAAGATAATTAGTTAAGGAATATGAAGAGATAATTGATTTTTTATAGGAGAGATTGAGTAACACATCTAAGTAATATGATGAGATCATCAATATGATTAAAACACGAATGGAGATAGTCATTGTAAGCCTAAAGGCTAAATAGGAAGAATGCACTAAGTATGAGAGTGAAGTGGAATTTTAAATTTGAGTTGGATCAATCATCTATCAAGATGAATACCTATGAGATGTTTTAAAAGATAATTTAGGCTATATATGACATCTTGAGTAGTCAAAAGTCTACACGTGATAAGACTAGTCTTGGTTTCAAAAAAGACTAAAAGAAGGCAGCTCAAGTCAAGGAGAAGGATAATAAAGACAAGAATATCAAAATGAAAAGACCAATTAGAAAACATAATGGAATAAGGTACATTAATTCATTTAATGGTTACTATTATACATGTAATAAGTTTGGTCATAGAACAAGAGTGTGTAAAAGATCCTCTAAAAAGGAATATGCATGGGGTTATGAAAGGAATCATCAATCAAGAGGTATGTATAAGGTGTTTTTTATACAATTTCATAATGTGGGACACATTTTAAGATTATGTCCTAATATAGGTATAAGGACATCAAGTCAAAAAAATAGATTTGAATCCCCTAGAGTGCAAGTGAGAAGGCAAATGAATGTGTGTAAACAAAAGATAGTCAAAGTTAGTCATGATCAATCTACAAGCTCAAATAGATTGTTTACTATGGTAGAACATAATTCAAATGCTAAATAAATTCATATATTTAAATTTTTAGATCATATTGATGATCAAATGGTTGATGAAAAGATCAAACCTATATTTCCAACCAAGCCTACAAATATATTGAAGGATATTCAGTCTTGTGAAAACATGGAGATCTTGGAATATCCTCAGCTTGTTTTGGTTTAGTGTCTTATGGAAAGGGGTGACTCCATTAAGATTCATGGAGACACTCTTTAGTTATAAAAATCATGGTGTATTCTTGTTTTTATGGGGAAATATTAAGGTTGTTGACTGATCTTGATCTATGTTGAGAAGTGGTATCATAATCTGAATTAATTTGAATGTGGTATGTATGGCATAAGGGGGAGCATTTTCCTATAATGATTCATATTTTGTGTATTGATATTTTTCTCAAGGGAGGTGTTTTTATATAATTTTTAGGATGTGTGACCATTTTTAATTAATTTCAAAGGGGGAGAAATTTCAAGAAGGAATATTGAGCAGATTGGGGGAGATGAGAGTGATCAGATTGAAGAATGTTTTGTTATCAATGATAAAGGGGTATATTGTTGAGAAGTGTTATCATTGATGTAAAGTTTGATTTAACTGATGTTAAGATGAATCTGGTAATTATGCATGGTGATTGGTTTTTTGAGGTATGATCTTGTGTTCTTGATATGACAAGGAAGCCATGTGATGTGAGAGAATTTGAAGGCAACCTGATGTCTCTTCTATTGAGAGATAATTTGAAAACAACCTAATGATTCTTATAGTAGTTTTTGAAAAGGTTTTTTTAGTGTTTTTATAATTATATCTAATTAATTTTATTGTTTTATATCATCATTGAGGTAAACATGTTTGAGTACTAGTCCTTGAGTACAAGGTGTTTTAAGAAGCCTAGTCATAACAATCATAGTCATATCATGAGCATGTGTATGATGATAATGAAGAGGTATATGTACAGATATGATATTGTTTTAGGAGCATGAAATTAATGTGAGAAAGTTTTATAATAAACAAGGAGTGTTTCAAGGTCAGTTTTTAAGTTTCAAGTGATTGAGAAGCCTAGTCATGGCTCTAGTCATAGCATGTAAAATCCAAGTGAGAAGGTTTGAGCATGGTGGCTTGGTGAGATGAATGTATATAGGAATAAGAGGATTTATTATTTTAATTTATCATTAATATGAGTCATTATATAACTTATGAGAGTTTCAATATGAGCTTATAGGGGTAAGACCTTGTGTCTAAGTCTACAACTAGGCTAGTTCTAGACCTTGCCTAACCTAATGAGGTGTCATGAGGTGTTATCAAGGAATATTAAGGATGTATGGTAGTGGTTGAGAATGATAAGAGTTTTTATGTCATGTATATTATGTGTTGAGATATTTGAGAGTGGTTATAAGGTTATTTCAAGGACTAATGTGGTTTATAGGTCAATGTCTAGAGAGCAGAAAGAGACATGGTGGCCAAATGAAGTATGAGATTTAGATTTCAAGATAAGAATGAGAATGTGAGAATTTTAAATGGCATAATATATTTTACCAAGTTTTTTTTAAAAAATTTTAGGTCAAAATTTTAAGTTTTAGGCTTGAACAAGTGTTTTAAGGTCTCTCAAGTGCACAAGATGAAGAGTTGTCTACCGAAGAAGGACTTTCAACTGCTCATTGGCATGTTTAACCTATGCATGAGAACTTAATATATTTTTGGTATATTGGTAAGGTATCTAAATAAAAAATTTAGGAATTATATTTTGTATTAAGGGGTTATGCTTTATGAATGATCGTTAAGAGTGGAAAAAGGCTTAAACCCTCATAAAACCCTAATAAGGACCCAATGTTGAATATGTTAATCAAAATTACCCAAAATATATTAGTACTGATAGAAAAGTTATTTGAGGTTGTACTCAACTCTTTCAATCACCTCCAAGTGTGATTGAGTTGTCAGGTGTGTGAGTAGACCCAAAAGGAAAGTACACATTTTTTAGAGATTTGATGTAGCAGTCAGAGTTGACCAAGTCAAAGTATGCAAATAATTGGATAGAAAAGGTTGAGATTTTTATTTAATTTATATGGTGGTTTTTATATAGGTTATATCTCTCATGGGTGATAAATTGGTCATCCAATTTTACTAGTCACTAATAGGCCTAATGGTGAAAATAGTGAGAAACCCAAGCAACAATGAGAAGATGATTAGGGATGTGTTATCATGGAATAGGGATGTAGCAAATTTTATGGAGAAAATTTTAGAGAATTTTAAGACATTTTAATGTTAGATATAAGTTTTTTATGTTAGTGAATATGATGAAAAAGTTTCTCACAAATTGACATGTCTGGTTTAGATGAGACTATGATATACAAGGTCATGAGATTAGTCTACAAAACTAATATTTTCCTTCTGAATATATTAAATTTATATATAATGATTATCTAATTATATAATAATATAATTTTCATTCCTTTTAATTAATTTAATATGTCTATACAAGTGTTTAAGGTCATTATCACCATGACTATACTTTAAGGCAAACTGGTAGTTCTAGGTAAGCAAGTTGTAGTGATGAGTTTGAGGATCTATGCTCTAAGTTGATGTATATAATGAATATCATTTTATTTTGTATGACTTTAAATTATTTATCATACTTTTGTAAATAATTTTAGTTAGTGATAGTGGTTGAAACATTGAAGCCAAAATTGCTTCTCTAGTTCTAGACTGATTATATTTAGTGAGGTCAAAAGATTGGTCTGTAAGACCAATATTTGTCATTATAACTTATGATTTTTATATTTTTTAGTGGTATATATATGTTAAAATATATTTTTAATGTATCACTTATCATGGGAATTATTACTTCAGGTATTGAATATCAAGTTATTCTTGACTTGGTTTTGGAGTGTTTTGGCAGTTCTGAGTGGGCTATTTACAGAGAAGGTTTTGAGTCCTTTTGATCCATATAATGAAGTATAATTCATTTGATGAATTTTTTTATTATTTTAGGATATATTCATATTATTTTTTACATGTTTTTTTATTAATTTTATGTTTAATCTCATATAGTTAGAGAATGACTTTCTATAGGTTCATAGACCTAATTATGAATAGTATAAATAGTATGCTTCAAGTGGTGGTTGGTTCTAAAAAGTGATATGGAGCCTATATGATCTTATTATATGTATATTTTAATTTTTAAATATATTTTCCTACCATTTTTTGAGTTTAAAAGTGTTTCAAGGAAGGCAAAGTGTAATGTGTCCTAAAGTAGACCTAATGGAATTAGGTCTCCATGAGACCTAAAAATGGAATGAGACATAATTGAGGTATGTCAAACCTAAAGGAACTCAAAGAACATTTTATTCATGTTTATGATATTTCATAATATATATTCCATGGTAGACCTAAGAGTTTATTGATGTTTTGTTGATTAAGAAGAATATGAGCAAGAGGCTTGTATATATATCGGGTAGTTTTAGGCTTATTTGGGTGAGTTGCGAGTAAGAAAAAATTAACATATTAAAGAGTATAAATAGTTTTTGTATACCATTATATGAATATATAGGATATATTATTAATATTTTATATATATTCTATGTATGAGGATCAAATTCATATGACATAATCAGTTTTGAAGAGACCTAATTGAGAGAAGAGACCTAGAAGGAAGTTTGAGAGGGCCAAGAGTGTGAAGGCATAAATAGGTGGTCATCATCATTTGGTTGAGAAACATAGTGTTATAAATGTGATAAAATAAATTAGGTGGTTAAGTTGGTTCTAATTCATCTAGGGGGTTGGTGCCTCCTTGCAAGTTGGTTTTTGTTAAAGCCTAGCTGAGTTGGTGCTTAGCTAGATGAGGTTGGTGCTCCATGTGGATTTGATGTTTCAATAAATTTGGTGTTTTTATTATAGGAATATATTCCATTTTCATATATTAGTGGATTCTCTTCCCCTTAAGGTTTTCCTACATATGTGATATGTTCTTGTATTTCATGCTTATGTGGATAGGTGTTTATGCTTGCTAGATATATATGCTTGTTTGAATGGTTCATGATTTCTTAAGTTAAATTGATAACAAATTATTTGAAGACTTATTCACCCCCCTATCATTAATTTTTCTTCCAACGCATTAGGTTTGCATGTAAATGATCTTACGATGACAAACAAGATGTAGCCAAAACTAAACATGGGGGAGAGATAAGACTACAAAAAGAAAGATAAATGGACCTTATAAAAAAACTTGATAACCAAGATGATAAATTTTAGACTGCACCAAAATATAAAATAAGACTATGTAGAGCTAAACTCAAAAAAATGTTGAGTAAATGGTGAACCAGATACTATGTAAGGAGAGATAATAACATAGAGAAATATCAAGTGAATAAAACTCAAAGAAATTAGAGGGAAAAACTCCTTTTTTACCTTAAAATATACACACACACACCAAAAAATAATAATCAAAATTATACACCTTATCACTTTGATACCATATTAATTTATTTCCTAGGTCATGAGATAATGTTGACATAAATGAGAAAATTGAATTTAAATAGAACAACATCACCTTTAAATAAAAAAGCCACAATGTTGAGATGCATGTGATAAGTGGGGAAACTATAGAATAGATAAAAACCTCACATTAATATTATAATATTTTCAAAAATGAATTTCCAAGTAAATATAAATAAAAAGTTAGGATTGAATGAGAAGAATAGCCTAAAGCCAAGAGAGCATTAAGAATTTAAGAGTAAGACTAGATCAACAAGATTGTTGTGTTATGAGGAATGGGAGAGGAGAGTTATATATATAGAGATAGGAGAGAAAATAATTTACATGAAAAAAATTTATGTTACAAGTGTCTCTAATAATTTTACAAGCAAGGAGGATGTGTGTGACATATGGTGGAAGGAGTTGCTTGTGTAAGTAATTCCTAAATCCAACAAGTGAACAAGAGAGGTGAGTGACACGTCATAAGTCTGGAATAAAATAAATTTATAAATATAATAAATACACACATAACTAATACTTAGGATAAACATAAAAATCTATAGTAAACCTGAATAAAATTAATTCTCTAATAAAAAGGATAATGTACATATGGTTGTGAAAGATATACAACATAAACACATTTACTAAAATGTTCAAGGAGCTAGTAAACTAATATTATATGAAAATAATTTTTAACATTAATGTTGTAAGCCACTTAAGTGCCACATCATCTATTCACTATGAGGATGGGATATTTGAGTGGCCCAATACATTGATGTTAATTATTTTTAAAAAAATTCACTCAAAATTTTTTCTCATTGATATAAATTGTGGAAATGTTATATATTTCAACAAAAAGAGTTATAATAATAATATTATTATTTTAGAAACTAATTTTTTTAATCTCATGTTGACATTATAAGGTATTATGTTATCCATGTAATGGAATTGTGAGGTATGACTACTTTAAATATTGTTAAACTCCCTTACATGTCATAAAACAAAATCATTAACAAATTGTGAGAGTTGTAAACATATATAGATAAATTTGAAGAGTATCTAGGGTAAAATTTATCAAACATTTATATAATATCTTGAAATGAATCCATTTAGTCATGTCTTAAAACTATTAATTTTCTCACCCACCCATTTAAAACTTGAGTCAATGATATATTTTCATAATTACCTTTGGCTATGTGAATAGTTGGGTTGATAAAAGTTCCAATATTTTTTTTTATGGGTCAAAAAAAGGGCTAAGCTTGTCTATTAAAATTATTTATTCAAAAACCCTGGTAAATTAGGTTTATACATAAAGTAAGATACTAAAAATAGAGCTTTAAGTAAGCTTCTATTACATATTATGCATAGATATCGAGTACATATTGATTACCAAAAAAATAGAATAAGAGACTATACATCCTATGAGGAACTAGGATTCATCACCTCTTTGTTTTCCTCGCAAACTGTCTTTAATGATGAGGGATGCCAAGGAAGTTGTCAACTTGTTATCTTCCTTATCAATCAAAATGCCTTTCCATGAAATGATTTACTTGGATACCAATCATGTATTTGAATGCCTTGACTGATGCCACCCATTAAATCACATCTTTTAATGATTAATACCATTAATTATTTTATGATAAATATCACTCTCCACAAGTTGTGATGCTTTAGTTCCCATCATGAGAGAATTTATTAACTTCAGACTAATGTCTTTCAAATTTAATCTTACCCCCTCATTTGTAAAATAGTCTTCTAGTTTGTTGCCTTAATGACCAATGTGTTGGAGGTTAAGAAAGGTGAATATATCCCACAAGTTGTAAAAATACTCTAATATATTGTTGAGATTCTAATTTCCCAAACTTACTTTGTTCTTTGTTTCTAGTATTTTCTGAGAATCACCTTCAATACCAAGACTAAGCTAATTCTTTTTCACTGCAATGTTAATGCCTCTCCAGAGATCCTTGACTTCTACATAGTTATTTGTGAATTTGCCTAAAGTTTTGTTGAATCCAATAAAATTGCCTTTGTAATCCTGAAGACTCCACCAGCCTTAGCCCAACTAGGCTTTCCTTTCACAGCTCCATCAAAGTTGATTTTTATCTTGGGATCTTGGGGAGGAATACAAATCTCTTTGCTTATTTGATTTTAGCAAACCCTATTGTTAGGGATATCATCAAGAGAATATTTCTAATGCATAATAAGAGAGAGTTATTTAGAGGCAATTTTTCCTTGTTGAGGTGGTCAAATGATCAATAACTCCCTGAGGAGTTTTAGAATGGTAGCAATGATAATGTTAACTTCCTTAGCCTCATTTTTTAATATTCTTATGTTTCTTTCCAGCTAAATGTTCCAACATACAAGGCTAGAAGGGTATCTTAGATTTTCTGGATTAGAGGAAAAATGATTTTGGAGTTCCAACTTAACAAATTTTCCTTAAGAGAATTAGGGAAGGCAAAATTGAGATTGAATCTTTTAATAAATAAGCTCCAAATTTTAGAAGAATACTTACAGTGAATGAGAAATGATTTGTTTCTTCTTCACAATTGTAACATAAAATACATTTGGAGGGACCATGAAGCCATTTTTCCTGAGATTACTATGAGTGAGGAGATAATCCCAACAAGTAGTCTAGAAGAAGTCATTTTCTTTAGGTAGACCATGCTTGAACCATACTTGAGAGCTGGGAAAAGAATCAATATTTTGTATGTTCAAAGTCATGACTATTTTGTATCCATCTTTTACTTTATACATACCATATTGAGAGTGCATATAGATTAGTTTTTCCTCCTTTTTAGTGAAATGGAAGGGGTAGATAATCTCGATAAAATCTTTATTCTCATCTAATAGGTGCCTTGGAACCTAGATATCTAGCCAATCATCTTTAGCTCTATTGAAGTAATCTTTAACAAACACTCTGACATGTTTAATACACCAATTGCATATATTTGAATTTTGTCCAATCTATTAAGGGGTTGAGAGCCAATCTAGGCATCAGTCTAGAATTTTGATTTATTACCTTTTCCAAGATTCTATCGAAACATCGATATAATGTTATGATTATCTCTCATCATCAAGTTCCATGCATGTGTACTTGATTTGAGATTACTTATAGTGAAGATTCTTTTTGTAATCATATTATCAAGATATTTTCTACTAAGAATAATGTTCCATAGAGCGTACATCTTTACATATACAATCTCCATACTAGCTTTTCTCACAAATACCAATTCATATTTTTATTGATTCTAAAGCTAAGTCCTCCCCAATCTTGAGGGAGATAGGCTTTTTACCATTTTACAAGAGGCAATTTCTAAACTTCATCCATTCCTCCACATAGGAATATAATTTGAATGGACATGAGGGGTTAAAGCACATAAGTGAGTCCCACTTGGCAGTCAAGTCCATCCAAACCCAAAAAAAATGGGGTTTAAACAAAACCCCTTCGTTCGAACCCCCACATGTACTTTCTGAAAGGGGTCAAATATTTAGTTTATGCATTTGATTAAATTTAGATAAACTAGCCAATGAAATGATTTATTTGGAGGGGATTCAAATGAAGGTGGGTTCAAATGATCCCCCTTCATTCAAAACCCATGTGGCATCAAATCCTCACCTATTGAAGTGGAAAGATACTATTGACCTATAATTTCCACTTTGGATGCCACGTATTAGGATGAAAAAATAAAATAAAAACATGTGGCTCTACATATAAATAAGTCTTTTTATGATATTTCTAATAATGTGATTTTTTTTCAATTTTAAAAATATTTAATATTTATTTTCATTTATTTAATAAAATATACTTATTTATAAAATGAAGTGCCATATGTTTGAAGCATTGGAAAAAAATGAGACTATGGCCAATTTTTTTTGAAAAATATCAATGCACTCGATTTTAATGTCTTTATTCCCATGCTGAAGAAATTAGTCTATTTTGACATATATATATATATATATACATATACATATATATATATATATATACATATATACATACATATATCACGAGAAATCATAATCATTGATATTCCTTGCCTTAATCATTAAAAATTAATTATGTCAAAATAGACTCTATTTTGACATATATATATATATATATATATATATATATATATATATATATATCATGAGAAGTCATAATCATTGATAATCCTTTGCCTTAATCATTAAAAATTAATAAAAAAATTATTTTTAATCAAAAAATTATAAAAAAATAATCTTTCACTACATCCATGTTTCTAAGACCTCTTTGAAAAAATCTTGAGAAAATATTATGTTTTGAGAAAATTATGAGGAGGAGAAAAAAAGTACTCAATAAAACATTTTGTACACGAAACATACACACTGTGTATTTGGGTATTAAAACATATATTTCTAATTTTTTAGAAAAATAACAATTGTAATCTACACTTAAAATGAAATATTTCATTAGTTTACATTGTTTTCACATTTTATATGGTTAAGTCACTATTGTCTATACAAATTGAAAAATGTTCACATTTTCAATTTTTTATCGTCCACTTTGTACCAAAAAGTGGGACACAATATTATGCTTCAACCCTGAGATATTTTTTCACTTTACCAACATGGTCAAAATGGACATCACGTATATAGGCATGGCTTGCAGGCAAGATTTATTAGTTGAATATGACTAGAAAATGAAAACCATTTTCTGTTCCAACCTTCCAACTTGTGCAAGGATCTATCAATCATAGTTTTCAAAGGCCCAAGGATTTGCTTCTTAAGAAGAGAGGAATACCAAGATAAGATCAGGGGAGTTCCCCTAAGTTGATATTGAGAATTCTACATATAGCCCTTTGAGAATATTTATTAGTTTTAAAGAAAAATACTTTTGATTTCTCAATATTGACTTATTGCCCGGTCGCTTGATCATAAAAATTTAGATCTTTCTTGAAAGATGATGCTTCATCAATTGAGGCAACCCCAACAAAGCCAGTGTCATCAATAAAGAGGAGATGAGTAATTCTAGGGGTGTTGTTTGTAATCAAAACACCTTTTAGGTCATTTTATTTTTGAGCTTTGAGATCCATGTTCTTAAATATTTAACAACAATGATAAATAAGTATGGAGACAATGGATCCCCTTACCTGAGACCCATAAATGATTCAAAGAAACAAGCAAGCTCACAGCTGATTAGAATAAAGAATTTAGGAGAGTTGATGCAGCTATGCATCTAATCAATCCAAGGTTGGTTAAATCCAATTTATTTAAGGATAGAGAGGACAAAGTCCCAATTGACTTTGTAAAAATCTTTATTCATATCTAGTTTTATCAGCTTGTTGCTTTGATTTTGAGAATAAACTAAGTGAATCAAAAAATGGGTTATGATGATGCCATCAAGAATTTGTCTCTCAGCCAAAAAACCCCCTTGATCCTTGGAGATAATGTTAGGAAACACTTTTTAAAGCCTATTAGCCATAACTTTGGAAATGAATCTGTAACATACATTGTAAAAGGAGATTGGTCTAAAGGAGTCAAAATACCTTGCTTCTTATTTATTTGGAATGAGGGAAATGAAAGTAAAGTTCATATACATCAAAATTTACTTTGAGCTTCCATATTATTATACTACATTCACCACATTTGGTCCAACAATATCCCAAGAGGATTGATAAAATCTAGTGGTAAAATCATCAAGACCATGGGCTTTATCGGGTTTGAAATAGAACACTACTTGTTTGACTTCATCTTTAGAGATGGGGACAATTAGAGAGGCATTGGTAGCCTCAAAGACCAGAGAAAGGCTATGGATAAGAAATTCTTCTTTGGTAGCAGTTCTATAAATGTCAAATTCTGAAAGAGGGTTTTTGAAAAATTACTTCAATTCCTATTTTATTTGAGCATTTTATGAAATAGTGACCCCTTCAGGAGTAACAATGTTGGTTATAATGTTATAATTTATTTTTAGAATGGTTGTCTTATGAAAAAAATCATTATTTTGTCCCCTTATTTGAGTCGTTTGACTCTGGATTGTTACTTTTAATGTATTTACTCTTGAAGGAGAAGCCTATTCCAATCATCTAAAGTTTTAGTTTCCTCATCTTTGAGTTCTTCCATCATGCCATTAAGAATAGTGTTTTTTTACCAATTCTAAAAGTTCGTCTTGCAAAAAATCCTTTTTGTTTAAAAGATTGTCAAATGGGAGTTTGTTCCATGTGTTTCTCTAAGTTTTTGCTATTTATATTTAGAAGAAGAAGAAACTAAAGTAAAAGGTTTGGGGTTTGTACGTTACCCGGATTAAGTTGTGCACCGTATCCAAGCATTGTAGGAGCTCCTCTTTGGCTATGGAGGAAACACTTGTAGATAAGAATAAGACTTAAACAAAGAAAATGTTAGAAGATGATATGGTGGAATGCCAAGCTACGCACTCGGTCCCGAAAGCATAAGGATCTATAAGAGATGACAGTCCACTATTTAAAGAAAAGAGTTTTGTATAAAAGAAATGATAAAAGACTTAAATAAATGGAAAGGTAGAATATTGTGTACCTATTCCCTGTAGTCCATGTGTCTCAGTAGGCTGATCAAAGGTTTTGTCTAGTCTTAGGGTTGTTTAGATTGGTTTTTTGGTTTGCACAGTCACCGACGTCAGTTATTTTGTCGATGTCGGTAGGTAAATATTGCCGACATCAGTTAGGCTACTGATGTTGGTAGGGGCAATGGGTCTTTAGACAGGTTTCAGGGTATTTCTATGATGCACAGAAGAGTTTCTAAGAGTTTGGAGGTTTGTGCAGGGTTACGAGAAGGTGAATAGGGTCTAAGGAAGGGCAAAAGGTGGAGGGTAGGTGTGAGAAGAGGGAGAGAATAAGAGGAAGGCTTTTCAGCCCTTCCAGGGAGGAAGTCAGGTCTCTTCTCAATAGTACTCAAAAATATCAGATGGAAACTAATTACCAATGTATTCTAAAATACTAAAATGAGATAAAAGAATACTTAGCTCTATTTGGTGAAGAACTAGAGGTGCCAGAGTGATTATTCCTATTGTGGCTGATGTCGAGGTCCTCGTACAATGTTTTCAATCCAATGTTTGGAGTGACTTGTGCAGAGTTTTTGTAGCCAGGAGAGTGATAGTCAAATTTTGATGCTTAGTCTTAGAGTGTGTGCATCGATATGCAAAGAGGTGGGGGGAAACTCAAGGTTAGAGCCTAGCTTATGTAACCAATGTCAGCAATCCCACCGGCATCGGTTGATAGTTGACTGACATCAACGGCTAGAGAATGGGTAAAAGGGCTATTTTTAGCTCTTTGCTCATTTCTCCATCTACCAAGTGCATTTGCCATTGGAGAATGGTCAAAAGATGGGTTTATTAGGCATGAGAGTTAGTTAGAGAATTGGAATGGAGTGAGAATAGGTCTTAGGTAGTTAGGATTTGGAGGATTTAGTCTTAGGGTGACACATAGGGTAAGAAATGGTCTTAGGGTGAGGTGTTTAGGTGAGGTGTCATGGGGGGATGATTAATTTAAAATAAGTAATTTATTTTAAATTAATAAAGTGTGGGTTAGGAATGTTAAAGTTAGAAAGGGACAAAAGCGGGGGTTGACACAATATTGGTGTCTACATTTGCCCCTTTTATCTTGTGGTTTGTCCTGACGAACTGCAAGACAAAAATAGATGTTATTTGCCCCAAATATGGGATGAGGTATTCCCCCTCAAAGTGGGAGTCGTGGGAAGGCAATCTGATATCGGGTGCCAATTTGATAGGCAGTAGATGGGTAAGGTGAAGTTGTAGTGTGAACACTGCAATAGTTGAGATTGTGCATATACCACTTCACGTGATAGGCAGGTCAAATTGTCATAGGTAAGGTTGAGGAGTGCTAAAATTGAAATAACTGGTCCCCAACTTATTAGTGGTAGCTGATTGGGTTAAATGATCAAAGCTATAGCTCAATGGTCATCATGTTCCAAGTATCCTGGGCTAGGAAGTGCTCTAGAAAAACACAAAAATTTCACAAATATTGGGGATCAATTGGAGCGCGATCCGATAATAGGTGTGAGGGTCGTGGACAATTTGCTAATTATTTATGAGGTAGCATATGCAATTAAAACAACCATGGCATAGTTGTCTCAAAAGTGGTCATGGTCTGAGGAGATAGTCACGATCTCCAAGGTCGTTTGTTGAGTTAGGTTGAGATATAAGTGATCTCAAGTATTTGTGGGTTGTGGTTAGGGAGATGTACATGATCTCTAATGTGCCCCATGAGGAGTCTAATATGACTTCTATAGTGTCAGAGCTGGTTGTTTGGGCATGATTTTGGGCATTTGTAAAGAAGGCTATGTTTTGAGGTTGTCGATGTCAATTAGGTAACCGATGTCGGTTATGTATAAAGAAATTAACTACCAACGTCGGTGATAATCAACCGATGTCGGTAGCCTAGGGCACAATTTTGCTGACGTTGGCAGCCTACCAAACCTGACAAAAGTGGATTGGTGGCCCACCAAAAGTCATTTGTGACTTTTAAAGTGGTGAAAAAGTGAGCTTTGAGGTGTCAAGTGATAGAGACCTCTAGTTTGTCCGTGGCAATAGTGTTAGGTGTTAGGTTGTGAGTGGTTGGGAGTGTTGGTGAGTTTAGAGTGTTGTGAGAGTTTTTGGAGGCATTGTGGGCCACCAGCAATTTGATTAAGGAGATAAGTGAAGTAGAGATGGTAGACATTGGGGGAGGCCCTATAAGGGGACCACCACCACCGGCACCCATTATACCACCTCAGCGGTGGCGACGAGATGACGTAGGGTTTGTTTTGTGAATTTTTGAGTGTGTTTGAATTTAATTTAATTTTTGTTATTTTTTAGAATTTTTAGCTGTAGATCAAGGGGGAAGGGTAATTAGAAGGGTGGGTTGGTTAGGTAGGTTAGTTTTAGGAAGTTTTAAGAAGATTTGGGGGTTTTGGGAGTCAAAATGGAGAAGCCTTAATTTTTAGGGCTCACCCCGTTCGGCCTTAGGGTTGAACCAGTCGCTAACGCCAACGGTTCCACTAATGTTAGTCGACAAGGTGACTGACGTCAGTCATGTAGGTGCTAACATCAGTTAGGTAGGTGTTATTGTCAGCACTCTAACTGATGTCAGTTGCCTTAAAATGTTGTTTAAGCCTTAAAAAGTTGAAAATGATAATCTAGAGGGCCAAAGTCATGCCGAGGCACTCCCAAGTGTAGTGATGGGCATATAGGTTTGGTTAGTTGGTATATTAGGTAGACGAATGGGTGAATCACTGAGCTAACCTCAGAAGACCCCGTGTCATCTGAGTGCTGCCTACATAGCCCCTATTTTAAGGGTCTTAGGCTAATGTAGTTTTCCCAGAAAGGGAAGAAGAGTCAAAGAGGTTGGTAGTTGTTTGCATAATGTTGGCTAACATTGTTGCGGTGTTGTTGGTTGGATGCAAGCTAGGTAGACATTAATGCTATGAGATCGGCTCTTGACATTGTTGAGGCAGATGCGTTAAGACATCACAAAAGAGGAGTGGGCACACATGGTCATAGTAGGGCTAGGCAGGTTGCAATGATATTGCTAAGTGGCCTGAGATGTTAGCTTGATGGTGGTATTGATTGAGTAGTGGGATCACACCACCAACACCTTTCACTTGCCCACCAGAGAGTTGATAGCCATAGTTGAGGATGTGTATCAAATTTTGCATTTGCTGATACATGAGGTAGATTTATATGCTTGCTTGAGAGAGGCACATGACATTCATATGGTGACACTATTTGGGGAGCATGCTATTGAGGCTCCTTACCACTCAATGAGTTTTGCTTATGAGCCAGTGTATGTTATAGATGAGGATGAGCATCATCTTTCCATCCTGATGATGATCAACATCATAGTTTACGTTCTTCCTAATGCAGAGGGAGGGAGATTCTCGATCATGATGACTGGGGTTTTGACGGACATGGTTGAGGAGCAGATAGTTTTTGCATGGGCTCCAATATTTTTATCCCAGTTATACAAGGAGCTATGAGGGATCAGCTCGCAGTGGCAGTATAGCTTATGTGTGGGCCACCTCTTGCACTATTGGGCATATGAGCATATAGTATTGATACGACCTCTTGGCCTCCCAGTAGCGATCCAGGCCAGCTTCAGAGTTGGCTTCAGATGATGGCAAGAGGTCATGGCATAGACGCATGTGGATGGCATCATCTAAGATATTGATTACTATAAGGGGTACTGGATGCCCTGATCCCAATGGACATCATTTGGAGGCTGTACCTACTATATCTAGCATTCAGGGATCAGGCAGAGCAGCTAGTGGGTGTTTAGAGCTTGAGATGGGTGAGGGGCAAGCGAGTTGGTGAGCTCAAGAGAGTTCTTACTGAGAGAGTATGATGTTAGTATGGGTTGTTACAGGATGTACCACCTACTTTCCCATAGTATAGGTGAGATGAAATTGAGGTGCCCCTCCCACTACCAGAGGAGATAGAGTGGCTAGATTTTGAGGAGATACCCATAGGACTAGGTGTGGTAAATCCAAGGTGTATAGTGGCATACTCAGCTTGGTGGGTAGGTCAGTATGCCAGGATTCAGAGGGGACCACCTCTTGATCTATAGGCAGTCAATAGAGAGAGAGAGATGCTACCATCTAGGAGAGAGATGCAGCACATGCACAGGTGGTAGTTTTGTAGGGACATGTTATAGTTTTGATGACATAAGTAGCTATTTTGATAGGGCAGGTTACTACATTGTAGGGGCAATTGGCTGTAGCCCAAGCACATGTATTAGTAGGGCAAGGTTTTAGAGGGTAGGGCCCTATTTAGCCACCACCATAGTAGCTAGTGCAAGAGCCAGCTCAGTCAACACCATAGTAGCCACCTCAGCCATAACCACAGAGTTCGTTATAGGGCATGGCATGGAGATCGATGGGTCCACCACAGACTGTACCTATATCTAGGTATAACACTGCATTAGATGAGATCACATATTATGAGGGTGCCATCAGGTAGTTTCTTCAAATCTAGCAATACTCTGAGATGGTAGCTGAGCAGAGATCATATGTCGCATGTTACTGCCTCGAGTTTTCAAAGATAGTGATGGTCATAGAGTGGAGATGATTCAGTGTTGTCACGACCATGACCACCACCACCACCACCACAGCCTTGAGGCATTTGTAGTTATTTGAGATGTATATACCGGCCTGCACGCTGTTGACATGAGATGTACATACATTTTGAGAGAGACATGTATATATTGTACCCTTCATTTGATAGTTAATATATGTAAGATGTTTTGGGTTTTTGACATGTTATGGATGTGATATGTTAATTGTTCTGGTTATGTTAGTATTTTTAGCATTTTCCATATGTTTGATGGTATATTACTTATATGATGATGTTACAGCATTTTCCATATTGTGTGACGGTATATGTTGTAACATAGGTTGTGAGGTTTTTCATTCCTAACAATTTTCCATATTGGTGATGGATGTATGCTAAAAATGAAATGAATTTATTTATACTTCAACACTTTTCCATATTGGTGATGGTATATGCTTGACATAAATTGTGTTTGGTTGATAGTTTCCATGTCTATTGTTTTCCATAGAAACTAATGTGAATGGGCTATGATAATTTATATAACACAAATTGGTATTTGCATTAAATAAATCATGATGTCATGTTAGTGGTTTTGGAAATATGTTTTGGTTGCATGTTATTGGCATGTGACAAAGGTGTGAGAAGTGAAAGGCGCGCTGCTCTTTCATTGACAAGGACTATAATGATAACATAGATAGGGGTATTATAAAAAAAAGCCCCGTTCATGCATTACGTCATTGACCATTAGTTTTTGTTAAAGAAGTACCCTAATCACTTGACATTAAGTGAGCTCAAAATCCCTTGAGTATTTTTGGGGTAATAGGTGTGATTATGAGGATAGCGTAACCCTTTTTTAGTAGGGATAACTTTTCCCCTTTTATAGGTGACCCTGAGAATGACTATAGGCAAGTCCATGACTTAATAGTTTGTAGACTAATCAATGCGAGAAGTCTACTTGGGGATGTTGTTTTGATTTGTGGTCATGTTGAAGCTGATCGGTATGAGAAGCTTCTGAGAGGGTGTTATTTGTAGCAAAATTTGAGCATAGCCATCCTTTGAGGGAATGATTTATAGTTTACTTTGTATGTTTTGAGTTCATTGAATAGCTGTCCTTCAAGGGAGCAGTCTATTAATTACAGTAATAATGCAGCTATCCTTCAAGGGAGCAGTCTACATTTAAAGTTTATGACCTTTGTATATTTTGTTAGGCATCCCCATTTTATGTTTTGTTTGTTGATTGAACTTTTAGTCATGGACAAGACTATAGAGGTTTAGGGGTTTCCCTTTTTATTAGGATAAAAGCATTTACTGCTTTAAAAAAGGGTTAACTAATTGTTGTAGGGGAAAAGGGTTGAAAGGAATAGGAATGAGGATGACAAGGGTTGCTCAAGGGGCGAGCTCAAGTTAAACATCAAGTGAATGATTACTTGGTTAACAGTAGAATGGTCACAGATGCAAGGCATTAAGGGGCTCAGGTTTTGGTCATCCTTCGAGAGAAGATAGATGATAAGTACCTAATCCATACTTGTGTGTTATGATATAAGGTCTGAGTCAATTAGGAGCAAACTTGCCCCATTTGCTTCTTTCCATATTGGTCACATGTTGGTTTTCTTTAAGGATGAGATCTCCAATTTTAAAATCTCGCTCTTTCAGATTTTTGTTGTAGGCATGTTTTGGTTGATGTTGGACGTGAAATTGGTTAGCATGTTGCTAGCATTTGATGCAATGCCGAACATATTTACTGCAGTCTTGGTTAAGAGTGGGCCAATAATAGCCCAGGTAGAGGATGCATTTTGCAACCGAGTTACCACTAAAATGTCCTCCAAAAATCCCATCATGGACTTGTTTGATGGCATGGGATGTCTTAATGGTGGTTAGGCATTAGAGAAGGAGATTGTCAAGACCTCATTTGTAGAGAAGACCCCCTAACATGGTGTATCGAGCAGTACTCTTGATAAAAGCTCGCCATCCATTGCTAGAGAGGTTAGGAGGCATGATAGAATAAGTTAAGTAGTCAACAAGTCATTTATACCAAACATCATGTGGACTAGAGAGGTTAAGAGGAATTTCCCCTAGAGATGTTGGTTGAGATGTGCCCAAAATAGAAATCTTGGGTTTTTTTGGTTGAGAAGGCTTGGCAATTGGATATGTCCAAGGAGTAGAAACCTTCTCTTTTCCTTTAACCTTTAAGGTTTGTGACCTGGTGGCCACATTAATAGTGTTGATTTTGAATAAAGGGCGAGAAGGTGGTAGAGGGACCATAGTCTGATGATGGGATCTCGATGAAGGTGAGGAGGTTTGAGAGACATGGGATGGTGTTGGTGGTTTTTCAAAAGAATCCTTAACAAGAAGGATGTCCTTTTCCAAGTGTTGGTGAATGACAACCTTAAGAGTACAATAATTCTCAGTATCATGCCCAGGTGTGTGATGATATAAGCAGATTTGAGTTTCATCGAACCAAGATGGTTCTGATTCGAGAGGTTGGAATGGTTTAATGGGTGGGAGAGTGATGCTAGAAGAATACAACAATTGATGTAGCAACAAAGCATAGGAACCCACTAATGGATCTACGCTTATAGAGGTTGACATCTTTTGTTTAGGAGTTGTAGAGGGAGTCTTTTGTACCACCTTTTTGGTTGGTGGTGTGGCCACTCATGTTGATGGCACTTTCTTGATGGGAGGTGTTGGATTTTTAGGAAGAAGTATGTTTTTGATGGGTAAAGGGAGCAATGGAGGCAATTTTTTTTGGTTAGGTGTTGGAGTAGGGAGCACTCCTATTAAGGTAGAAGGGTGTGGACCCAAAATAGAGGGTAATGGTGAAGGTGGGGGAGGAGTTCTCTGATGTGGTTTAGCAGCCTTCTTTAGTACGATGCAAGGACCACTAGTATACAGGGTGAGGTTCAAATCTACATTCACTTTTGGGTGAGTGAGGTTTGATACAAGGTGAACACTGAGAGATTTAACCTATTTTGGCATGGTGGACACCTGCGAGGGTTTGGGTTTAGGTGTGGATGATTGAGCTTTTGAAGATTTGGAAGTGAAAGCCTGATACTTGTCAGAGACTTTGGGATAATTTGTCATAGAAGGGTCAATAGTATGAGATGAAGCAGGATGTGTAAGATAAGGAGCCTTAAGTCGCTCCCATAACACCTCATGTTCTAAATTCCTCGAATGGAGAAATCCTAAGTTTTCAGCCAATCGAGAGAAGGGTTTAGAGGATGTTATGCGAGGATTTATAATTGGTCTTTTGGAAGATTTGGGTGGTTGTGAGAGCAGAAACATGTTAGACGCAGCGATCTCAGGCCAAAGGTGAGAGAGAACCATTACCGAATCTTCCTCGACCGAAGTGGGTGAAGTGACAAGTTCTTCTCTCAGTGGAGAAGGGATTAGAGAATTTGGCTCTTCGAGAGGATAGAGTGCAGGGATGATCATGGCTTCTGTGTGTGGTCGAGGAGCAGGAAAAGTATGATCCTCCATTGGTAATAGGAAGGATGAGGGTGGGGCGAGCGGCGTTGGTACCATCAAAGCATCCTCCAATATAAGAGAGGTCAAAGTAGACTCTCATATGTATGAAAGGGGGGTAGATGGAGGACTATCCCCCATTGGTGGAGGACAAATAGGAGAAGAAGGTTCTTCTACCTATGGTGGAGAAATAGGTTGACTAACCTCTTTAGACTGTGGGAGAGGTTGGTTAAGAATAAAAAGAGAAACCATGTCGACTATGCATATATTACACTCTTGAGGGTCATCAGCCATGGTCTGAACGTTATTCTGACTTGGGGGATGGTTAGGGAATGGTTGCCAAAAGATAGCTATGTTTTGGTTAGCCGGTGCATTTGGGTTATCCAAAACAAGATCCCCTTTGTCTAACATATCTTGAATAACGTTTTTGAGGGTTTTGCAATTGTCTGTGTCATGACCCTTAATGCGATGATAATTACAAAAGTCATTTTCCTTAAACCATGCAGGGATGGCTCGTGAGGGATCAAATTAGGGTGGTGGTCAGATTTGAGGGAGGTTGAGGACTCCCTGCTTCACTAGTTTATCTAACACTGAAGCGCATGATTCTCTTATTGGAGTGTATTGATGATGTATATATCATTGTTGGAATTGTCTTGTGATGTTTTATGATGTGGAAGGCTTAGATTGGTTAGTTGTAGTAGAAGATGATGATCTGAGGACCACAATGTTTGTCGATCCCTTGGACTTGGAGTGGGAAGAAGAAGATTTGGAAGAAGGGTCATTGGATTTTGCATTGGTATTTTTACTATGCAATTTGACCTTATCCTCTTCGACTGCACAGAGTTCAAGCTTTTTGGCCATGGTGAAAGCTTCATCAAATGTGCAAAAAGTTTGAACTCGAAAAGTGGATGAGATGTGCTTGGCACATGCTCTTGAAAAGAGCTCAATGAGCTCAGGTTGAGGTAGTGAAAAGGAGAATTGGTTGATCAAACCTCTCCAATGGGCAACGAAGTCAGCTATTGACTCATCATCGAATTGTCTAATAGAATATAGGTCTGTGATGGAGGCCTTCTTAGTGATGTTGATTGAGAAGTGGTTGAGGAATAGCTGAGCTATTTGAGTGAAGGTAAAGAGAGAATGACTGGAAATAGAGCTATACCAATCAAGGGCAGCACCAAAAAGTGACATGGGAAATGTGTGAAGTAATAATGCATCATCATGTGCTATAAGGTAGCAAGCATGTCTAAACACTCATAGATGTTGTTGTGGGTCCTATTTACTCTGAAAATGAGTACATTTTGGGAGTTCCCACTGGTTAGGGTATGGTCGAATAGGGACTGAAGGGTGGATAGGTTCATTATAAATTTGTTCATATGAAAGAACACTCCTTGAACCTGAAATAGATGTCTCAAGGTTGGACATCTTATCCATCAGCATCTTGATTAGATTAGCTAATGGATTGGTAGGAGGGGCACCCCCTAGGTTGTAGGGTACTTGGAAGGCATTGGGAGGGGCGTATGATGTACTTGGTTGTATTTGTGTAGGTGAAACATATTGGTAGTTCGTCATAGGGATTGATGTTGAGGCCAAGGGGTCTTGTGCCGTGAAGTTGGAGGGCACAACTTGACTAGATGCCGCCAAGGGTGGTTGAATGGTGGTGACACTGGTTAAAGGATAGGTGGTCACTCTTGTATTTATTGGTGTAAGAGTGGGTGGGATAGAGACAATCAAGTTCTAGAAAGGTGTCCAACTTGGTTAAATTGTTTCTGGTTGAGGGGGTATGGAAACCCTGATGAAGGTAGGTCTAGGAATAGAAGGAGAGACCAAATCTTGAACATTGGCCATGGTTGGGTTACTGGTTGAGGCAATGGCTTGAGTGACCATAGGTTGGGTAATGGAGGATATTGATATCATTGTCATTTCAATCAAGGAAGTTGGCATCCCATAAATAGGGTTACCTAAAGGATTTCGCATTTGGCTTCTAGCAAGATAATGTTGGAGAGCCTTGACGTTGAGGTCAAGGAATCTCTCAAAGTCTTGATCCCCTTCGAGAATAATAGGAGGTTGATTTGGGGTAGGTTGGATAGGAGTACGCTTAGTGTCTGAAGTATACTCCATTAGATGACTTGGTATGAAAGGCGAAGGTGGGAGTGGTTGTTGACTCACGTGGTCAACAAGAGATTTGGCTTGACTAGGTGTCAAAACCATTCAAGATGAAATGAATTCAGGTTCCAAAAATTGTGTGTTTTAGTTTCAAAAAACTAGAATTTGTGTTTAACAACAAGAAAGCTGGGTTTTAAGCTTGTTGTTTGGAATTTTTTTTTACATAGTGATTGACGTCAGTTGTCTAACCGATGTCGGTAAAGGTATGGTTGTTGACATCAGTGGAAAAACTAATGTCAGTGAAGATATGTTGTCGACATCAGTGGAAAAGCTGATGTTGGTTTTTGTGTAATTGCAGAAACATAGAAAACTGATAGTTTTTTAAAGGAAGAAGAAATTCTAAGTTGTTTTAGACCTCAGAATGATGCGACCTTACCAACTCAAACAATTAGATAAAAATAACAGAATAGATGGTTAGGCAAGCAACCTCTAAAATGTTAGATTCCTAGGAATAAATTTTAGACTCATGGTGGTTTATGCCTTACAAGAATGTGTTTGGGAATTGGGCTTGTAAAATAGGTCCTAGAGAGGAAGTCTATGGCTGGTTTTAGGTTGTGTTTTGGTGCTCAAAGATCTGTGTTAGGTTTAGTACATGGCTTGGTGTTGGGGCTTGCTCCCTTCACTTCATGAACCTAGAGCTAAGCTGGGCCGCTTAGCCAAAATATACTTTGCCTATAGTTTATACTCTGCCAGAGAACAGAGTGGGTCCTCCTCTTGGTAGTGAAGTCCAAGTAGGATCGCCAGGTAGGGTAAGGTATCAACTAGGTGATGAAATCCTAGACGGGCCTTGTCTCAAGTATGTTATATGTTTGATTTGATTGTGATTGTGGTCTGGTTGTGTAACATTTGTGCACTATGATTTATTCATAATGCTTTTAATTACTAAGTGGGCTAAGTATGCATTCAAGCAAGAATGAAATGCAATAGTTTTTTAACCCAAATTGAAATATTTTGTTTAAATGCAAACAATTGGAGAAGAGGTTAAGAGTATGAATTTTTCATTACTCTAAGATGCAAGCAAGAAGTGACAAGAAGAAAAATAAATATGTTCTTTTTAACTTCCGCTAATGGTTTCTTTTTGAAATAAAGAGATAAAAGAAGGATGCAAGAAGAGAATATTTTCCTAATGCATCTATATGAAAATTTTATTTTTAGAAGAAAGCACCTAAGGAAAACTCCAGGGTCCCACCGGACATGCCAGAATGTTTCTTTAAGTTTTTGCTAATTATATTCAGAAGAAGAAGAAACTAAAGTTAAATGTTTGGGGTTTGTACGTTACCCAGATTAAGTTACGCACTGTATCCAAGCGTTGTAGGAGCTCCTCTTTGGTTGTGGAGGAAACACCTGTAGATAAGAATAACACTTAAATAAAGAAAATGTTAGAAGATGATATGGTGGACTACAAAGCTATGCACTCGATCCCATAAGCGTAAGGCTCCATAAGGGATGATAGTCCACTATTTAAAGAAAATAGTTTTGTATAAAAGAAATGATAAAAGACTTAAATAAATGGAAAGGTAGAATATTGTGTACCTATTCCCTATAGTCTGTGTGTCTTAGTAGGCTGGTCAAAGGTTTTGTCTAGTCTTAGGGCTATTTAGATTAGTTTTCTGGTTTACATAGTCGTTAACATTGATTATTCTACCGATGTCGGTAGGTAAATATTGTCGACGTCGATTAGGCTGCTGATGTCAGTAGGAGTAGTGGGTCTTTGGAGGGGTTTCAAGGTATTTTTGTGATGCACAAAAGAGTTTCTAGGAGTTTGGAGGTTTGTACAGGGTTACGGGAAGGTGAATAGGGTCTGAAGAAGGGCAAAAGGTGGAGGGTAGGTGTGAGAAGAGGGAGAGAATAAGAGGAAGGCTTTTTAGCCCTTCCTCGAAGGAAATCGGGTCTCTTCTCAATAGTACTCAGAAATATCAGATGGAAGCTAATTACCAATGTATTTTAAAATATTGAAATGAGATAGAAGAATACTTAGCTCTATTTGGTGAAGAACCAAAGGTACCAAAGTTCTTATTCCTATTGTGGCTAATGTCAAGGTCCTCATACAATGTTTTCAATCTAATGTCTGGAGTGACTTGTGCAGAGTTTTTGTAGCTAGGAGAGCGATAGTCAAATTTTGATGCTTGGTCTCAGAGTGTGCACATTGATATGCGAAGAGGCAGGGGGAAACTAAAGGTTAGAGCCTAGCTTATGTAACTGACGTCGGTGATCCCACCGGCGTTGGTTGATAGTTGACTGACGTCGGCGGCTAGAGAATGGGTAAAAGGGCTATTTTTAGTTCTTTGCCCATCTCTCCATCTGCCAAGTGCATTTTCCATTAGAGAATGGTCAAAAGATAGGTTTATTAGGCACAAGAGTTAGTTAGAGAGTTGGAATGGAGTGAGAATAGGTCTTAGGTAGTTAGGATTTGGAGGATTTAGTCTTAGGTTGACACATAGGGTAAGAAATGGTCTTAGGGTGAGGTGTCTAGGCAAGGTGTCTAGGTGAGGTGTCGTGGGGGAAATGATTAATTTAAAATAAGTAATTTATTTTAAATTAATAAAGTGTGGGTTAGGAATGTTAAAGTTAGAAAGGGACAAAAGGGGGGGTTGACACAATATTGGTGTCTACACCATGTTTTGATTTGAGGATAGATAAGTTTTAGTTTTTGAATAATCCTGTATTGACTCGTGCTTAAGACTAGAGTGTTCTATAGGTTTTGATTTTATCTATTAGAGATTGTTCTTTGTCCACATTAGCTCAAATTTGAATGGCCTAAGTTTAGGATGGGTAGGCTTGGAGAAATTCAAGCTAATAGGCTAGTGATATGAGATAACCTCCATGAGAATATATCATTCAAGAAAATAATCTTATTGAATCCAGTTTGAGCTAAGGAGGAATATGTCCAATCTTTCTGAAATGAAGGCATGACCTAAACACCTAATAAACCAAGTATATGAGCTATATTTGGGTTTAACATCAAAGGTGGAGGTGTCCTCTAAAATAACTTGAAACTTAGTATCAAAGTGGGAAAGAGAGCATGTCCCCCCATATTTATCCAAATGGGAATAGATAGTGTTATAATCTCCTCCAAGAATCCATTTATTAGCAGAAAATTGAGATTTGATGTTTTTGAGAGTCCTTTAGCAAAGAGATATTCTTTAGTTGGTGATGCGACCATATAGATTTACAATATTGAACTCTTGAAAGATCCAAGTATTTTGAATATTTCAACTTACCAATTTGCACAATCATCAAGGAAAAAACTTGAAAGAGTCAAGGGATTCCAAGCCATGGTAATACCACCAAAAGAACCAAAAAAACTCTTGGTAATACAAATAAAATTTTGATACGCCCTTAACTTTTGGTGTGTCTTGGGATATGTGTGGATGAATTGTGGCTTATATGCCTCTTTTATATTCTTGTTACATTTCTCTATGTTCTTAGTTAGGTCAGCTTATGGAGTAACCATGTCTAAGTAGACTATATATATGAGGTAGTGGTTAGTCTTTTATCATCATGTTAAGTATTCTATTCTTAATGCATTATTGTGGAGGTTTCCCCCTTAAAGTGGCTTTGCTATATTATCTAGTGTTTTATTTTGTTGTCAATTGTTGTTGTGTGATTCCTCATATTTACTTATTCTATGTGATATAAAATCATTCTATGTGAACATCTAAGTAATTTTATTACAATTGGCATCAAAGCTTCAATTTGGGCAAGTTTCCTATGGTGTTATTTTTTTAGATCTGGTGAGGTGTAAAATCTGAGGGGAAGGAGTGAAAAAACATAAATTATAATCTAGGAAGAATTATTTTGTTTGTCAAAATAGTATTGTTTGAAATGATTTTTTGAAAAAAAAAATTTAAGAAAAAAAGTCTAGAATTTTTTTTTTTGCCTTGCATAATTGCAATCATTGGATTTAACTCAACGAGATGATCGCAATGGTATATCCTATTGGTACACTTTTTATGCTAATTTTTTTACCCTAGTACACAAAGGTAGTCATTGGATTCATCTTGGCGAGGTGATCACAATGGTACCATCTCTTGATATACTTTTTTTAGGGAAAAAAATCCCTCCTAGGGTTTGTATATGGTTGGTCCTTCTACATGGGGATGAGGGGCAAGAAACTCCTAAGACTCCTAGTGACATGGAATTCGGAACTTTAGATCTATTGATTTCTCAACTATAGGCTAACATAAAGGGCTTGGTATGACATGATGACTTTGTTGTATTTTAAACGAATGTTTCATGGATGCACAAAGAGATTAATGAGGTTCATAGTCAATTGAATTAGATCACTACTTCATTGGATACTCTTTCATCTCAATAACAATCAAACAACCCTCCACTTCATTATTCAAGTCATCCTCCTCTCAACACTAAAAACTCCAATTTTGATATGAAATTGATGTTACCCAAAGTGGACATGTGTAAGATTGATGGTAAGGATCCTCTCACTTGGATTACCCAACTTGAGAATTTATTTGATTTACATCAAACTCCTAGTTTTCAGAAGGTGATAGTGGCATCTTTATATCTGAAACCTAAGTAGTTCATTTGGTATCACTAGTTATGTGCTCAAAATAAAAAGAATGGTGCTCGTATTACATGGTGTATTTTAATTGATGAGTTATTGGCTTATTATTAGAATAATTTATCTAAGAACTACTTCTGCTAGTTAGCCAAACTATGGTAAATGGAAACTGTGAAGGATTATATTCATCAGTTTTAGAATCTATTGTTATGGGTGGAAGACATCACTAAGGAAAATTTAACTGATCTATTTTTGGTGGTCTCAAAGATAGCATCCAATTATAGGTTCAAATTTTTAACCTAGCATCTATATCATAAGCTATCCCACGGGCATGTATGGCAGAGGAAAAAGAGATGGTCAAATTAAAAACCTTCACTACAGGTCATGATTACACCATTCTAAAACCATCATATCCTCAACCCACAAGACTATCACCTTAAAAATTTGAGGAAAAGCGAGCCAAAGGGTTATGTTATGTTGTGACATAAAATAGAGCAAAGACCATCATTGTGCTGAAAAGAAGTTGTTTTACATCGAAGGTGCCAATGAGGATGATGATGATGAGGAGGAGGCACTTGGTAAGGATGAAGAAGGTCTTGAGGAAGAATCTGAAGACTCTCAACTCACTATTTCTTAGCATGCCCTTTTAGGTATTAGTACTCCCCAAAATCTTAAGGTGGTGGGTTTCTTAAAAAAATAAAAGGTCACTATTCTAATTGATTTTGGGAATACACACAACTTGATAAAAAATAAGTTAGATGGTTGCTTGAACTATTTTATTTATTCCACTCTAGAATTTTAGGTCATGATTGTAAATGGTGGCATTGCCATCTACTCAGGAAAATTCTATTGTATTAAGCTGGCCATGAGAGACTACTTGTTGGATTCTCCTATGTTTTCTATTCCCATGGGGGGAGTTGACATTGTTCTGGGAGTATAGTGGCTCCCCACTTTGGGTACTATTGAGATGAATTTCCAAGAATTATTCATGCATTTTTATTCTAATGGAATGATATTTGTGCTAAGGGAATTAAGGGCTAAATCTCCACAACTTATTAGCTCTAATCAAATGACAAATATTCTTTGAAAGGGTGTTGAAGGATTTATAGCTCGCTTGTTTAACATACATATTCATCCAACTCAGCCATCTACACCTCCTGATGTACAATAAGTGATTGATGCCCATTCAGTTATTTTTGGTGACATATCGAAAGGACTTCTACCTAGCCACACACATGATCATGCTATCAAACTTATTCTTGGTAGTATAGCACCCAACATTAGGCCATATAGGTATCCCTATGCCCAGAAAAGTGAAATTGAAAAGATGGTACAAGAAATGTTGGATGCTCATGGTGTGAAAGAAAGATGACACTTGGAAGATGTGTCCTGAATATAGGGAACTCAACAAGTACACTATCAAATATAAGTTTTTTATTCTTATCATTGATGATTTCCTAGATGAATTAAATGGTGTTCTTTATTTTGCCAAGATATATCTATATTTTGGGTATCATCAAATCCAGATCCATGATGAAGACATACCTAAAACTACTTTCAAGACTCATGAGGGCCATTATGAGTTTTTGGTTATGCCTTTTGGGCTAACAAATGCACCATCTACCTTTCAGAGTTTGATGAATAATATTTTTAGGCCATTTTTGAGGAAATTTGCTGTAATATTTTTTAATGATATCCACATTTATAGTAAAAACTGGGAAGACCATTTACACCATGTGAAACAAGTACTCTCAATTTTGGAACAACATCAATTGTATGCCAAAACTTCCAAATGTACCTTTGGATCTTGTGAGGTTGAGTATTTTGGTCATTTGGTTTCGCATACAAGAGCAAAAGTGGATCTTAAAAAAATCCAAGCAATGGTGGACTAGTTGATTCCTAAGACACTCAAGCAACTAAAGGGGTTTCTGGGGCTAACTAGTTACTATCGTAGGTTTGTCAAAAATTATGGTAAAATTGCAGTGCCACTCACATATTTGTTGAATTAAGACTCCTTTTAGTGGACTGATATAGCTACCAAGGCATTTAAATAATTAAAATTGGTGATGTGCACCACTCTAGTGTTGACTACTAATTTTTCCAAGACTTTTATGGTTGAATGTGATGCATCTGGGTATGGTATGAGTGTTGTAATCATGTAAGAAGGTAGACCAATTGAATTTAAAAGTCATGAATTTAAGGGTATAAAAAAACACAAGCCCATTTATGGGAAGGAAATTATTGTGATTTTGCATACAATTAAAAAATGGAGGCCTTATTTGATAGGTTGTCACTTTTAGGTAAAGACTGATTATGATAGTTTCAAATATATTTTGGAAAATAAATTATCATCTAAAGAACAAAAAAAGGGGTAACTAAGATGTTAGGATATGATTTTGAAATAGTTTACAAAAAAGGTAAGGATAATGTAATGGTAGCTGCACTATCTAGAAAAGATAAATCAGTTAAGGCCTTGTTATATGCTATGACCATTCTGTAGGTAGATAGGCTAAAGGAAGCATGATCAAAATGGGACAAAGATAGTGTTATCCATGATTTGATTCAAAATCTTCAGCAAGGTTTGGGTGGATTTGAAAAATTCACATGGAAGGGTGATGCATTATGGTATAGAGACATATTATACCTATGTAATAATTCTCTTCTTAAATAAAAAATCCTTCAGGAACTTCATGTAACTCCAATTGGGGGTCATTACAGATTTTTGAAAACCTATGATAGAATCAAGTAAGAATTTTTTTGGGAAGGACTCAAGGGGGATGTCCAAAAATATGTGGTTGAATGTATGATCTATCAACAAAATAAAGGAGAAACAATCAAAACCCTAGGTCTTTTGCAGCCTTTATCCATCCCAAACCAACATTGGGAAGAGGTGCCTATGGATTTCATTATAGTGTTACTAAGATCTGATGGTCAAAATGTTATCATGGTTGTGGTAGATCATCTCAATTAGTATGCTCTTTTATTCTTTATCATAGCCATTTGTTGCTAGTATAGGAGCTTCTGCTTTTTTTAATACAGTTTTGAAAGTGCATAGTACCTTTAAGATCATTGTTAGTGATCAAGATCCCATCTTCACTAGTAATTTTTGGATTGAGTTATTTACATGTTTGGGCACCTAGTTGGCTCATAGTTCATCTTATCATCCTCAATATGATGGACAAACTGAGGTAGTTAAAAAATGTCTAGAAGGATATCTCTATTGTTTTGTTTTTGATAAACAAGATAAATGGGTTCATTGGTTGCCACTTGTTGAATGGTGGTATAATACTATCATGCATAGTTCTTCCAAAATGTCTCCTTTTATATCATTATATGGATACCATCCATCACTTCAACCTTTAAGGTCCATTGTAAGGTTCGTGCAGTTGAAGAACATACTCACCATCAATAAAAGGTCCTTGCCAGTTTACATGAAAATTTAGCCCTGGCCCAGAATCACATGAAATAACAAGCAGATCAACACATGAATGAGAGGCATTTTGACATTGGTGATTGCGTTTTTGTTCACTTACATCCATATAATAATATGTCCTTGAAGTAATAGAAAAAGGATAACAAGTTGTCCCCTAAGTATTATGGGCCTTATCAGATCTTGAAAAAAATTAGTAGTGTGGCCTACAAGTTAGAGTTTCCATTCTCCACTCACATATCGCTATTATTTCATGTATCATGCTTGAATACAGTCATTGGACACAAACTAGTTACCCTTAAACTTTGACATGTCTTGGGATATGTGTGGCTGACTTATGGCTTACATGCCTCTTTTATATTCTTGTTACATTTCTCTATGTTCTTAGTTAGGTTGGCTTATTGAATAACCATGGCCAAGTAGACTATATATAGGAGGTAGTGGTTACTATTTGATCATCATGTTAAGTATTTTGATCTTAGTGAATTATTGTGGAGGTTGCCCCCTTAAAGTGGCTTTGCTATATTATTAAGTATTCTACTCTGCTATCAATTGTTGTTGTGTGATCTCTCATATTCTTTTATTTTTTACTATATAAAATAATTTTGTGCGAACATCTAATTAATTTCATTACAAATTTCTCCAATTTTTTTTGAAGACTTCAAAACAAAGGGCACAATCCAATTTTATTTTTTTATAAGAATCAAATCTGGTTTCTTAGAGAATATGAGTTATTTCAAAATTCTCTGCTTGTATAGGGCATTGATCCCTCATAAATTCCAAGAAATAATGATCACTGAGATGATTTTGACCTGCTACTGTTGTGGGTGTGGGGTTTATCCCCCTAGAAGAACTTTGTTTTTTGCATAATTTGATGTAAGAAGAGATTTTTTCCCTTTATCTTCCTCTTCATAAGATTTTGGATTCATATATTCCTTAGGCAACATTTATGAAATTCAATTTTTTCTTCCTTTTCTAATATCTATCTGGGCCTCAAGATTTATGGAATTAGAAAGAGGAGGCCTACCATCTTTGCTTTTTTCACTTTGGTTTAATTTAGTGGAAATAGAGGAAACATCAGACGGGAACATACCTAGATTATCAAGAAGATGTTTTAATTGGGCTTGAGATAGGTTGTCCAATCCATCCATGTCTTCTTGATCTTCCTCCAAACTTTCATCCGAGCCTAAAATTTCCCCTTCTTTGATGCTCAGAGGAACAAATAAAGAAGGAATATGTTGATTACCTTAAATAATTTGTTCAAAGCCTTGTGCCAAATATTTTACCAAGCCACCATCATCAATCTCATGATAATCCAAATGCTCCAAAATATCCTCTACCTCTTGTAGTGAAGCAAATTATTTTTCTACATATGAATCAAGGTCTTCATTAGCCATTGTAATATGCTTTTATTTATTCTTGGACCCTTTTTTTTTCATTTTAGTACAATGAAACCCTCATCTTTCTTCTCATCTGTATGTTCTTGTAGAGGAAAATCGTGCACAAAATGACCATAAGAGTGATAATTGCAACAATGAAAGGGCATATATTCATAGTCCAACTCTTGAATCCACTCCCTGGATTCTGATTTGAGGTGCACTAATAGGGGAAGTGGATTTGAGAGGTTCATGTTGACACAAAATACGGCATAAACTACAAGAAGATCATCATTAGATTTTTTTGACCAAGCAAATGAAATCCCGTAACTGATCCCCAATCGATTTAAAGATGTTTTCCTTATAAAATTTAGTGGGGAGCTTGTAAAGTCTTGTCTATATATGAACTTTGTTTAAATTCACGTCCTTAGGGTTGAAGCCTTCTTCCTAAGGTTTCATGATCAAGCCTGCTTGCCATAAGAACCAAGGACTACCTCTAAAGATATCATCCAAATGCTTTTTTTCTATTGAAAATAACTTGGAAAAAACCCCAAAAGTAGCTTGACCTTGGAAAACTTCCAATTCTTTGTAAACCAGCTTTGAAGAATTGAAACCTTAGGCCAATAACCAATGAACTTACATATCAGAGCACATGCTTTGAGGTGATCAATATCTCCTTACAGGTCATAATATTTGATTTGCACCATTGAGATGAGATCTGAGGCAGGTAATATAGAGCCACCTCTTGTTTTCCTAGGAGGAGTGGTCTTTACCTTGTCATGCTTGACTTTAATAGACTTCATCAAATTTGTGCCTTGATCACCCTTATTTGCGCTTGCCATTTCCTTGAACCTTTTGTTGAGATTATATTTACTAGAATGTATTTTATTTTTTTTGTTAAAGTAACCTATGTAACTTGTAATCCCAATATTTGATCTTTATTTGCATTTTTAAAAATTTTGATAGATTATCTAAAACTAGTTCAATTAATCAGAAAAATATAAACCAATAAATAATATTATTATAATAAAAAAGTAATTGATTAGTATTTATAACCCATTTTTAATCCTAGTAAAATATATAACTCAAAACATTACAGTATTAATTATACAATTAAAAAACACAAGAAAGTCGATGAAATAGACAAAATAACATTACAATAAAATTTCAAACAACCATAGTACCTTTTTGAAGAAGTAAGATGGGCTTATTCCTACCAATTTTTTTACTAATTGTATTAGAGATCCAAATTGAAACTTGTTATGTTTTTTCTTCAACTCGTTTGGATAATATTGTTGATGGATTTGTCAGAAGATCTAGGTGAACTCCATGTCCCAATACCTTGAGTCATGACCACAATTTCCTTTGAAAGCTCTAATGATTCTAATGCCTTTGTTCTCTTAATGTCATTTGACTTTGAGATTAAAATCTTAAAAGGGTTGAAACATACATTGACATGCAGATCGACGGCCTTCATTTTCTCTTGAATTTTCTCCATCCCTTTACATAAAGCGAGTGATTTTCTTTTATTTTTAACCAATCATCTGAAAGTCCTCTTTTTCACTCCCTTTTTCAGTAGTAGAAATGAGGGGGTAGTCCCAAACTAAATGACCATCGTTGTGGCACAACAAACACTTAAAAGAAAGTTCTCATAATTCAAAGACTGGTCAAACAACTCTCCCTCTAAAATTTTTAATTATATTCTTCCTAAAAGAAGTTTGCTTATATTTATTTAAACTCTAATTTTTACATAATATGATTCCTATTATAGGTTTTAGAAGAAATATAAATCATCTTTCTAAAATAAGTTTTAACTTTTAATAAAATGGTTTCAACTCACAAATGTGAAGAAAGATCAGAAATCTTAATTAAATTGAAGTTACCATGAAATCCTCTTATAAAAAATAAATATTAAAATTCTATAAAATCATTAACAACCTTGATCTATCAAAAACCCAAAACCTTTATTCAAACACATTCACTCTGTCCTATTTGACTGAAAAACAACCACCCAAACTAACCCAACCCAAAATATTGCATTATCCATTCAATGTCATTATCCGGCTAGTCTGTTGCTTTTTCTTTTGTTTGTCCAAAATCATACATACTAATTTCTTTCCCTTATGAGCTGGTGATTCTGATATTTGGCTCTCCTTTATTTCATGTAGCGTATTAGTAGCTAAACAAATCAATTTTATTATTGGAACGTTTCTAAGTTTTATTAAATCGAAGGTTATATAATAAACTGACAGATAAAAACACGGTACAAGTCTTTACAACTCTTTCTTAAACCCCGTAAAACCAAACAATGGCAAAGAAACAGCAAACCCGTATTTATCGAACAAACCTCAGCAAATAAACAACCAGAAAACCGTGAAACTAAGGTAGAAACCTTAGACCGTAGAACAACAATGCTGTAGAATCAAAAAAATAAGACTGTAGAACAAGGGAGACCGTAGCCACCAATGCTGCTGTAGAACCGTTGAGCCGCCAGACGCAGTATCAGGGAGCCAAAGACGCAGGAGAGAGAGTTCTGTGACTTGGGTGAGTGCAAAAAAACAATTTTCAATTTGTTTAAGCCGAAGAAAAATTATTATCCATCATCAAACCTCTGTTTTACCAATATCAAAAATCAATTATGTAATCGACGAATCAAATAATGGGATTTAAAAACTTTTCAACAATCATCATATTATTAATAGAAACTTTTCAACAATCATCATATTATTAAGGTGCATTATTTTGTCAGATTACGGAATTTGAAATCAGAGATCATTTTTATATTTAAATGTTCTTTTATAAGGTTAGGGGCGATTCTTTTACCTCTTTATAAATTTGTATTTGTTTTTAGAAAATTAAAAATATTTAGCTTGTTTTTTCAAAGATGTTTAAACTTGGTTAATATGTGATTAGAAACTTCTCTTTCATAATAATTCTCTTTCATATTGTTTTAAATAACTTGTATTAAAAAAAAGTAATTGATTATCTAGAAAAAAATAATTGATCATATACATAAAATGAGATAAAATTTAAGAATAAATTTTTACTATTGAAATGCTTTAGAATGAATTTATTATACAAAATAATAAAATATACAAAGATTATATAACAAAGCAGTAGGTTGGTATACATGGCCCAGACTCCATACCAGTGGAAAATATCAATTTGAAGAAAAACATCAAAACTACCTTTGGTTAGGTGGAGCCGAGCAAGCGAAAAATAACCAAGATCAAACCTTACGGATATACCTGGCCAACCACCCTCAATTATAAGATCATAACCCACACAATCATAATGTCCTTTTTTTCCCTTATTAATTTTAACCTCTGTCCAAAGCTCTGAAGGAGGTTTTGAAGGAAGAAAAACAATAATCATCTATAGCTAAGATTCAATCAGGGCTTGATCCTTATCCAATTCATAAGTTTCAGATTCATGCAATCTCTTTATTCCTCCACCTATAATGTTATCTTCCATAACCTCTCCTCCAACATTCTTTGTTGGTCCATCTTTACATTTTTTCTTGACCTCAGATGTCTTCCTATCAATTCAGACCTCTTCTTCTTCATCCTTCAAAAGAGGATGCTCATACGGCTATCAACTTTTAGATTTATAACATCTCATTAGATTAAAATTTATTGAGCATATATTAAACTTGTTTAGATAGTTGTTTCAAAGTTATTTAGATTTACGATATATGATTTAAGGTTTTTATACAATATAATTGCAAACATTTTGTAGAGATCTAATTTTGGTATAAGAGTGATAATTAATCATAGAATTGCACTATTGTAGGGTGCTTGTGTTTTTATCAATTATCAACTCATATAAGTCTCTTATTGGTACATTTCCCCCATGTTTTGTTCATGCTCTATCATGTTCCTTTTTTCTCCTTTATCTCTCATCTCTGCGATGTTTTTCTTGGGTTTTAGGCCTATGTTCATAATCGTGCAGTATATGGCTCTAGGACACCCAAATCATATAGTATGTAGTTCTAGAGTACAATAATCCTTATTTTGGGTCTATCATGTGTTTCTATTTTGTTAGTGTTCCTTGTATATATTGTGTTAGCTAGCACACTAATTTGGTCATAATTTGAATTTGTAAAGTCCATAAATATAATAGTGCTTTAATGTATATAGGACAATGAAAGAGAGATGAATTTAATTAAAAAGAGCCACAAATTTATTGAAAGAATTTATTATGAATGTTTTAGATAAAAATTCAAGCATTTAGAGATGAATTAAAGCCTTTATTTCCTTTTCCACTTACTCATTTTAACACAAAAATTCATATATGACTAGGGATTGCATGTACATTTTTTCTGGATGATAAACATTATTTTGAATGAACATTGAGCCTCCTATTTTTATTGGTTTATGATAAGTTTTTAATGTTGTAAAGAAGGAAACTAGTTTACTATAAATTTGCACAATATTCATGAAAATGAGTGAGTTAATGGAGCCTTGAAACTAACAAAAACAGATTTTGAATTTTTTTTCATAAATTTACAATTGAACACATATATCCTAATGTTCTTAAAAAAATATTTACTCTATTGGTGAAGTACACAAAAAATAACATCTTTGTTCATCCCAATTTTCTAGGCTTTATTAGTCATACTATTTAGACCTATTGTCCATTGTCTATTACCTATGATTTGTTAGAGTAAATAATGTGGGTTAATTACTTATTAAGCTTATTTAGGAGGATGTCAACATTATGTTGGCATACCTACCCCTACTCACTTACCCACTCTCTCTCCTATTTATAGACACTCTTAGAGTGCATTTCATAAGCAAGGGTGTTGAGAACATTGTAATCTATTTTTTTGATTTATAGATAGTTCATAGTTTTGTGAGTAATGTGTTAATCTCCATGGTTGTGGAAATGGATTCTTGGAGAGATCTTGGTTTAGAGTTTTGCGAATTCTGACATGATATCAGAGCTTCCTCCAATACTCATTGCTCAACATGTCTAATTTCTCCCTTTGTTATAGCTTATAATCTTCAAAATCTATGTTTTTTTTATTTTAAAGATTGGTATTTGGGTTGGTTGGATTTATTTTTTGTGCTGGTTGTACATTCTTTTTTGGGAGATTTTTTGCATTGTTTGTCAAAACTCTCTTTGTGCAAGCCATTCACCTCTAACCTTGTCTCTATTTTTTAGTTTGAAGAAGTTGCATGGTCTTTTTTGAGAAACCCATTTTTGGGTAGAATTATGTTTCTTTTACCAAAACATGATATCATTTGATCATCTACCCTTTACTCCAAAGGCATTTTAGGAAACTGTTTCTAGATTATGAGCACCTCTCTAACAAATTTCTAGATCATCTTACAGTTTTAAATTTTGATGAATATCAAGAAAGTTATGGTTGTTTCAAATTGTTATTTTGGGCATTTTTTTGTGACATCATACACTAAAATAAAAACCACATTTTGGTGTTCTTTTTAATCTAAGGAGTTGTCTTGTCTAAGATGCCATGATTTACTACATAGGATCTAGATTTTGACATCCCACTTTGACACCTTGGCATCATATTTCAAATCTGCTTGCTGCATTTTTGTCATAAGTTGGCATTTTGGTGGAGCGTCCCACTTAGCGTTGACATTACCAACAACTTAGCTCTTTTCAGATCAATGTTTTACATCATCAGCATTGAGAACTGAGATTTTGGCACTAGTTTTTTTCTTTGATGCTTGAAAACTTCTAGTTTGGCATCATTTTTAGATTTGTTAAAACTACTACCTTGGATTTTTTAACTTTGACTTGATACTACAGGTAAGACAGATCTGTGGTGTCCATTTCTACTTGCTATAGTGTGGAAATCTTTAGCTGGGAGTTTTTGTTCTTGGATGGGCATTTTTTGTCATTCGTTGGGTGTTTTCTCTCATTGGAAAGGCATTGGACCCTGTATTCCACTCTTTTCAGACCTGCACTATTTCCAACAGTCTGTGTGGCAAGGAGGTCAGATCTGACCATCTACTGGGTGCGTGGATGTCTTTCCTATTGTACTCACTTTCATTTTTTGTTGCATTTTTCACCAAACTTGAAGCATTGAAAGTGGCCTTGAGGAGAGAAATTGTTTTTTTTAAAAAGCTTTCGCACTTGTATTTTCCAAAGGATCTGAGTTTTCATCTTTTTAGAAAGATCTGAGCAAAAACAAATAGACAATATTCTCCCTTTCCTCTTTACACAGCTGGGAAAATATTATTCTTTTTTAATACATTGTATTTTTTTGCTTAAAGAGAAAATAAACTTTGATTTCACTCTTCTCAAGGTGACCCATAAAATGTTTTTACACTTTCGTTGATTTTTTTAAGTCCATGGTGAAATTTTGGTTCCAATGAGTGGTTGGAAGGTTAGGTTCCCTTACCCGTGGTGCAATTTTTTAACTTTTAGTGCAATTTTTAATTAAATAGGCTTATTTTATGAGAAATCATATGTTTAATAATTTTTGATTAGTAACTCAAATTTGAGCAGTCCTTTTCAAAAGTTCATATTTTTCAATTTCTCATGCATTGGGCCTATTTATATTGTAAAATACATTATTTTATAAATTACCATATTCTGGGGGAGGTCTCTTGCATTGGTTGTGCTACCATTGCTATGATTTATGCTGACATTTCATTGGTGACATATTTTGCTATGTTTTTGAGCATTTGATGATGGATTATTCATTTTTTACACATACCTTATCTCGTTTGTCAAAGATCAGATGGTGAGGTCTGGTCAATAAGAGGTCAGACCCCCTCATAGGCAACACATACTTCCTTCTTACTCCTTTGCATTTCCATCATTCGTTGCACTCATGGATGCATTTTTAGTTGAGTTTTACATCCTATTATTGAGTGTACATAGTCACTAATATGAGGTTTTTTATGTTATGGGCCCTGCATTGTACTTCACATGCACATCTTACATATATTTTTGACTGAGCCTGACATCCTTTTGCATGTAATTTGCACATTGTTATTTTTGGCTGTTGAATCTCTTTTGTGTGTTTTCATACATTTTGCATCTTTTTACCATTTGTCATACTCTTCTATCAGCCCATGATATACATTACTACTTTGACACACTAGTAGTTATGTCTTGTCTCCTCGAGGCCCTTTTTTTAGCACCTTGTCTTCTTCTATGGAGACATTCCTTTTGCTCCCTTGTTTTTAGAGCACTTCTCTCTTGATGGCTTATTTGATAGGTCGACAGCCTCCTTGTTTGGAGCTATTCTAGTGAAGCCTAGTGTCTTCTTTGTCTCTATTTAGTGTTTCTTGTGTATGGATTATTGTACTCACATTAATTTATAAAATGCCATGAGGAGGTTTTTTGGCTCAGTTTTGTCCACCTTCATGCATTTGTGTGCTCTATTCTAGGCACCTTTTCACTTCATCAGTTGCTTGTATTTTTCATCACCACCATGGGTCATCATCTTTAAGAGACTTTTCTGCATTTTTGGCACTATTTTTTTATAGTTGATAGTCTCCCACAACTTGATTGTAGTTATTCTAGTAAATACAAGTGTTATCTTATCTTCTTCGATAGTTTGATAGTCTCATTCAATATGACATGGAGTTATTTTGGTGTATACATTATCAGTTTGTTTGGTATTCAAGTAGTGGATTCAAATCACTCATGCAAACCTTTGTTTTTTCACTCCATGGGGGGGGGTGTAATGTACATTTTACTTCTTAGTGTTGAGCATTATTTACACATACAATACTTTTTTGTACTTTCATCAGCATTAATTGTATTCTTAATTGAAGCTATTTTGGTGAAGCCTAGTGTCAATCATTTTATGACTGAGTAGTGGATTCAGACCACTCATGTAGATTGAGTTATTTTATGACTTGTGAATACTTAGAGTGTAGACTTCTTCAGCACCATCTTTAGGAGTTTTTAGCTCTCTATTCTTCTTTTCTCTCTTTGGGGAGAGTTTTCCTATGGGTTTTCTCTTTTTTCTCCACCTTTTGAGGGTTATGTTTTTGCACCTTTTGTGTGCATGTGTGCTTTCATGTTTTTAAGCACAATAATGCATTTAGATTTTTCTTTTTTACATGGGTATCTTATTCAGGCACTTTATTTGCTAGAACTCCTATGAATATTGCATAATTTCTCATCATTTGTTGGCCTTCTTTGGTGCACTCTTCATATTTTTGACACCAACATCGATAGTATGATCATCTCCATGTTGTGAGTGACTTTTGGTATCCCCAACATCTATCAAGATTTAGAATTACCCATGAGTAGCCATTTTCATGGTTTCAAAATTACCATAGTAGTTCAGGTGTTTGAGTAGTGGATTCAAACCACTCATGCATATATTATGAGTATTTTCACCTAGTGTTCAGCATTGAGGGGGAATGCTTGGCAATGCTTCCTTGGGTTTCATCTTCTAACCAGTCCTTCAGAGATTAGTGTTTCTTCTAGTTGATCATTGTATTTAACACCATTTCTTATTTTACTTGGCAGTTACAATGATTAGCATCCATGTATTCCAATGAGATGGATTGGCATCCATTAAGACACTTGGCTTCTTCACTAGATGCTCTTGATATTGTACATAGGTATCCAACATGGCATAGTTATCAGGACCTATCTTATGAGGAGTCTTACACTCTTTTATTTTTTACTACTCCCTAAGTTGAACTTAAAGGAGGGTGTTAGATTATTTAATGTGGGTTAATTATTTGTTAAGCTTACTTAAGAGGATGGCAACATTATGTTGACATAGCTACCCCCACTCATTCACTCACTCACTCTCTCCTATTTATAGACACTCTTAGAGTGCATTTCATAAGCAAGGAAGTTGAGAACATTGTAATCTATCTTTTTGATTTATAGATAGTTCATAGTTTTGTGAGCAATGTGTTAATCTCCATGGTTATGGCAATAGATTCTTGGAGAGATCTTGGTTAAGAGTTTTGCAAACTTTGACATGATTGTCTCCAAATTCATAAAAAAAATATATATTTATTTAAAACACACTCTTTTAAATTATTTATGATTCTATAATATTCTTATTTTAAAATTGGATTGGAGTTAATGTTTTTGTATAAATGAAAATATAGATATGTAAAGATAATTAACTAATATAATATAAGCTAAATTCAACTAAGCTAGAGAAACAAATGTAGAAAACAACAATCAAAACATCACAATTTAAATACAAGAATCCGCCATTATGATTTGAATCTAATTTTCTCTATAAAAAATGTGGTAGTCACTCCTTCAATGCAAAGGGAGAACATGTAGCATTTTGGTGCAAAAAGATTATTTTTATTCATTTTGATTCAATTTGGATGCAATATTTCTTGATTAAAAAAGATACGATTATGATTGTGATGGTTGAAAATAGGGATTTATAAGCTTATTTATAGAATCCTAGAAAAGGATCCAATGGTGGAGGATTATTTGAAATTTTTCAATGCTCCAAATGATCAATAGTTGAGGATGAGTCCTCATCCATGAGGATGGAGACATTTTCAAACTGATTGAAGAAAAAGTGGGGTTGGTTAGTTGACTTAGTCAATTGACTTGAAAACTTAGAGGAGGAGTCATAAGAGGTTGATATCTTTGGGGATTTGGTTGGGATGAGAGAGAAAAAGGTGGGAGAGGATTGATTAGGTGGAAAATTTAGAATTAAATAATTAAAATAAATATTAAAAAGGTGCACAATTGACTTATTCAAAATATTTGAATTAATCAATTAAATAATTTTAAGAGGAAATGTTATTTATCAGTTTAAGAAAAATGGTTAATAAATTTAGGTGTATTTTGAAACTAATTGAAATTTAGGTGTTTACGTTTGCTCACTTTGAAATGGTGTTTATGAAGCAATATTATTTTGAAGAATAGAAGAAATAGAGTGTTGAAGATGGAAAAGAAAAAAATTGCCCCAAATGAATGAAAATGAGTGTGATGATGCCCCATCGAGGGTTTGTGCAAGAAATAGACAATTGCTCAAAATTGATGAAAAGATGAAATAAGTAAAAATGAGGTTGATGCATGATAAATCAAGTTACTTCAGAATTGATGTCAATTTTTTGCAAGATGTTTTTATCATAAAAGGGTGGGCCCTAGTTAATTAAAACTACAGTTTTGATTTAAAAATCAATAAATTTAACCACTCAAAGATTTCACGCTTATTATTATTTGCTAATAACTCAAGGGTCAATTAAGCAAGTATGGGAACAATATATGCGAGTAATAATAAACTATGGATCTATAAATAGAAAAAAGATATTGATCTTGCAAATGATTGTGGATTTTACACTAATAAATGATTACAAGATGTTGATAACAAATCTTGGAGTAATTTGATTTAATGTTTTTTTATATTTTAAAAAAATGGATGAAGAATGATTTGAATGAGGGATGGAAATGATAAAATTGTTATCAATAGTATAGATACTTGTATCAATACTAATGTTTACAAAATTATAGAGGGTACATGTAGAAATATTTATCTCATTAGAAAAGGTACATTTTCCACTTTATAGCTTGCATTCTTGGATTTTTCTCTTGGATGCAGGGGTCTCACAAGTGAATGTGGGAATGATATATCCCAATGATGGTAAGCCATAGGACAAAAAATGAAAAATATAGATTATATAATTTATGATAAAGATTTAAAAATTTGATATTTACAAGCATTGCTAAGGAGATATAACACTTTGATTAAATGATAGTAGAAAAATGTGGATGAAATGACTTCGATGGAGGGCGGTGATGGATATGACCCTAGAGACCCACTATCTCTAAGCGTTACCTACATAATCCACTTAGACAATGTCTCTGTGTGGATATCAGACCATATGCAGTTCTCCCAATGTGGGAAGAGAAGTGATGATGTAATGCAAGATTGACCCATGGATGTTATACTTAACTTAATGATTACACATTGTGACTTGATTATGGAGAAATGATGAAAAATGTGATTTCATAATGCCTAATCGACAAGTGTAGGAGATTGAATGGAAAGATTAGGAAATGTTTAGGGATGATTGATATGGCAAGCATTAACAAAGAAATGAAGTGTTCATATGAATTAATGATGATGGATTAAATGATTCGATAACATGGATGATATAAGGATGATTAGAAGAAAGAGATGATACATATATGCTTAATGTGAGACCATTTGATAGCTACCTTATGTTGATTTTGTTCTTTGCATTGAATTTCCAACAATAATTTCGATCGAGTAAGAGTTGAACAACTTAATTTTTGATATTGCATATGATAATATGCACCAATGGTATAGAAAAATCATGATGACTATTATGTGATACATGTAAGAACTAATAGATTCATAATGACAAAATTTAATTCATCATGATATGAAAGATCATAATAACACCATTAGTAATGCACATAGTGATCTAGACACAAGAAACAATAATAAAGTTAAGATAAAAAGAGTTTTTGTTAACAATAAAAATGATGTAAGTAAAACAAATACTATGGAAGAAAATAAACACCCATGATGTAAAAGACAATAAATGACTACACAAATAGGTAAGCAAATGACTAAAACAACTAAGTAAATGACTAAAACAAATAAGCAATTGATTTTTTTTTTGGATGTCCTTGGCTAAAGTAGAACCCTTTGACATAGCAATTTTTGGATAAGGTTGAACTATCTAATGAGTAATCCGTATAGGGGATGACTAGGTTACATAACTAAGTACAAGGGATTTTTTGATTATTTTATGAATTTTATTTTGTTGGATTTTGATGGTTTTTCTAATTTTTTTGGATTTTTGTTGAAGTTTATAATGTTTTTTTAATTTTATTTATAAACTTATATATGAGGAAGACCAACAAATTGAAAACCATATTGTAGTACCTAGGAATGAGTGGTACGAGATGGAAGCAATACATTATATATGGAGTATGGATGAATATGAATGGATTGGAATTAAGCTGAAAAACTCTAGGGAACACATGAGGTAAGAACTAAGTGTCTAGTCATCAAAATAACAATACAAGGATACACCAAGATATTTCTAAGAACATGTCTTAAGATGCTTCCACTTTCTTATCAAGGTCAAAATGGGAAGAAAGATGATTTATGATGGCAAGGATGGGTTTAGAATGGATTGGATAGGCATAGGATTGGTAAGTATAATTTAGGATAACTTAAGATAAGCAACCATGTATGGTTTAGGGTAAAAGGGTGGGATTAAAAATGTTTTAGGATGGGTAAGGATGGAGGGATGATTTAGAGTGCAAAGGATTGAAATGGAATGAACTTGCCTCCAAGTGTAGGGTACTTGTAGACAACTCATTATTTTAGGCATGATGTCAAAAATTAGTTTTCATCATAGTACTTACCCAATGCACCATATAAATGGTTTTCACCTTTGGACAAATTTATATCTTTGTCTAATTTTTTACTTTTTCTTTAATTTTTTTTTCTTTTTTTTAATATATTTTTGGCATCTCGATTATAAAAGGGTTTGAGATGCATAATGCTTACCACTATTGATATTTCAAGTATGTAATCTAGATATGTCTTTAGTAACTTCATTGATTTCTAAGTTGGTTTCTTCAAAATTTATCAAGATATAGTCATAGCCTCTATGATAGAGGGTGCTACTAGACAAGGTGAAGTGGAAAGTATGTTGGATGAAGGATGTGTGTTGAGTGAATGAAGGATTTATATGAATGGAATTATAGTGGGGATGAGTATATGGTTCATTATGTAAACGGTGAATGGGACCAATAATCTTACATTCATCAAGATGGGGAATAACTACAAGTTAGATAATTTGAGAATTCAATGCTTCTTCAATGATATTTTCAATTTGTGATGGGGATCCATTTTGTAATTATGCTAATGTAGAGGATATATTAATTTTCTCATCTATTGGTGCCTTAGAAAGGTTTTCACCAAATTCTTCTTCTTGAATTTTTTTATTTGGATTTAGATTTAGATTATCTAATAGCACCTCAAAGAGGTTTTCACTAAGGGACTCATATTTTTTATTTTCTATAATTTGATTTGGCTTTTGACTGAAATTTGTATTTTGATCATTCGATAGTGCCTAAAAGAGGTTTTCACTATGGGATATGGATTTTATATCTATATTTTAGGATTTATTTTTATTGAGGTGCACTTTTTATTCCTCAAAATATGTAGATATTTCTTAATAATCTTTTGGCAGGAGACCAACTAGGAAGTTTACAATTATTTTATTATCATGAAAGGAAGTTAAATGTAAGTAAGATCATTGGTCCCAATCAAAAGGTATAGGATAATGTCTTGCAAGATGGAAAGTAGGAGTGGTGATGTTAATGAAAGGAGTGATGGTAGAAAAGTCCTTGTAGAGACTATGAATGGATACTATTTTAATTATGGATGAAGTTACCTAACAAACCACAAAAGTATCACTAACATCTTTACATTGAATTTCAAATGGATTGTAACTGATGCTATGTGGTCTATCATTTACTTCAAAATGTATGGGTTTGATAATTACTTACTCATGGATTATTTAATCTATAAGTACGTATATCACTTCGGGTGCATGTTGTGGGATTATGGGAGATTCAATAGGTGATAAGGATTTAGGTGGTTGGAAAATGGATGATAGGCTATGTTGGTTGAAGGAGGTTTTGTCCAAAATAGGATCTTGGTTAGAAATGGGATCTTTATCAAAAATGGGATTGTCATCAAAGAAAGGATCTTGATTAAAGATAGGTTTTTGGCCAAATCTAAGCTCTTCAATAAATATGGGTTATTCATAAAAAATGGATGGTAAACCATGGTTTTCAAAGGCAAGTTGATCAGCAACAATGGGATCTTGGGAAATGGATGGAAGATTATGAACTTGACTTGGAAGTGGTGTGGCTTGACTAGGCTCAAGAAATAAATATTGAAATATCCCCAAGATATTATTTTTAGACATGGACACATTTGGCTTTACCTTATGTACCTTTTGTCAATCAAATCTTGGATATAATGCTTTAGTCTCATACAACGGTTTATATAATGGCCTTCAATTTTGTGATAATCAAAATATTTTTTAGGTCATACCACTCAAGTTTTGGGACATTTAGATCAAATTATTTGGTGTTTGGATATGTGACTAAGTTTGTAATGAACAATTTTTGAAAGAATACATCATAAGGTTCCCCTAAAGGAGTGATTTTTTCTTAATAGGCATGGTGATGTTTTTGATAGGTTGGGAGTTTTGAAGCTGTTGTAACTCTAGGGATGGAGTGATTTCAGATAGTAAGGGTGATAGAATTGGATTCCCTTTATTAGTGTGATAGGGGATGTTAGAATCAAGGGTATAACTAGTGGAGAGGATACTTGGTTGATTTTGTAAAATAGGCTCACTAGTGGTAAGGTGATGTTGATGTGGAATGTTTTGGGATTACCTAGTAATGAAGTGGACTAGAGATGTAGCTTGATATTGGAAGGATGGTTGGATTTGTGAAGGTTGATGGACTTGAATATACTAGGTTTATGAACAAATGTGAATTTTATGTAGTGTGGTTCAAGTTTGAGAATGGGTTGGATGCATAACCAATTAGTTGATTTTGATTAATTTGAAATGGTTGGTTTTGAAGGGTGTAGGAGTTGAAAGGCTGATTTGGATGGAACGTAGTTGGATTGGACTAAATGGGAGTTTGATTCATGAATGGATTATGGTTCAAATATATATTTGAATGTTGTGGTGAAGGTGAATCAAAAGTTTGATTTAGATTGATGTTAAGGTTAGAACTAGATGGATTGGTGAAGAAGTTTGGGTTTAAGTTTAGGGTGAACTAGATGTAAAATCAAATGATTAATTTTGATTATTATAGAAAGGTTTATTTGGAGAACTTAAATGATTATTAAATTTTGGATTTGATTGAGTGATGGATGAGGATGAATACATATTCAAACTAGAATTTGGATTGGCTTGGTGATTGACTTGACATTGATTCAAATATACATTTGAATCAAAGTTGGTTGGATATAATCCTAGGTTATAATATGGACTATTGGGATTGTGATTCAAGATGAAATTGGTCAAGGGATTGTTTCACATATCCATGATTCTTTCAATGGATAACACTACTAAGGAAAGACTTGACTCAACAATGAAAAATACTTGAAATTGGACTCTATTAAATAAAAGTACCAAAGTGACTTAAAGTTTGATTGCGAACAACAACAAAAAATTTATTTTAAGGAATTAATTTTCACACAAGTAATTTCAACACCTAGAAATAACAAGGAAACAATAAATAAGTTCTATTCTAAACAATCAATAAATTTACATAAAAAGGTGAAAAATCTAGGATGAGGGTCTTGAAATTTTTTTGGGTTTTCCATTGTCACTCACTCATCTGTGATCTCGGTTATGGCCTAGTATTTCAAGGCACTAACCTCACCAATTTGACACTAAAGAAAGAGCATACACAGTCTTGCAACCAAATGAGAAGCTAAAAATAAAAAGTAAATCTGCTCCAAATAAATTCAAGTGTGACCTAATTATTAAGAGTGTAAAAGACTAAAAATGAAAAATGTTAGTGAAAACAAATGACATATTTGGTTAGATTCTTTACTTTTTGCAACTTTCTTTGGCCAACATCCTGCAAACAAGTAGTTAGAAATTTTAAACTTGGTTGTCTTCAAGGAAATCTACAAAAAGTTAGAGAAAATCAATGAAAAAAAAAGGAAACAACTCTTTTAGACTGATCTCATAGCTACACAACCAAAGAGAAAGGTGAAACTGTTAGTTTATCAGAAACATAAAACTAAATAAAAGAAATAGAGTATGATATAAATTTGATTTTTTAAATTAGTTAAAGTATAAAAAAAAGTTAAATATTTTTACATAGTTGAATTCTTCATCTTGATATCTTTGTTTTGGAAAAAACAAGATCTCAAACGGATTTTCAAGTCAAAATTTATGCCCTCTAGGAAATGGCCACTCAAAATGAAAAATGAATTCACTACACACTTTGAAAAATTTGTTGCAAGGCATTTTTTAAAAATTTAGTAGTATTTTTATTAAATTTAGTAGAGTTTTTGTCAAACCTAGTGTCAAAAATGTTAAACTTAGTGGATAAAATTTTAAACTTAGTGGCAAATATGTAAAACATAATGGCGGGAATGTTAAACTTAACAGCACAATTGCAAAACATAGTAGCAATATTGTTAAACATAGTGGAAAAATAACAAAACATAGTGCCAAAATTGTTAAAACTATAAGAAATGATGGAATTACTATGTACTGATGTGATTTCACTATAGAAAATTGTGATTTCACTTTTAGGAATAGATATTTTGCTTCTAGATGTCATAATTTTGCTTACAAAAATGTTAAAACAAAAACACTACCAACCTAAAAAGAACAAAAAACACAAAAACTGCAAGAAGCATGCACAATTTCTCTATTTAGTCAAACAATTTCACTGCAAAGGTCTTCAAATTCATTGTTACGCAGGAAAACATACACAACCAATCAAAAAGTATGTGATAACAACCTGTAGTCCATACCAACTCAAAAAGAGATGAAATTAAATGCAAAAGACAAGCATAAACAATAAAAAACAAAAAATCAAAGTTATCTAAATGTAGAAGAAAAAGATAAAAATATTAAAAAGACATGGGTAAGCCTCACCAAGCACGCCAAAATTCTATGAATGAAAATCCAGATATGCAAAGATAAATAACTAATCTAATATAGGCTAAATTCAACTAAACTACATCAATAAATGTAAAAAATAAAAATAAAAATAAAAATATACAATTTTAATACAAGAATTATCCATTGTATTTTGAATCTAATTTGCTTTATCAAGAATGTGGTGCTCACTCCTCCAATGCAAAGAGATAATGAGTAGCATTTTGATGTAAAATGATGATTTTTATTCACTTTGATTCACTTTGGATGCAATATTTCCTAATTATAAAAGATAAGAATATGATTTTGATGGTTGAAAATGGGGATTTGTAAGCATATTAATATAAGCTTGGAAAAGGATCCAATGGTGGAGGATCATTTAGACTTTTTCAATGCTCTAAATGATCAATGGTTTAGGATGAGTCCTCATCCATGAGAATGGAGACCTTTTCAACGTAGTTAAAAAAAAAGTGAGATTAGTTAGTTGACTTAGTCAATTGGCTTGAAAACTCAAAGGAGGAGTCATAGGTGGATATCTTTGGGGATTTGGTTGGGATAAGGGAGAAAAAGGTGGGAAAGGTTTGATTAGGTGGAAAATCTAGAATTAAATAATTAAAATAAAGATTAAAAAGGTGAACAATTAACTTATTCAAAATGTTTGAATTAATCAATTAAATAATTTTAAGAGGAAATGTTATTTATTAGTTTAAGAATAATGGTTAATAAATTTAGGTGCATTTTAACACTAATTAAAATTTAGATGTCTATATTTTTATTAAATTGGGTTTAATTAGGCATAGTTTCAATGTTTTATAGATATACAAGTATATTTTGAGGAAATCATGTAAAAAAGAGTCATTTTTTTTTTATCATTTTAGGAAAATATTATTATTCATGTTAATAATTTTTTTTGTTGTAATTCATGCAAAAGAAATATAAAATGCTTCCAAAATGGTGTAAATATTTTAAATTTGACAAACTTTTCATGAACTTTGGTACTATTATTGTTAGCAATTTTTTCTATTATAAATTACTTTAACATTGATATAACTTATGTTAAGTACATAGAAAATATCATAAATATGGTATAGTTTTCAAAAATCTAATGCAAATAACAACAAATTTTGTATGATTTATTTGAGGCTTTAAGCATACAATTTTTTTTTAAAAAAAAAACGTGATGCACATATTGATGTGAATATTAGCGCAATTATTTCCATGTAATTAAAAAAAACCTCCCTCCAAAATTTTTAATTTGACCCTTTAAAAATTTAATAAAAATCAACAAAAAAACACATGATGCAAATATGTAGTATTTACATTAAACCACATCTATATTATTAAAAAAAAAAAAAAAAACTCTTAAAATTATATTAAGATAAAAAATAATTTATTTATATTTTATAAGTTAGAGAGCAATAATAAAGAGAAAATAAATATTTTAAAAAGGCCATGCACAAAATTTATCTCATGGAAAGAAAAAGAAAAAAAAAAGAATAATGTTTGTATTTAAAATGGCATGGAAAGAAAATGTTAAAAAAGGAATAATAGAATTAAAATATAAAGATATAGTAAAAAAAAGGAATAATGTTTGTATTTAAAGTGGAAATGAAATAAAAATTTAAAAAAGGAATAATAAAATGAAAAGATAAAGATCTAGAATGTAAATATGATTGGTTTAAAAATAATTTTGAAAATATATAGAAAGAAAAGAATGGAAAGAGAAAGAACATTTCATTATTTTTGTTTTTTTTTGGGTGTATTTTTAAAAAATAAAATTAGTTAAAAAAAATATTATATAGTTTTTATTAAAATTCTATTTTGTATTATAATATTTGAGTAATTTTTTTAGTTTTTTATATTAAATATATAATAATTAAATTTATCAAAAGCAGTGTTATTTCTTTCAATGTATAGCCCTGGGCTTGAAAAAATAAAGCTCCAACATTTTTTTATTTTTAAGTTTCTAATACATGTAGTTTTATCCATGAATGGATTTAGTCTCATTTTTTATTATGAAGGGATTTTTATTACCATATTTTAATTTATATATTTTTTCTTTAAAAATTTAATTTATGATGTGTGTATATTTATAGGAAATAGGTTGTGACAAGAAAGATGATGAATATGATAATCATAAAGATGATGTGTAAGTGTTGATAATGATGATGATGACAACGCCTATATTAATAATAAAGAAAAGGATAATGTTGATAGATTAAAACTTAAAACTAACTAATGATTTAACTAATTAATGTTATTCTTATAATAACTATATAAATTTAAATAAAATTTAATTAAAAATTCAAATTAAAAATAATAATACTGTAAAAAGTATCATCACATGTATAAAAAGTGTCATTTTTCATTTTCAAATAATTTTCTATTCAAAAATTATAAATTGAAATTTTAGAAAAGTTAATAACTCTGATAGAAATTTATGTCATCTAAAATTTCTACTAAAGTTAACATCAATTAAAGATGTTCTTTAGTGTCACCCACTCTAATGTAGATAATGTGACATAATTTTTTACCTTAAGATGCCAAAAAAAACCTAAGTAAAAAAAACATTCTATATTAACACTAATAGTGAAGTAACTTACTTAACATCTACTACTGATAGATGTGATACATTGTGATATAATTTGTCCCAAATCTATTTATTTTTACTACATTTTGGTGACCCATCCTCTCTTACATCACTTAGGGTTAGATATTTTAGTTTTATAATATATCTAATTGTTATATGGTTTATTCTATTTTTCTAAAATCATTATCCCCAATCCTTTTGTATTATCTCTAAACCTTAGTTTTTTTTAATTGCATATTATCAAAACAATAGGGTATTTTCATGTTACATATATTTTTATTTTATGCAACCTAAAGTGATTAAATCTAAAATCCAAATTAAGTGAAGTGTTATAGTAAATTGTAGTCTTATTTTTTCTTTGAAATTACTATGGTGAAATATAGAGATTTTTAGAAAAATAAAATGTTATCTCTCAATGATGATGTTTCTTTTATTGTTACATGTTATGTTGTGAATGATGTTGAAATGCATTTGAAAGATAATGTTGTGAATGAATCTAAAATTGATAATTTTTGTTGTGATAGTGATCACCATAATGAAAATGAAAGGGTTGGAATACTTTTAATATTTAGGAAAGATATCATAGCCAATCGTAAAAAAATAAATGAATCATTATATATTTTTAAACATATTCAATGCCAAACCATATATCAAAATTTTCCAATTGAACTAATAGTTCAATATATAACGTAAAGATTGATAATGGATATTTGAATGTAAATAATATAAATCAAACTTCTATAGTATCACATTTTGTGCTTCATAATATGGTCATTTCCAAAATTTCTTATGAACTGATGTATCCTCCTATTTCTATTGCATCCACTATTATTAATGATTATCCTTTAAAGATTTTTAATTTATTTTAAAATTCTTCCAACCCATTCATTTTTTTCTTCTCAAATTCATCAACATTCTAAATATTTTTCTTTAAATCCTTATCTTGTTCATAATAATCCTCAATTTTATTTTTTGAACAATGCTTTTATCGCAAGTTCTGAAATAATCTATTAGATCCTTTATTCTAACTCATGAAGTTACCATTAGGATGAAAGCCTTGTGTGATGTAAAACAATAAGTTATATTTATCAATGGAATCAAAGGTGATGTAAGAGAATTTATGTTTTCAATAATCTTATGTCAACCATAAAAAAATAGTTAGTTTTAGAATAGGAATTGTTTAGTGTTTATTGAAACATATTTGCTTGTTTTCATCCTTTTGTTAGATCTTTGTGCATCCTTTCCAAGTTCACATATTTTTATTCCAAATTTCTTATTAAGTGTACACAACCTAGAACATGAAATAGTTAAGTGTGATCTACCAAAGTGTCATAGTGAAAATTTAATATACAAAGTTTGTAGTCTCTTGAGAAGAAGCAGTGACATGTAGAATCATTTTTGAGAAAGTATTGCATATATCATGTTAAAATAATCCTTCACATATATCCTATCTAAAACCACTATGACTTAAATTTTTAATGTTGATCTTTGTGCATATTATTATGTATGCAAATGTTATTGTGACCCTTTATGAACTTGGAGTGATTATGTGTAGAAAGTAAAGATTTGATGGGTTTGATTGATGATTATAACCAATGGATTCATTATAATTAATTAAAAATTTATTGTTTGAAATGGCCATTGAACTAATTAATTATCTCAATGTGATGTGTTGTGGTGCATTATGACTATAAAGAACATTTAATTATTTTGGCACATTTTGATGTGTTATTCAAGTATTTAATGTTTGAGACACTATTTGTTAGGTGAGAGCATTAATTTAAGTATTTGGATCATGTGAATATATAAACAAAACCATATACTTGAAAAGGAATTTAGAAAATAGTCCAAAGTACAGCCATTAGATGGTTATAAGAAGAGATTTATGAATAGATATTGTGAATGGATGTAGGGTTGAATTACATCTGTGAGAGAACTAAGGGTATTTTAACACCACAATTTTCATAATCATGTGTAAAGTGTGTGAGTGCATGATCACTCTTTTAAGAAATAAAAATTATTTTTTGTTTTTATTTAATTTCATGAAAATTGTGTGAATGTCCATTCTTTTGTAGTTTGCTTGGTATAAAGCATTCCTTCATTGGATTTCCTAACCATGATTACATTAAAACTATAATAAGGTCACTTCAAATGAAATTTTACTTAACTCTTGGATTATGAAGTTATTTCTTAATTTTTTCCAATAGGATTTGTTGATTTAAATTAGAATTATTTAATGGAAAATAACACCCTTCACACCATATTGAATCATATTATGCCACTTTTCTATATTTTTATAGTAATGATAAACTATTTACAATAAACAAATGAAAATAATGCACCAATGATAAAAACCATGATGATGATGTTGATGTATTAATATAGATAGACTTAAGTATAACATGTAAGGAATCACTTGATGAAAGTAGATATACTAAGACAAGGCACAATAATGAAATCAAACAAACATGCAAATAACCAAAAAAAATAGGAATACAAAACACTAATAAACAAAAATCACGACAAAACACCAAGAAACAAAAAGCGAACAAATACAATCAATGGTTAATCACAATGTTAGCATAAACAAAAGACAAAAACAAAGGACATAAAGTTACCCCAAGGCTATATGGAAACAATGACACAAAAAGGATGATAGGAATTTCCCCTAGGCCATAGGAGACAATGAAATAAGTAAATGAAATGTGGGAAAATAGAATAAAAGGAAAGTGGTAGTCGAGCTGACTCCATATCCACTAGGCAATTAGGAATTACCTACATAGTTTCATGGATGCAAGATTTAATATGAAATTTAGGCCAATTATTTTTATCTCAAGATATGGGATAGAAGAAAATGAATGATAAGAAAAATGTGATTGATGTGTGGAGGAATATTGGAATGATCTCACAAAATGGTGAGAGCATGAGATGGTTGCTCGTAAAAATGTGAAAATGTAAAACAAATCCTAGTGGTCATTAGTGTATCAAAGCTAAGAACATAATGAACATAATATAAGCTCATAAAATTGTAAGAGCATAAGGCTTGAGACCATCAAATATGGGGAAAACTAAATTACAAGTCATTACTTGTGAAATAGTTAGGAGTTCCAAAATCCTTAAGGCAAAGAAGTTATTGAAAAGAAAGTAAGGTAAAACCAAGCTAACTCAAGATACCCCATGTATCCAAGTGTTGCCTACAAAGTCCATGAAAACCTCAGGATGATGTAGTTCTCCAAAGAATGGGATGAAAAATACCAAGGTGGTCTAGAAACAAACTAAACAAAAAAGATGGTATTTACCAAAATTTTGATGGATTTATATTTTTCATGGAGATTCTAAGACAATTTTAAGGATTTTGTGTTTTTTAGGATTTTTTTTATCTATGTTAAATATATTTTAAAATTTTTCTATGCATATCAAACTTAAAATTATCATAAAATGGTGAAAGTGTTTGAACTTAATATGCTCACAAAATGGCAAGAGTGTGGAAAAATGGTGATTTATATGACCTAAAAATGAATCAAACACTGTCTAGATAATATCATTAGAACTTCAAGGCACTTAGTGGTGGAATCTGACTAGGTAGCAACAATTTCATGAATTTAGGCAAATGACACAATATAATAATAAGAATGACAAGATGATATAATAATGCATAATAAAGGTGTTTTCCATAATTTTATAATAGGTTTTTATAACTAAAAAATAATGGTATAGGTCAATGATACTAATTTTCCCAAAGGTGGTTATAATTAGTAGCATAGATTAAGACACTAATTTGCCCAAAGGTGATTATAATTAGGAACACTCATAATGAAATGATATAAAAAATGAAGGATGCAAATATCAAACCATTATCATAATGGTCTAAGTTAATAGAATGGTATATAATAATAAATCACCTATTGAAATTAATTTTGATTCTCTCACTAAGGTTGCTCGAAGAACCAATGGAATAGAACCAAGGTCAAAGGGTTGGGAGGGAGAGTAAAAACAACTTTGGTCAATAGTGAAGGTATTAGCGAATGGTATAGGGTATGGTACAAAGATGTATGATGATATTATGGTACAATGGAAGAGTGCCTTATAGAAAATACTTTATGTCTCTTCAACAAAGTAGCACTTGAGGTAGATGATGTTCATTGGCTCATCAAGTTCATTTTTGTCTAGTGTAGTGATCTTGTATTCGTTAGAGCCAAATTTTGAAACAATGATATATGGGCATATCCAATTAGGTTTGAACTTTCCCTTATTATTCTTCTTGGTTGTGGTGTTCTTTTGGTTTTCTTTGAGAATAAGATCACCAAGATTAAACTCTCAATGTTTGACCCATCAGTTATAGTATCCATAAAGTCTATTTTGGTATGATTGAAGGCTATCAATAGTGGCCATGTACTTCTAATCAAGTAACTCTAGATTTTATAGGTGAGATACTCTATAATATTCATCATCCAAGATGTGTTTCAATGAGATATGTAAATAAGGTAGCTCACCCTCAATGGGAAGAATGGCCTCAATACCATAAAATAGGGAATATGGAGTGGCTCATGTTAGAGTACAATAATTAGTGTGGCATGCCCAAAGGGTGCATAAGATTTATAGGTTACAATTTCAAGTAGTATTAGTGACAATATTTAGAAAGATGTTGAAAATGGTTTTATTGGATACCTCTGCTTGGCCATTACCTTGTGGGTAATATGTGGTAAAAAAATGTTGGGTGATATTTTACTCAACAAAAAGTGTTTTGACATCCTTGTTATTAAATGATCCACCATTAATAGATATAATGCCATATGGGATACCATAGTTGGAGATGAGATGAGTAAAAATCAAATTGGAAATCTATTTTCCAATCATGTGAGGGGTATATCTTCAACCCACTTAGTGAAATATTTGATAGCGGTAAGGATGTGTTTATGGCCATTGAATGAGGTAGGGTTAATCTTACTAATGACATTGAGTCCCCATGTTACAAATACCCATGGTTTAAGTATAGGTTTTAGTGTTTTATCTGGGGCATGAATCATATTAGCATGCCTTTGACATTTGTCACACTTGTTAACATAAGTAGTTGCATCTGCATCTATAGTTGGCCAATAGTAATAGGTACGTAAGATATTTTTGGATAGGATAGCCTCACTAGTATGGGACCCACACACTCTTTCATGAAATTTCCATAATGTTAATGTTACTTTTACCAAATTTAAAATATGAACTAGAGTTTCATCAAAGCTATGATGGTAAAGGGTTTGGCCAAGTAAGGTATAACATGAGGATTGGTGGGTAAAGGTCTATTATTATGTATTTGATAGGTCTAGTTTCATGATATGATAATGAAACTAGTTAAATAGGTCTGAATACCAAATAGAGCTGGGACTAAAAATATCATAGATCATTGTGATGGTTGAAGGTTCATGAACAGGTGATAGAATGTTTTCGATGAGGAGTTGATATTCTTTTGTCTTATTGGTATGATGGGTCAAATAACCAATGGTGGCCATAACATATGATATCCTATTAATATCCCTTGGGATGTGTTCAAACTATAAGTCAATAATATGCTATTTTAAAATGTTGATCATGGCCTTGTATGGCACTAGTTTATCATCTTTGGTCTGAAAATGGTTTATAACCTGATTAATGATTAACTGAGAATCAAAATAAACTATGAGATGTTGAATATTCCATTATACCACTTGATGAAGCCCTAAAATAAGTGCTTCATATTTATCCATGTTTTTAGTATAAGGAAAGTTGATATATAACGATTTTGGGATAAATCCCCTATGGTGTAATAAATAATAGGCTTACCCCCGATCCATGTGATGTGAATGATCCATCAAAATATAGCTTCTAGTATTGCTCTTCAAGAGGTGTTTAATGATGGTCATGATGGACTCATCTGGGAATTGAGAAGTGAGGGGTTGAGTATGTATAAGGAGAGATTCAATAAGCTAACCTATAAGTACTTATCCGTTTATAGATTTTTATTTGACATACTCAATCTCAAACCCACTCAAAAGCATGATCCATTTAGCCATGAAACCTTGTAAATATGTATTAGATAGTAGATACTTGATCAAATATACTTTAGAAATAACTATGGTTTTATTATTAAGCATGTAATGTTGTAGCTTCTAGATTGTGAAGACCATAGCTAAACAAGATTTTCTTATTAGCATATAGTTGTGTTCATAAATGCCAGTGTATGACTTAGATAGTACATGACATTTTATTTTCCATTGTCATCATACTAAGTTAAAATTTCCCCTAGGGTGTTGTCTTTGGTATATAGATACAATCAAAATGGATTTCTTGGCATCAATGGTAACAAAATAGGCAGATTGGCAAGATATTCATTTAGATATTGAAAGGATTTTTGACATTCTTCATCCCAATGAAATGTGACACTCTTCTTTAGTAACTGTGTAAAAGGATGAAATATGTAAGATAACAATAATAACAAGCATTTTATAAGTTATATCTTGACCTACAAACTATAGAGTTGCTTCAAATTATAGGGTAGCAATATCTTGATAATTGCTTGTACTTTGGTAAGATCAAATTCAATGCCCCTATAAGAGATGATGAATCCCAACAATTTTCTTGAAGTGACACCAAAGATGCACCTCTTAGTATTGAGTTTGACCTTGTATGCATTTAACCTCTCAGTTATCCTTTGTAGTGTGGCTGGATGATCAACACAAGTCTTAGATTTACCCAATATGTCATCAACATAGTCTTAAAAAATATCATGCATCACATCATGAAATATGATTGTCATGGCTCTTTGGTATGTGGCCCCAACATTATTGAGGCCAAATGGCATAACTTGATAACAAAACATTCCCCATGAAGTGGTGAACATTGTCTTGTATTGGTCTTTTAGTGCAAACATGGGGTGTCTATAGTTTGCCTCTATTTGGCAAGGAATTTTAAGCTATAGGAGCAATAACATCTTATCCAATAATAAAAATGTCTTATACATATTGATCCACATATGACATAATAGAATAGTCAATTATGTTTAAATTTCTAGCCCATATCTCTTATGAATAGTTTCTTTAGCAAGAAAGAGTTATTGATGTGGGCTCCAATAATGTTATTGTGATCTTTGTTGGTCTTTGAATCTGTTTCCTCTAAACTTTGAGAAAATATGTCTTTGTAGCTTTTGTAATGGAAATTATGGCTAGGGCTAGTAAATATAGATAAATAGTGGATAAAAGGTCTAATTTGGTAATGTAATATAGGTGTAGATTGAATAAATGGATTATAATGGTATATATAATTAATGGGAAATAAATGAAGATTGGGATTTTTAGGCACACATAATGTCGTTGATTTTGGATTCGACATAATTTTGGTTGTGGTGGAGCTAAATACTTTAAAATTATTTTGATAGGACCACCATATTTTTTTATTGTTTGAGCCTGAGAGTAGTCACCATTTAATTATGTTGTAGATTAGAATATATATATATATATTGATGTTATCTTTGATAATGTTTTCATCAAGTAGTGAAGAATTAATTTTTCTCAGCTATTGGTGCTTTGAAGAGGTTCTCACCAATGAAGTTTTCTTGATTGTCCCATAACACCTCCAAAAAGGTTTCACTAAGGAATGTTGAGTTTTGAATTTGATTGTCTTCTAGTGCCTATAACAAGGTTTCACTAGAGGATTCTAAGTTTGGACTTTGATTTCCCCCTAGCACTTTAAAAAGGTTTTGATAGGATATTATTTATCTTCTGCATGAATGTGGTCTTGGTCCTCCTAATATTATACAACTGATATGCCATCATAGATGTAATTCAACAAGGTGTGATTTTTTTAGTCCCAATCAAAACTTATGGGAAGTGGGATGTCAATATAATGGATATGTTGGGTGGTGGTAATGGCATGTGGAATAATGATGGAATGGGAAGAGAAAACACAATCCTTATATAAAATACTAGGATAACTTGTGTCGATGTTGAAGTAATCATCCTAAAAAACCATAGAAGGATCATAAATGTACTCAAATTGATTCACAAGGAATGTGTAACCAATGGTGTAATATCCATGAATGTATTTTGATTCTAAAGTTGAGTCTAATTCAATGGAATTAGAATCCAATGTTGAGACTGATATTAATTCCAATTCTAATGCTAAATTTGATATCAGTTTAAAAATAAAACTTGAATTCAATGCTAAATATTCATCTTGTATGAATGTTACTACAATGATATATTATTGAATGTTTATTAGTGGATAAGTAATGACATGTGATGTAATAATGGGCTCTTCAAGAATAGATTCATACACTAAGGGTTCAACATAGACTAGCTCATCCAGGTGAAGCCTTTCAAAGAAAGGGGACAACTTGGTGGGTGACTCTATAGAGATTTGCATGTCAAAGTGAGACTCTTCAATGAGAGGGAAAAGTTCAAGAGATAGCTCCATAGATACTGGATTTTCAAAGGCGTATTCTTTAAAAATAATCAATTGGTTGAGATTATGATTTTATTAAAGATGGTTATAATCATTAAGATGTGACTCAACAAAGACTAGTTTATCAGAGTGTGACTCATTGACCAAAGAGAAAGGATCAAAAGGTGATTCATCATAGGATGAATTATCCAAAATAGGTGTTTCAATAGAAACATAATAGATTGGGTGGTTCTCTTGGCCTTGGTTTATATTGGTCGTAAAATATCAATCTTAAACACAGTATAGTCTTTAAATGATGGCTCTTGGAGATATACTAAATGGATCAAAGACTAGCATGGTTTTATTAAAGTAGGATAAGGTTGTAAATGGATTAAGGATGATTGGTGGATAGATAATGAACTCTTTGTGAATAATTTCATCTATGATGGGATCAAAAAAGGCTAGTTATCGATCTAGGATGGTAATTGTGACTCATCTAGTCATAATTACAAAACCTTGTTGGGATAATGAGCTACCATACTTGGAAGGACCTATAATAGTGATCTTTATGTGCATCAAAGTTTGGTTTCTTAGGAAATATAAAGGATGGGGGCCTGGAATGGTAATAAATGGGCACTACAAATCTTAGTTGCTAATACAAGCCAAAATAGGAGGGTCTATAATGCTAATGGATGGATGTTATAAATATTGGTTATTAACACAAGACAAAGGATGAGGGCCTAAAATGGTAATGGATGGGAATTTTGAAGCTTGTTTTCTAACACAAGTGAAATGATGAGGTCCTAAAATGCTAATCCTTGGGCACTATGGATCTTGGTTGCTAGCATAAGTCAAAGAATGAGGTCTTGGAATGGTAATGGATAGACATTGTAAATCTTGGTTTATAAAAAAATCCAAAGGATGAGGGAATGTAATGGTAATATTTGGGCATTGAAAATCTTTTTTGATGATATAAGATGAAAGAGGGTTACTAGTATAGGTACAAGATCGGGTACTATTATCAATGAAGGGGAAAACATTCTACATTAATTATCCCAAAGAAGGGTGATCATGGAAGATGATAATAAACATGGCTAGGTTTGGAAATTAGCCCAAGGAGGGTGGTCTAGGACTAGGAAAGAGTTCTTGTTCTAGGTCTAGGTTGGAAAGTGGCATTGGTCTAGAAATGGAACCATTCTCCAAAATTTTGATCAATGATAAACTCAATCTCAAACATCTCCAAGGTTTAACATCAAATGTATTACATAAATGGTCAAGGAAATGATATAATTTGAATGTTAAACTTTTTAACAAGTGTTTCAAACAATTTTAATCTAGGACTAATGATTAAAAAGGTTTTTAGGTCTCTGGGAATAAGGCACAAATCTAGGCTTAAAACAACTACATATAAAACAAAGAGGTAAGATTCTATGACTTTTATAATTATGGCACAACATCTAAACTTAAAAAAACTAGGTCTAAGACAAAGAGTTATTTCTAGGACTCTTGGGATCATGACACAAAATCTAGACTTTGAAACACACTAGGTTTAAAAACAAACAAGAATTGCTAGGTCTTTTAAAAATAAGGCACAAAAGCTAGATGTGGCACAAACTAGGTCTAAAAGGCAAGATATTTAATATAAATTTTTTGAAACACTTTGACTCAAACTAGGCATTCGAATTTTGAACATACTCTTGATCATTTGGAAAAAGTCACTGGACATTAGGCACATGGAATATAGACCACTTCCCAAACTTAAACACAAAAATAATCTTAAAATTGAGTAAGAAATATGTCTAAGTTGCACAATCCAAAAGTAAGAGATAAATGCCTAAGCCAAAATTATCAAGGCATAGACATAAACTAGTTAATGTTTGAATCTAAACTTATCAAGACCAATTTTTAATTCAATTTATAATGTTTGGTACCTAAGTGGACAACAATCTAGACCAAGATGAATGCCATAACAATACTAGGCATAAACTAAATAGACACATGTGGTTTTGAAAATGTGATTGGATACAAGATAATAAGTCTTTGAAATAATGTGATAAGTGTAATGATGTTATCATACCATAAATGTATGATAAATGGTTTGTTTCAAAAAATCTAAGGCACAAGACTTGGAATGAAATGGGTAACATAACGATGCTCCTTTCAAACAAGTGACATACACACATAAAGTTTGATAAATGACTAGGGAAAATGTGTCATGTCAAATGGATGACATAATTCCTCTTAAAATAAAGGATTTATGTGCAAACACGACTCATTTTGTATGTGGTTTTAAGTTAAAAAATAGTTTCAACTCAAGATGATGTAATTTAAAAGGAAAAATAAAAAAAACACCTAAGTGTAATTCCCTAAATCCTAAAAACCAATAAGGTAGCCTTGTACATTCAAATTTCATCTACATACTTGCTCTTGAAAGGAATGTAAGTTCTTTATCCAAAAATTAAAAATGCATGAAAATTAGGGTTTTTAGGCCCCCTCTTCTCTCAAGAGTTTATACAGTGACATGGAACTTCAATTTACTCTCCCTATATTGACAATATATCCATGATAAGTAGTGTAGAGAGGATTACAAAGCAAGTTAGTCAAAAAGTAATCCATAAATAATGAAAAATGTATAAAGAAATACCTAACTAAGCCTATATATTTCTATGGGAATTACAAAAGATAGAAAGAAACAAAATGAAAATGAATAACATCATATTACCTTCCCAAATGGATTCACCATAACTATGTGGCTCAAAATCATGTTCTCCCTTGATCAAGAATCCTTGTCTTTGTCAAAAATGGTGGTAAACTCATGAAATGTCTCAAGAACACTCCATAAAACCTAGGCTCATGATTATGAATCATTAAACTAGCCTATCAATGAAGCTTGAAAACAAAATCAATGGTCTATTGCAAAATATTATAGAGACAATTCTCCATAATAACTTTGAATAAGTCAAGCTTAAAATTCATGTCCATGGACTCTCTATTTATAGGATTTTGAGATTGTTCAGGATCAACCACGATCATCCATCTCAATATTGAGATGTGTGGCCATGGATAATCCTAATATTTGTAATTAAATCCATAATTATCTTCATCGTGACCTTGGAAGAAGGGGAATTGAAGAGGTGATAACACTTTTAAGGCTGTACAAAGGGGCGACAACCAAATAGTGTTGTTTCAAGAAAAATAGGAGCAATTTGAGATGCTTGATGCTTAGTGAGCTTTTGGATGGTTTTGGTTTTGGAGACTAACTGCATGGCCTATTGTTTGGCAAAATCAATGACATCAGAAAGAGACATGTCATTTATGGTTAGTACTTTGAGATCAATATATGTAATCAATTATTCAATGAGATTATAAGGGAGTGCATGTAGAAACTTTAATTTGATTTCTATAGAACCAAAACTTTTAATTTCATAAGCTAATTCTATGAATTGCTTAGCAAAGGCATCAAACTACTTTAAATCACAAAGCTCCATTTTAAACAACCATTTCTTTGATTCTAGTTCCCAATTACCAATTGGAGGTGCAAACTCATTAATTAATAAATAGGAGAGGGTAGCTAAAAGATCTAGTTGGTGATGAAACTGTTGATTCTATTCTTGCTCTATCATATAATCCCACCATTGGGAAATAATTCCCCAAAATAATTTTGAAGCAAAGACTATAGTAGCAGGTGGATCTAGATGTGATGCTATAGTAATGATTCTCATTGAATTACACCAAGAAGTAATTTCATACAAAGGGTTTAGGGTGTCATCAATGTTTAGATACCATGGCTGTAATGGGATATGTGTTCTTTGCATTAAACAAGTACTAGGATTCATACTCTTTTTGAGAGGTTTGAGGTTGGATTCAAACTTAACTTCATATGTCAAGATAAGAATTTGTTTTTCATTTGAGGCATCTAGATCTTGTTTAACTTGCCAATTAAGACTATTCTCTAAAGCTATTAGCTTAATATCTATAGAAGACAATTGGTGGCTTAATGTTGAATTTGCACTAGAAATCTCATGTTAAATTTGATTTGTATTGTCTTCAAGAATGGTTAGTCTATCTATACTATTTATAATATACAAGACATCTTTACAAAGGTCATATAGATTTTTTGAGAGATGGGAATTAAATTTGGATATATAATTTTGATGCTTGAATTCATTAGAAGGCTCTATCTCTCCTTGGAAAACTACAAAATAATAATTAACAAGTCCTTCAGATTACTTATACATCCATTTATGTGGTGGCCATCTTCCACCTTTATACAGACTGACCTTATTGTCTATATAAAATTCAAGAGTCCTTTCTCTGGGAAGACTCATCATAGGACATGATAACCAGTCCTTTGGATCGGGTCCCTCGTTTATCTCTTCATCTTCTATAAATATATGACCTGAATTTACAGTTCTTCTTGAAGAAGAAGAAGGTATTTGTGGAGAGAATAGAAGAAGAATGATTTATTGAGAGAGATCTAGGTACAATATTGATGGTTTTACCATTAGTTTTATGCACAATGGCTTGACCCTTCATTTTTGGTGATACATTTTTTAGCCAATCAAGCTTCCAATCAGATGGGATTTTAATAGACTCAATGTCCATTTTGAAGCTGGACTATACCACTTAATCTATGAGCATAGGGAAAATTTTCTAATATCTTGGGGTGGTTTGTATTGGTCATACTATAAACAATAGTTATATTTATGGAGGCATACTTGAATTCTACAAACATATCTAGACCAAAAAAGGATGTGAACAAACCCCAACAATCTAGGGAGCCAAATTTTACTTCTTTATAACCTTTATTGCAAATAACGACATAGAGGTTAGGACAAAACTCAAAACAAATAGCATTATCATTAATACAACCAAGGCTAGATAATTGACATGAATGTTTAAAACTAACCTGGCATCTGTCACATAAGGCTAAATATAAGATAGATTTTATATTACTGGGAATCAATGGTGTTATATAAACTCTAATGAGACCAAAATGGATAAATTTAACATCTTTATGATAATAGATATAACTACTTTCAAATTTTGGCAAAAGAGATAACAAATTTGTTTGGAAAGACTTTTTGGGCTTATAGCTTAGAGTGAGTTCAATGGATTTGATTCAGGGTTTTACAAATGATAGATAAGTAGACTTATAGGTAAACTTAGACTTAAGAAGTTTAGATTTCTTATATATCTAAGAAAATTTTATAGCCAGAGGTTTATACACACTATTCTCTTTTTCAAGAGTTTCTTCTGCAACTTTGATATTTGGGCAATCAGTAATTTGTTCAAGAATGAAAGGAGGTAACTCATAAGTTCCTTCTAGTTCAAAATCATTGAGAATCTCTACTGTAGAAGTTCCTTGGGATTTTCCAAATTCCATTTTTTTCAGAGGTTAAGATCTAGATAGCAATAAATTTATGGAAAGGGAATAAATTTGTAGAGATAAAAGGGCCTATGACAAAATGAATAAACAACTAAGAATTAATGCAAATGTTACCCAAATTTTTTTTAAAAGTAGGGATACTTAAAAAGTCTGAAATATAGAATAGAAATTCTTACAAATATTTCAATAGAGGCTCATTATCTCTAATACCATTCTTTTATCATCAGTAGATGCTCCTTCAATTCTTTAGAAAACTTCAATTCCTTAGAAAAATTGTGACAGTAGGCAGGGGCCGAATGGCTACGGCTTCACTATTATTACTTAACATAAAAATATTACACTCTTTAGAATATATTAAGTTTCTGATTCTCAGGTTCCTTCAAGAGGCAAGAGAATGGCATACGCTTGATTAAGCTACTAGATTTATAAATCTTAAATTTTTTTCAATGATGAATACTAGTAGAGAAGCCTTATTTATAACAATTGGGAGGTCCTGCCTAGAATTTTTGCCAGTGAGGTGTTTATCCCATCATGCTCTACAGCTCAAAATTTATCTATAGTGATATACTATTGGATGCATTGGATGAGGACATCTGGCTTGGTGGGTCCAACATAGCTTCCACCTTAATGAGAAGATCATCTTCACTGATTAGTTGAAAAAGACACCTTAGATGGAACATATTGGAAAGATGCCAATGTTGGGGTCTAACATCACATGCATGACAGTGTGGGTTGATGTAGAAATTAGATTCCCATTCCAACTGTGAATGAATAATTATATGTACTATGGTGTCTTGATCATGATCTTCTTCCTCATGAATACAGTGTGGCTTGTATTTTACAATTCATATGTAAAGATGTTCACTGTGAGATGATATTATTTTAATCCACCATGTCCATAAAGGATGCTTTATGAATTTAGTAAATTGATGAAATAGTAATTCATTATTTAGTCATTCGATAGTGATTACACCTGTACTGCTATGGTAGTCTACCTGTATGGAGGCTATGAAAGACATCTATATATTTGATCCTATAGCATAAGAAATTTGAGTATAATGGGGATGCAACCCTTCTCTCAGAATCTATTCTTGGAAAAAAATATTCAAGGAAGCAAATCCTTGATTATAGATTTTGGTTAAATTAAAGCCAGGATAGGGTTGATGCATTAAAGTTGTTGGTGGATTTCTACTGAGCCAATCTGCTATGATGTTGGTAGTTCCTTTTATATGCTCAATAGAGAAATTAAACTAATTGAAAAAAGCCTGCCATCTAACCTATTTACCATGACCATCTTTCTGACCATGATCCTTTTCTTTAAAGGTCATAAATCTAGTATAATTGGTTTTTACAATAAAATGTGGTAGATGAGGAATTTTTAGCATAAATTTCTCAAGGAATTTCTTCAAAAAATAAACCTCTTTGTCAGAAGAGATCCATTTCAAGAGATCTGAATTAAATACTCCACTATATAATTCACACAGGAATTGTTTATTATCTTATTTACAAACAAGCATTCCTCCCCATGTAATTTAAGAGGCATCGGTATAAACCAGAAACTAATTAGATTTTGGGATGTGTAGTTTTGGAATCAATGATACCTTAGCTTTTATTTTCTGGATAGCAGCTGTGTGTTCATCCTTCCATTGAAATGTTTTCTTCTTCTGGAGAAGTTCTTAGAGGATGAACATGTCTTCATCAGAGTTAGAATAGAATCTATTCAAATAATTTAATAGTCCCAAAAATGCTTGAAGCTTTGGTTTATCAAGATTCTTAGGAAAATTGATAACCTTTTCTTTGATATGTGGCTGGACTTGAAATTTTGAATCTTGGATAATCATTCCAAGAAAACTACATTCTAATTTACAAATTTGGATCTTTATATCAGACAAAACTATTCATGCAGTTTCTATTAGCTTTGAAAACTTTAAAAGATGGGAGTAATGATTAGAAAGGGAATTACTCAATACTAAAAGATTGTTGGGGTTTGTTCATTAGACCAAATGGCATAACAGTCAACTGAAAATGGCCAAAAGGACAACTGAATGCTATTTTTTCTTTGTCATTTTCTATGACCCTAATTTGATAAAAGTTGGATTTACAATCAAGTTGTGAGAAATATTTACATGTAAATTTTTGTAGTAAGTCACTTTTATCTAGTATAGGATATGGATATGGTTGGGGAATGGAATTTAATGGTCTATAATTTATGACCATTCTCTTCTTACCCCTCTTTTGCTCTGAGTGTTTGTTTACCATGAAGGCATAACAACAGTAAGGAGAGGTTTATTTTTTAATGAAGCCATTAGCCTCTAATTCTTTTATCTATGCTTTGATATCATTACAATCTTGTGCAGTAATTAGGATCCTTTTCCCAAATTTAATATGCTTTCCTTTGATGAGCTTGATTTCCATCTCAGGCATAGATTTTGACCAAAAATTCTAAGAGTTATCAGAACATATAGTAGTTATAATCACCTCTCCTATAGCTTGGATTCTAGCATAGATTATAATTTTAGGGGTCTAACACATAAAACAAGGAAATTGTTCAGTTGCATAGATTAGATGAGGAATCCTTAGTCTTTCATTATCTATGGTGAACATGACACTTTTAGTGGTAGATCTATAAAGTGAGTACCTATCTATAAAAGCTCCACCTAATAAGATATCTATAGGCATTTTTCTTAAAGTAAAGAAATCACAATGGAATATTTTATTTTGGATCTGAAGGGGCTAGTGATGTTTATACATATTACAAAAAAAATTATTCCCTTGTACATCTAAGCTTTTATAAGCCAAAGAGTCATCCAATTTCTTCCAATCTTGGATGATTTTTGGTTTTTCAAATTAAAGAGAAGCACTTGTGTCTACTTGTGCATCTATGAATCTAGCATGTATTTCGATAGTTATGAACTGAGAAAATTTACCATTAATCAATTGTGTCAAATAAGCTGGTTATGGTATGTCCAAAGGAGGGATACTTGTACATACAAGTTTGTGCTTTGATGGATCTTAAACTGATATATTCTCATTGTATATTTCTTCTTTTTCTATTTCTTCTTCTTGAAGATTGTTACATTCACCTTATTCTAGATAATAGTCTTGGTCTGAGTAGAAGGAATCATCTACTTCTTTATTTCTAGTGTCTTCAGCAGGTAGAAGGATATTCCACTGGGGTTTGACCTTTGGTGAATGAATTTATTTTGGTGGCTCTTTGCTTGTAAACTTATTCTTAATCAAATAATCACTTGGTTTGAAAGAGCTTTGGAACTACAAAGGAGGATTGTGAGGCCTTTACATTGTAGGTGGCATTCTTGGCATGATTGTCTACCTTCCTCTAGAGTTACTTCATCCTCTTTTGTAGCCTTTATTTCTTGGTCTAGAATCCCTTTCAGGGATTTCATTATGATGGTGAGAGCATTATCCATAAGCTTAAAATGGCAGGGTAGAATAATCATGATGCCATGGTCATTGCATGTTGGTGAGTGGTTGATCCAAATCATTAGCTAATGATTCGATGGTGTCAGTATCATCATCATGATCATCTTCAGAGATTTCATCTAAAATTGATTCATAGATGTCATCTTGTTAGAATATATCTTCTTCTATGTCAATAACATCCCACCATGTTGCTGCATTGGAGGAAAACATGGCTTTGACAGTAGGATTTTTGTAATGTCTTTACAGAGAAATATGACCAAGTTTATGACAGATATAGTAAATAGGAGTTTTGGAGAGAGGACATGGAGAGGTATGCTTCTTGAGAAAGCAGAGAGGAGGAGCATAAGGAAGCTTGCGAGGGAAAAAGTGATGCTTAAAAGATAAATGCTTATGATGTTAATTTTAGTGCTTTCAAGGCTGTATAAAGGGGTGACAACCATATGGTGCAATTTTGGGAAAAACAAGAATGATATGAGAGGCTTGATGCTTAGTGAGCTTTTAGATGGTTTTAGTTTCAGAGATAACTACATGGTCTATTGTTTGGCAAAATCAATAACATCAAAAAGAGACATAATTTATGGTTAGTCCTTTGAGATCAATATATGCAATCACTTTATCAATGATATTGTAAAGGAGTGCATGCAAAAACTTTAAATTGATTTATGTAGAACCAAAACTTTTAATTTTATAAGCTAATTCTCTGAATTGCTTAGCAAAGGCATCAAACTACTTTAAATCACAAAGCTTCATTTTGAGAAACCATTTCTTTGATTCTAGTTCCTGATTACCAACTAGAGGTGCAAACTCATTAATTATCCCTACTTTGAAAATTTATTTGGGTAACATTTGCATTGAGTCTTGGCCATTCATTCATTTTGTCATAGGCCTTTTTATCTCTGCAACTTTGTTCCCTTTCTAAAAATTCCTTGCTATCCAGTCTTAACCTTTAAAAAAAATAGAATTTGGAAAATCCCAAAAAACTTCTATAGAAGAGATTCTCAATGAATTTGAACTAGAAGGAACTTATGAGTTACCTCTTTTCATTCCTAAAAAGATTACTGATTGCTGAGATATTAAAGTTATAGAAGAAACTCTTGAAAAAGAGACTAGTTTGTATAAACCTCTAACTATAAAATTTTCTTAGATATATAAGTAATCTAAACTTCGTAAGTCTATGTTTACCTATAAATCTACTTATCTATCAGTTGTAAAACCTTGAATTAAATCCATTAAACTCACTCTGAGCTATAAGCCCAAAAAGTCTTTCCAAACTTGTTATCTATGTTGCCAAAATCTAAAATTAGTTATATCCATTCTCATGAAGATGTCAAATTTGTCCATTTTGGTCTCATTAGAGTTTATATAACCCCGTTGATTCCCAGTAATATAAAATCTATCTTATATTTAGCCTTGTGTGATAGATGCCAAGTCAGTTTTAAACATTCATGTCAATTATCTAGCCTTGATTGTATTAATGATAATGTTATTTGTTTTGAGTTCTATCCTAACCTCTCTATCACTGTTCATGATAAAGGTTGTAAAGAAGTGAAATTTGGTTCTCTAGATTGTTGGGGTTTGTTCACATCCTTGTTTGGTCTAGATATGTTTAGAGAATTCAAGTATGTCTCCATAAATATAACTATTATTTATAGTACAAACCACTCTAAGATATTAGAAAATATTCCCTATGCTCATTGATTAAGTGGTATAGTCCAGCTTCAAAAGGGACATATAGAGTCTATTGAAATCCCATCTAATTGGAAGCTTGATTGGATAAAAAATGTATCACCAAAAATGAAGGGTCAAGCCACTATGCATAAAACTGATGGTAAAACCATCAATATTGTACCTAGATCTCTCTCAGTAAATCATTATTTTTCTATTCTCTCTCCACAAAGACCTTCTCATTCTTCTTTAATAAGAACTATAAAATTAGGTCATATATTTATAGAAGTTGAAGAGATCAACCAGTGACCTGATCCAAAGGACTGGTTATCTTGTACTATGATGAGTCTTCCTAGAGAAATGACTCTTGAATTTTATACAAATAATAAGGTCAGACTATATAAAGGTGGAAGATGGCCACCCCATAAAGGTATGTATAAGCAATACAAAGGACTTTTAAATTATTTTCTTGTATTTTTATAAGGAGAGACAGAGCCTTCTAATGAATTCAAGCATCAAAATTATATATCTAGATTTAATTCCCATCTCTCAGAAAATCTAGATGACCTTTGTAAAGATGTCTTGTATATTAGAAATAGTCTAGATAGATTAACCATTCTTGAATACAATACAAATCAAATATGTCATGAGATTTCTAGTGCCAATTCAACATTAAGCCACCAATTATCTTCTATAGATACTAAGCTAACAACTTTAGAGGATAGTTTTGATTGGCTAGTTAAACAAGATTTGGATGCCTCAAATGAAAAACAAATTCCTATCTTTCCATATGAAGTTAAGTTTGGATCTAACTTCAAACCTCTCAAAAAGAGTATGTAGACTAGTACCTCTTTAATGAAAAGAACATATATCCCATTACAACCATGGTATCTAAACATTGACGACATCCTAAACCCTTTGAATGAAATTACTGCTTGGTGTAATTCAATGAGAGTCATTACTATAACATCACATCTAGATCCACCTGCTACTATAGTCTTTGCTTCAAAATTATTTTGGGGAATTATTTCCAAATGGTGGGATTCTATGATAGAGCAAGAACAGAATCAACAGGTTCATCACCAACCATATCCTCTGGCTACCCTCTTCCATTTATTAAATTAATGAGTTTTCACCTCCAGTTGGTAATTGGGAACTAGAATCAAATAAATGGTTTCTCAAAATGGAGCTTTGTGATTTAAAGTAGTTTGATACCTTTGCTAAGCAATTTAGAGAATTAGCTTATGAAATTAAATTTTTTGGTTCTATAGAAATCAAATTAAATTTTTTGCATGCACTCCCTTATAATCTCTTTGATAAAGTGATTGTATATATTGATCTCAAAGGACTAACCATAATTGGAATGTCTCTTTTTAATGTCATTGATTTTTCCAAACAAAAGGCCATGTAGTTAGTCTCTAAAACCAAAACCATCCAAAATCTCACTAAGCATCAAGCCTCTTGAATCACTCTTGTTTTTCCCAAAATAGCACCATTTGGCTATTGCCCCTTTGTACAGCCTTAAAAGCACCAAAAGCATCACCGTAAGCATTTATATTTTAAGCACCACTCTTTCCCCTACAAGAATTCTTATGCTCCTCCTCACTTCTTTCTCAAGAAGTGTACCTCTCCATGTCCTCCCTCCAAATCTCCTATTTGATATATCTTTCTTAAACCTAGTCATATTGATCTGCAATGCCATTAAAAAAATCCTACTGTCAAAGCCATCTTTTCCTCCAATGTAGTAGTGTGGTGGGATGTTATTGACACATAAGATCTCTTCCAATAAGATGACATCTGTGAACCAATTCTAGATGAACTCTCTGAAGATGATCATGATGATGATGTTGACACCCTCTAATCATTAACCAATGATTTGGAGCACCACTCACCAACATGCAATGACCATGGCATCATGACTATTCTAGCCTCCCATTTGAAGCTTATGGATGATAGTCTTACCATCATAATGAAATCCCTAAAAGGGATTATAGACTAAGAAACAAAGGCTACAATAGAGGATGAAGTAACTCCAAAGGAAGGCAGTCAATCATGCCAAGAATGCTACCTACAATGCAAAGGCCTCACAATCCTCCTTTGCAGTTTCAGAGCTCTTTCAAACCAAGTGATTCTAAGATTAATAATAAATTTATAAGAAAAGAGCCACAAAAATAAATTCATTCACCAAAGGTCAAAACCCAATAAAATATCCTTCTACCTACTGAAGACACTAGAGAGAAAGAGGTAGATGATTCCTTCTATTCAGACCAAGACTATTGCCCAGAATAAGGTGAATGTAGCAATCTTCAAGGAGGAGAAGAAGAAGAAGAAGAAGAAGAAGAAGAAGAAGAAGAAGAAGAAGAAGAAGAAGAAATTAAAGAATAATAAATCTACCATGAGCATATATCAGTTCAAGATTGAGTAAAGCACAAAGTGGTATGCACAAGTACCGCTCCTTTAGAAATACCACAACTAGCTTATTTGACATAACTAATCAATGTTGAATTTGTTCAGTTCATAATTGTCAAAATTAGTGACAAATAGGTAGATGCAAAAGTAGACATAGGTGTTTCTTTTTCATTTACAAAACCACAAACCATCCAAGATTGGAAGAAATTGAATGACTCTTTGGCTTATAAAATCCTAGATGTCCAAGTTAGCAGTTTTGTCTACAATATGTATAAACATCAGCAACCCCTTCAGATCCAAAATAAAATCTTCCATTGTGATTTATTTGCTTTAAACAAAATGCCTATAGATATCTTATTAGGTGGAACTTTTATAGATAGGTACTCACCATATGGATCTACCACTAAAAGTGTCATGTTCACCATAGATAATGAAAGACTGAGGATTCCTCATCTAATCTATGTAACTGAATAATTTCCCTGTTCTATGAGTCAGACCCCTGAACTTATAATCCCTGCTGGAATCCAAGCTATAGGAGAGAAGATTAGAACTACTATTTGTTCTGATAACCCTCAACAATTTTGGTCAAAATCTATGCCTGAGATGGAAATCAATCTCATCAGAGGAAAGCATATGAATATTAGAAAAAATATCCCAATTCCTACACAAGATTATAATGATATGTAAATAGAAATAAAAGAATTAAAGTTTAATGGCTTCATTGAAAAATCAACCTCTCCTTACTGTTGTTATGCCTTCATGGTAAACAAACACTCAAACCAAAAGAGGGGTAAGAAGAGAATGGTCATAAATTATAGACCATTAACTACCATTACCCAACCATATCCATATCCTATACCATATAAAATCTACTTACTAGAGAAAGTTGTAACATATAAATATTTCTCAAAATTTGATTATAAATCAGGCTTGTATCAAATTAGGGTCAAAAAAGTTGACAAAGAAAAAAATAGCATTTAGCTATCCTTTTGGCCATTTTCAGTGGACTATTATGCCATTTGGTCTAATGAATGCCCCAACATTTTATAAGGCCCATATGGATACAATTTTCAGAGACACATCAGATTTACTATGTGTATATAGATGATATTTTAGAATTCAATAATTCCCTTTCTGATCATTACTCCCATCTTTTAAAGTTTTCAGAGCTGGTAGAAACTATAGGAATAGTTATATCTAATATAAAGATCCAATTTTGTAAAATAAAATGTAACTTTCTTGGAATGACTATCCAAGATTCAAAATTGTAAGTCCAACCACATATCAAAGAAAAGGTTATCAGTTTTTCTGAGAAGCTTGATAAACTAAAGCTTTAAGCATTTTTGGAACTATTACATTATTTGAATAACTTCTATCTTAACTCTGGTGAAGATAGGTTTATCCTCTAATAAATTCTCCAAAAGAAGAAAGCATTTCAAAGGAAGGATGAAAACACAACCACTATCCATAAAATAAAAGCCAAGGTATCATTGCTTCAAGAACTACACATCCCAAAATCTAACCAGTTTTTGGTTTATACTAATGCCTCTGATATTACATGGGGAGGAATGATTTTTTGTAAATATGATAATACAAAATTCATGTGTGAATTATGCTATGGAGTATTTAGTTCAAATGTCTTGAAATGGATCTCTTCTAACAAAGAGATTTATTCTGTGAAGAAATTTCTTGAGAAATTTATGTTAAAAATTCTTCATCTGCCACATTTTATTGTAAAAATTGATTGTACTAGATTTTTGACCTTTAGAGAAAAGGATCATGGTCAGAAAGATGGTCATGGTAAATATTTTAGATGGTAGGATTTTTTCAATCAGTTTAATTTCTCTATTGAGGATTTAAAAGGTACTGACAACATCATAGTAGATTGGCTTAGTAGAAAACCACTAGAAACTTTAATGCATCAACCCTATCTTAGCTTTAATTTAACTAGAATTTATAATCAAGGATTTGCTTCATTTAATATTCTTGTCGAAGAATAGATTTTAAGAGAAGGGTTGCATCCCCGTTATACTCAGATTTCTTATGTTTTAGGATCAGATCTAAAGATGTCTTTCACAACCTCCATACAGGTAGACTGCCATAGGAGTATAGGTGTAATCACTATCAAACAAATGAATAGTGAATTATTATTTCATCAGTTTATTAAACTCATAAAGCATCCTTTATGGAAATACATGCCACACCATATTCATGAGGAAGAATATCATGATCAGGATACCATAGTACATACAATTATTCACTGATAGTTGGAATGGTAATCTTATTTCTACAACAACCCATGCTATCATGAATGTGATGCTAAACCTCAACATTGGCATCTTTCCAGTATGTTCTAGCTAAGGTGTCTTTTTAAACCGATTAGTGAAGATGATCTATTCACTAAAGTGGAAGCTATGTTGGATCTACCAAGCCAGACGTCCTCATCTAGTGCATCTAATAGTATATCATTGTAGCTAAGTTTTGAGATGTAAAACATGATGGGATAGACACCACCTTGCCAAAGATTCTAGGCAGGACCTCCTAATTTCTATAAATAAGGCTTCTCTACTAGTATTCATCATCACAAAAATTATAAGCTTTAGAAATCTAGTAACTTAATCAAGTGTATGCTCTTCTCTTGCCTCTTGAAGGAACCTGAGAATCAGAAACTTGATATATTATAAATTTAAAAGAGTGTAATATTTTTGTGTTAAGTAATAATAGTGAAGCCATAGCCATTCGGCCCCTACCTAATGTCGTGGGTTTCATAAGGAATTGAAAGAGCATCTACTGAAGGTAAAAGAACCTATTATCATAGGTTTTCTAAGGAATTAAAGGAGCATCTACTGATGATAAAATAATGGTATCAGATCCAATGAGCCTTTATTAAAAGATTTGTAAGAATTTATATTTTATATTTCAAACTTTATAAGTATCCCTGCTTTGAAAATTTCTTTGGGTAACATTTGCATTGAGTCTTAGCCATTTATTCATTTTGTCATAGGCCCTTTTATCTCTACAACTTTATTCCCTTTCCATAAATTTCTTGCTATCCAGATCTTAACTTGTGAAAAAAATGGAATTTGGAAAATCCCAAGAAACTTCTATAGTAGAGATTCTCAATGAATCTGAATTAGAATGAACTTATGAGTTACCTCCTCTCATTCCTAAACAAATTACTGATTGCCCATATATCAAAGTTATAGAAGAAACTCTTGAAAAAGAGAATAGTTTGTATAAACCTATGTCTATAAAATTTTCTCAGATATATAAGAAATCTAAAATTTTTAAGTTTAAGTTTGCTTAGAAGTCTACTTATCTATCATTTTTAAAACCCTGAATCAAATCCATTGAACTCACTCTGAGCTATAAGCCCAAAAAGTCTTTCCAAACAAATTTGTTATCTTTGTTGTTATAATCTGAAATTAGTTATATCCATTCTCATGAAGATGTTAAATTTGTCCATTTTAGTCTCATTAGAGTTCATATAACCCCATTGATTCCTAGTAATATAAAACATATCTAATATTTAGCCTTGTGTGATAGACACCAAGTCAGTTTTAAACATTCATGTCAAATATCAAGCCTTGGCCATATTAATGATAATGTTATTTTTTTAATTTCTATCCTAACCTCTATGTCACCATTCACGATAAAGGTTGTAAAGAAGTAAAATTTGGCTCCTAGATTGTTGATGTTTGTTCACATCTTTTTTTGGTCTAGATATGTTCAAAGAATTCAAGTATGCCTCCATAAATATAACTATTGTTTATATTATGACCAATAGAAACCACCCCAAGATATTAGAAAATCTTACCTATGCTCACAAATTAAATGGTATAGTCCATCTTTAAAAGGGACATATTGAGTCTGTTGAAATCCCAAAAATGAAGGGTCAAGCCTCTATGCATAAAATTGGTGGTAAAACCATCAATATTGTACCCAGATCTCTCTCATTAAATCATTCTTCTTCTATTCTCTCTCCACAAAGACCTTCTTCTTCTTCAAGAAGAATTGTCAAGTCAGGTCATATATTTATAGAAGATGAAGAGATCAACCAGGGACCTAATCCAAAGGACCGGTTATCTTGTATTATGATGAGTCTTCCTAGAGAAAGGACTCTTGAATTTTATATAGACAATAAGGTCAGTCTGTATAAAGGTGGAAGATAGCCACCACATAAAGGGATGTATAAGCAATATGAAGGACTTATTAATTATTTTTTTGTAGTTTTCCAAGGAGAGACAAAGCCTTCTAATGAATTCAAGAATCAAAATTATATATCCAAATTTAATTCCCATCTCTCAAAAAATATAGATGACCTTTGTAAAGATGTCTTGTATATTATAAATAGTCTATATAGATTAACCATTCTTGAAGACAATACAATTCAAATATGTCATGAGATTTCTAGTGCTAATTCAACATTAAGACACCAATTGTCTTTTATAGATACTAAGCTAACAACATTAGAGGATAGTCTTTACTAGCTAGTTAAACAAGATTTGGATGCCTTAGATAAAAAACAAATTCATATATTTCCATATGAAGGTAAGTTTGGATCTAAATTCAAACCTCTCAAAAAGAGTATGAATACTAGAACCTCTTTAGTGCAAAGAACACAAATCCCATTACAACCATGGTATCTAAACATTGATGACACTCTAAACCCTTTGAATGAAATTATTGCTTGGTGTAATTCAATGAGAGTCATTATTATAGAATCACATCTAGATCCACCTATTACTATAGTCTTTGCTTCAAAATACTTTTGGGGAATTATTTCCCAATGGTGGGATTCTATGATAGAATAAGAATAGAATCAACAGGTTCATCACCAACCAGATCCCTTGGATACCCTCTTCCATTTCTTAATTAATGCATTTGCACCTCTAGTTGGTAATCAGGAACTAGAATCAAAGAAATGGTTGATCAAAATGGAGCTTTGTGATTTAAAGAAGTTTGATGCCTTTGCTAATCAATTCAGAGAATTAGCTTATGAAAGTAAAAGTTTTGGTTCAATAGATATCAAATTAAAGTTTATGCATGCAGTCCCTTATAATCTCATTGATAAAGTTATTACGTATATTGATCTCAAAGGACTAACCATAAATGACATGTCTCTTTCTAATATCATTGATTTTGCCAAACAACAAGCCATGAAATTAGTTTCCAAAACCAAAACAATGAGTAGAAGAAGTTAAAGAAGAATAAATATACCATGAGCATATATCATTTCAAGATCTAGCAAAGCATAAATTGGTATGTATAAGTATCCCTCCTTTGGAAATACCACAACTGATCAATGGTAAATTTTCTCAGTTCATAACTGTCAAAATTAATGATAGATTGGTAGATGCACAAGTAGACATAGATGCTTCTCTTTTATTTGTAAAACCAAAAATAATCCAAGATTGGAAGAAATTAGATGTCCAAGGGAATAGTTTTGTCTACAATATCTATAAACATCAGTAGCCCCTTCACATCCAAAATAAAATCTTTCATTGTGATTTCTTTGCTTTAAGTAAAATACCTATAGATATCTTATTAGGTGGATATTTTATAGTTAGGTACTCACCTTATGGATTTGCTACTAAAAGTGTCATGTTCACCATAGATAATGAAAGACTGAGGATTCCTCGTCTAGTCTATGTAACTAAATAATTTCCCAGTTCTATGAGTCAGACCTCTGAACTTATAATCCCTACTAGAATCCAAGCTATAAGAGAGAAAATTAGAACTACTATCTAACAACCCTTAGTATTTTTGGTTAAAATCTATGCCTAAGATGGAAATCAAGCTCATCGAAGGAAAGCATATGAAGATTAGGAAAAAGATCCCAATTCTTGCACAAGATTATAATGATATGGAAACATAGATAAAATAATTAGAGGCCAATGGCTTCATTAAAAAATCAACCTCTCCTTACTATTGTTATGCCTTCATACTAAACAAACACTTAGAGCAAAAGAGGAGTAGTAAGAGAATGGTCATAAACTACATACCATTAAATGTCATTACCCAATCATATCCATATCCTATACTAGATAAAAGCTACTTACTAGAGAAAGTTGCAACATGTAAATATTTCTCACAATTTGATTATAAATCTAGATTTTATCAAATTAGGGTCAAAGATGCTGACAAAGAAAAAATAGTATTCAACTATCCTTTTAGCCATTTTCAGTGGATTGTTATGCCATTTGGTGTAATGAATGCCCCAACATTTTATCAGGCTCATATGGATATAATTTTTAGAGACACATCAGATTTCCTATGTGTATATATAGATGATATTTTAGTATTTAGTAATTCCCTTTCTGATCATTACTCCCATCTTTTGAAGTTTTCAAAACTAGCAGAAACTAAATGAATAGTTTTGTCTAATATAAAGATCCAATATTGTAAAATAGAATATAATTTTCTTGGAATGATTATCCAAGATTCAAAATTGTAAGTCTAGCCACATATCAAAGAAAAGATTATCAGTTTTCTTGAGAAGCTTGATAAACCAAAGCTTCAAGCAGTTTTGGGACTATTAAATTATTTGAATAGCTTCTATCCTTACTCTAGTGAAGATAGGTTCATCCTCCAAGAACTTACCCAGAAGAAGAAAGCATTTCAATGGAAGGATGAACACACAAATACTATCCAAAAAATAAAAGCTAAGGTATCGTTGCTTCTAGAACTACACATCCCAAAATCTGACTAGTTTTTGGTTTATACTGATGCCTCTAATATTTCATGGGGAGGAATGCTTGTTTGTAAATATAATAATAAATATTTCATCTGTGAATTTTATAGTGGAGTATTTAGTGTAAATGTCTTGAAATGGATCTCTTCTGACAAAGAGATTTATTCTGTGAGGAAATGCCTCAAGAAATTTATGATAAAAATTCTTCATTTGCCACATTTTATTGTAAAAATTGATTGTACTAGATTTTGATCTCTAGAGAAAAGGATCATGGTTAGAAAGATGGCCACGATAAATATGTTAGATGGCAAGCTTTTTTCAATCAGTTTAATTTCTCTATTGAGCACATAAAAGACATTGACAACATCACAATAGATTGGCTCAGTAGAAATCCACTAGCAACTTTAATGCATCAACCCTATCTTGGCTTTAATTTAACCAGAATCTATAATCAAGGATTTTCTTCCTTGAATATTCTTGTCCAAGAATAGATTTTGAGAGAAGGGTTACATCCTCGTTATACTCAAATTTCTTATGCTATAGGATTAGATCTATAGATGTCTTTCACAGCCTCCATATAGGCAGACCACCATAAGAGTACAGATGCAATCACTATCGAATGACTAAATAGTAAATTACTATTTCATAAGTTTAATAAACTCATAAAGCATCCTTTATGGACATGGTGGATGAAAATAAGATCATTTCATAATTAGCATCTTTACAAATGGATTGCAAAATACTAGCCACACCATATTCAAGAGGAAGAAGATCATGATCAGGACACCATAGTACATACAATTATTCACCAACAGCTGGAATGAGTGTCTTATTTCTACATCAACCCACATTGTCATGCATGTGATGTTGGACCCTAGCATTGGCATCTTTCCAGTACATTCTAGCTAAGGTGTTTTTTTCAACCGATCAATGAAGATGATCTACTCACTAAAGTGGAAGCTATGTTGGACCCACCAAGCTAGACATCCTCATCCAATGCATCCAATAATATATCAATGTAGCTAACTTTTGAGCTATAAAGCATGATGGGATAGACACCGCCTTGGCAAAGATTCTTGGTAGGAGCTCCCAATTGCTATAAATAAGGCTTCTCTACTAGTATTACACTCTTTAAAATTTAAAATATATCAAGTTTTTGATTCTCAGGTTCCTTTAAAAGGCAAGAAAAGAGCATACACTTGATTAAGATAGTAGATTTATAAAGCTTAGAATTTTTTTGATGATGAATTCTAGTATAGAAGCCTTATTTATAGCAATTGGGAGGTCCTACCTAGAATCTTTACCAAGGCAGTGTATGTCCCATCATGCTTTATAGCTCAAAATTTAGCTATAGTGATATACTATTGGATGCACTAAATCATGATGTCTAGCTTGGTGGGTCTAACATAGGTTCTACTTCAGTGAGTAGATCATCTTGACTTATCGATTGAAAAATACACTTTAGCTAGAACAGACTGGAAATATGCCAATGTTGGGGTCTAGCATCACATGCATGATAGTGTAGGTTGATGTAGAAATAAGATTCTCATTCTAATTGCCGATGAATAATTTAATGTACTATGGTGTCTTGATCATGATCTTCTTCCTCATAAATATGATGTAGCCCATATTTTTTAATCCATCTATATTCCTATGGTGGTCTACCTATATGGAGGCTGTGAAAGACATCTGTAGATCTGATCCTATAGCATAAAAAATTTGAGCATAATGAGGATGTAACCCTTCTCTCATAATTTGTTCTTAGACAAGAGTATTGAAGGAAACAAATCCTTGATTATAGATTCTGGTTAAATTAAAGCTAGGATAGTGTTGATGCATTAAAGTTGCTGGTGGAATTCTACTAAGTCAATTTGCTGTGATGTTGTCAGTGCCGTTTATATGCTCAACAGAGAAATTAAATTGATTGAAAAAATCCTACCATCTAACATATTTATCATGATCATCTTTCTGACCATGATACTTTTCTATAAAGGTCAAAAATCTAGTACAATCAATTTTGACAATAAAATGTGGCAAATGAAGAATTTTTAGCATAAAATTCTCAAGGCATTTCTTCATAGATTAAATATCTTTGTCAGAAGATATACATTTCAAGACATCTACATTGAATACTCCATTACATAATTCAAACATGAATTCTTTATTATCATATTTATAAACAAGCATTCCTCCCCATGTAATATCAGATGCATTAGTATAAAATAAAAATTGGTCAGATTTTGGGATGTGTAGTTATGGAAGCAATGATACCTTAGCTTTTATTTTCTAGATAGTGGCTGTGTGTTCATCTTTCCATTGAAATTATTTTTTCTTCTGGAGAAGTTCTTGGAGGATGAACCTATCTTCACCAGAGTTAGGATAGAAGCTATTCAAATAATTTAATAGTCCCAAAAATTCTACAAGATTTGGTTTATCAAGCTTCTTAGGAAAACTAATAACCTTTTATTTAGTATGTAGACTTACAATTTTGATTCTTGGATAATCATTCCAATAAAATTACATTCTATTTTACAAAGTTGGATCTTTGTATCAGACATAACTATTCCTACAGTTTCTTCCAGTTCTAAAAACTTCAAAAGATGGGAGTAATGATCAGAAAGGGAATTACTAAATACTAAAATATCATCTATATATACACATAAGAAATATGATGTGTCTCTAAAAATTATATCCATATGAGCCTGATAAAATACTGGGGCATTCATTAAACCAAATGGCATAATAGTCCACTAAAAATTTCTAAAAAGATAGCTGAATGCTATTTTTTGTTTGTCAGCATCTTTGATCCTAATTTGATAAAAGCTAGATTTACAATCAAATTGTGAGAAATATTTACATGTTGCAAATTTATCTAGTAAGTAGCTTTTATCTAGTATAGGATACGGATATGGTTGGGTAATGGCATTTAATGGTCTATAATTTATGACCATTCTCTTCTTGCCCCTCTTTTGCTTTGAGTGTTTGTTTACCATGAAGGTATAAAAATAGTAAGGAGAGGTTGATTTTTTAATGAAGCCATTAGCCTCTAATTCTTTTATCTGTGCTTCCATATCATTATAATCCTATGCAAGAATTGGGATATTTTTCCCAATCTTCATATGCTTTCATTCGATGAGCTTGATTTCCATCTCAAGCATAGATTTTGACCAAAATTGCTGAGGGTTATCAGAATAGATAGTAGTTCTAATCTTCTCTAATATAGATTGGATTCCAATATGGATTATAAGTTTAGGAGTCTGACTCATAGAACTGAGAAATTGTTTAATTGCATAGATTAGATGAGGAATCCTCAATCTTTCATTATCTATGGTGAACATGATAGTTTTAGTAGTAAATCCATAAGGCGAGTACTTATCTATAAAATCTCCACCTAATAATATATCTACATGATTTTTTCTTAAGGCAACTAAATCACAATGGAAGATTTTATTTTGGATCCAAAGGGGCTGCTGATGTTTATACATATTATAGACAAAACTATTCCCTTGGACATCTAGGCTATAATAAACCAGAGAGTCATCCAATTTCTTCTAATCTTGGATGATTTGTGGTTTTGAAAATGAAAGAGAAACACCTATGTCTACTTGTGCATCTACCAATCTACCATTGATTTTGATAGTTATGATCTGAGCAAATTTACATTTGATCATTTTTGTCAAATAAGTTGGTTGTGGTATTTCAAAAGGAGGGATACTTGTACATACCAGTTTGTTCTTTTTTGAATCTTAAATTGATATATGCTCATGGTATATTTCTTCTTCTAATTTTTCTTCTCGAAGATTGTTAAATTCACCTTGTTCTGGACAATAGTCTTGGTCTGAGTAAAAGGAATCATCTACTTCTTCATCTCTAGTATCTTCAGTAGGTAGAAGGATATTCCACTAGGGTTTGACCTTTGGTGAATGAATTTAGTTTGGTGGATCTTTGCTTGTAAACTTATTCTTAATCAAATAATCACTTGGTTTGAAAGAGATTTGAAACTACAAAGGAGGATTGTGAGGCCTTTGTATTGTAAGCAACATTCTTAGCATGATTGACTTCCTTTTTATGGAGTTACTTTGTCATCTATTATAGCCTTTGTTTCTTGGTCTAGAATCCCTTTCAAGTATTTCATTATGATGGTGATACAATCATCCATAAGCTTCAAATGGGAGGCTAGAATAGTCATGATGCCATGGTCATTGCATGCTAGTGAGTGGTTACTCCAAATAATCAACTAATGATTCGAGGGTATCAGCATCATCATCATCATCATGATCATTTTCAAAGAGTTCATCTAGAATTGGTTCATATATGTCATCTTGTTGGAAGAGATATTCTTCTATGTTAATAACATCCCACCACACGACTATGTTGGAAGAAAATATAGCTTTGATAGTAGGATTTTTACAATGGCATTATAGAGCAATATGCCTAGGTTTGTGATAGATATAAAAAATAGGACTTTTGGAGGGAGGTCATGGAGAGGTATTCTTCTTGAGAAAGAGGCGAGGAAGAGAATAATAATTCTTGTAGTGGAAAGAGTGGTGCTTAAATGATAAATGCTTACGGTGTTACTTTTGGTGCTTTTGAGGTTGTACAAAGGGATGATAGCCAAATGGTGCTATTTTGGGAAAAATAAGAGTGATTCGAGAGGCTTGATTCTTAGTGAGCTTTTGGATCATTTTGGTTTTGGAGACTAATTGCATAGCCCATTCTTTAGCAAAATCAATGACATTAGAAAGAGACATGCCATTTATGGTTAGTCCTTTGAGATCAATATATGCAATCACTTTATCAATGAGATTGTAAGGGAGTGCATGTAGAAAATTTAATTTTATTTTTATAGATCTAAAACTTTTACTTTCATAAGCTAATTCTCTGAATTGCTTAGCAAAGGCATCAAACTACTTTAAATCACAATGCTCCATTTTGAGCAACCATTTCTTTGATTCCAGTTCTCGATTACTAATTGGAGGTGTAAACTCATTGATTAATAAATGGAAGAGGGTATCCAAAGGATCTAGTTGGTGATGAACCTATTTATTCTATTCTTGCTCTGTCATATAATTCCACCATTAGGAAATAATTCCCCAAAAGAATTTTTATTAAAGACTGTAGTAGTAGGTGGATCTAGATGTGATGTTATAGTAATGACTCTCATTGAATTACACCAAGCAGTAATTTTATTCAAAGAGTTTAGGGTGTTGTTAATATTTAGATACCATGGTTGTAATGGGATATGTGTTCTTTGAATTGAAGAGGTACTAGGATTCATACTCTTTTTGAGAGGTTTGAAGTTAGATCCAAATTTAACTCCATATGGCATGAAAGGAATTTGTTTTTCATCTGAGACATCCAGATCTTATTTAATTAGCCAGTCAATACTATCCTCTAAAGCTGTTAGCTTAGTATCTATAAAAGACACTTGGTAGCGTAATGTTGAATTAGCACTAGAAGTCTCATGATAGATTTGATTTGTATTGTCTTCATTAATGTTTAATATATCTAGACTATTTCTAATAAACATGACATATTTACAAAGGTCATCTATATTTTTTGAGATATGGGAATTAAATCTAGATATGTAATTTTGATGCTTGAATTCATTAGAAGGCTGTGTCTCTCCTTAGAAAGTTAGAAAAAAATAATTAACAATTCCTTTAGATTGCTCATACATCCCTTTATGGGGTGGCCATCTTCCACCTTTATACAGACTGACCTTATTGTTTGTATAAAATTCAAGAGTTTTTTCTCTGGGAACACTCATTATAGTCTAGGATAACCAGTCCTTTGGATCGGGTCCCTGTTTGATCTCTTCATCTTCTATAAATATATGACCCAACTTGACAGTTCTTCTTGAAGAATAAGGTCTTTATAGAGAGAGAATAGAATAAGAATGATTTATTGAGAGAGATCTAGGTAGAATTTTGATGGTTTTACCATTAGTTTTATGCACAGTGGCTTGACCCTTCATTTTTGGTTGTACTTTTTATAGCCAATCAAGCTTCCAATCATATGGGATTTCAACAAACTCAATATGTCCCTTTTGAAGCTAGATCGTACCGCTTAATCTACGAGCATAGGGTAGATTTTTTAATATCTTGGGGTGGTTTTTATTGGTCATACTATAAACAATAGTTATATTTATGGAGGCATACTTGAATTCTCTGAACATATCTAGACCAAATAAGGATGTGAACAAACCCCAACAATCTAGGGAGCCAAATTTTACTTCTTTACAACCTTTATCATGAATGGTGACAAAGAGGTTATGACAAAACTCACAATAAATAACATTATCATTAATACGGCCAAAGGCTAGATAATTGACATGAATGTTTAAAACTGACTTGGCATCTATCAAATAAGGCTAAATATAAAATAGGTTTTATATTATTGGGAATCAACTGGGTTATATGAGCTCTAATGAGACCAAAATGGACCAATTTGATATCTTCATGAGAACAGATATAATTAATTTCAGATTCTGGCAATAGAGATAACAAATTTGTTTTGAAAGAATTTTTGGGCTTATAGCTCAGAGTGAGTTGAATGGATTTGATTAGGGGTTTTACAAATGATAGATAAGTAGACTTATAGGGAAACATATACTTAAGAAGTTTATATTTATTATATATCTAAGAAAATTTTATAGCTGAAGGTTTATACAAACTATTCTCTTTTTCAAGAGTTTCTTCTGTAACTTTGATATCTTAGAAATCAGTAATCTTTTTAGGAATGAATGGAGGTAACTCATAAGTTCCTTCTAGTTCAAATTCATTGAGAATCTCTACTGTAGAAGTTTCTTGGGATTTTCCAAATTCCATTTTTTCAGAGGTTAAGATCTAGATAGCAAGAAATTTTTGCAAAGGGAACAAAGTTGTAGAGATAAAATGGCCTATGACAAAATGAATAAATAGCCAAGACTCAATGCAAATGTTACCAAAATAAATTTACAAAGCAGGATACTTAAAGAGTTTGAAATATAGAATAGAAATTCTTACAAATATTTCAATAGAGGCTCAAAGGCTCTGATACCATTCTTTTATCATCAGTAGATGCTCCTTTAATTCCTTAGAAAACTTGTGACAGTAGGCAGGGGCCGAATGGCTATGGCTTCACTATTATTACTTAACAAAATAATACTACACTCTTTAGAATTTAAAATATATCAAGTTTTTTATTCTTAGGTTCCTTCAAGAGGCAAGAGAAGACATGGGAGGCATTAATTAGGCATGGGTGACCCATAATCTTGATATTTATGGCATTTATGGCCTAGGGATATCTTCCAAAGAAATGATGTCACATGATGATGTAGTTAATAGGAATCAATTTTCAAAAATAAATATTCAACAAATCTCATGGAAAATCCACTAAAGATCTTGATTTGGATTAATTAGCCTTAAACAAGGTTAATCAACATTTGTGTAATTATTTAAAAATTGGCCCTCAATTAATTAAAATGGTTAGAAAGTCATATTATTGGGTCATAATTTGACTGGAGAGGAACCGGAAAGGGATGTTAGATGCATTGGAGATATATTCCCATTTAGGATGTTGCCAACACCAAATAACAAAGGTACGTGATGTGTACCAATGAATTAGAATAAAACAATGATCTAGAGCACTAAATGGTAAAATTGTCATTTTGACTCAAAATGATTTGTTGAAAGTTAGCTAGCTCATAAAATGCATTTCCCTATTTACGAATACTTTGACCTTAACTATCAATTTTAAGTGACAAGTTCAAACTATTTACGACATTTTATGGATTTTGACCTAAAATGTGCAATTGAGTGCAATTCAAGTAAGATTGATAATTTCAACACAAATGGTGCTAGGAATTGGATGTCTACACTTTGCCCTTATTTGAGAAGGTGCAGCGAGACATTCAGGTGAAGCAAAATCTTTTCAAAGAAAATATTTGTTAAAAAATTGGAACAAACCCATGATGCCCCCTTGAGAGGACATATAAGGATGGAATAAAAGGATGGACTCTCAAAAAGAGAGAGAAAGTGAGAGATTAACCCATAAAACAGATCACATCTAGATGAGATAATACTTTCACACATGATTACCATCAATAAAAAAATATAATTAGAGATATAATAGGCCCTAGAGATAGAGGGAATGGGAAAGATACAATTCATAAGTGTAAGGGACATAGTTTAAACATACCTAATTTGAGAGTATAAGGTACACACTTATGACATTGATCAGTCTCGAGACAAGTTGCACACTAAAATATTGCGATCATGGGATTTAATGTGGAGAGCTTGGCATTAGAGGAAAAGAGAGAATGTTCTACTTTAGGAAGGGAAACACCACTATAATGATGTCTGCAAAGAGAATATAATAAGTACTCTAGTAGAGTATATTTGATCGTGATAAAATAGTTTTTCCCTAGTAGGGAAAATTTTGATCATTGATAAAGAATAAATAATGTTTTTCCTCTTTAGAGATGATTTGACTTAGACATTGTTCAGATGTTGTGCCCCAACATGGGAAATTGGAAAGAAAAATATCTCAAGGATATAACCCAAAAGATAGGTTAAATGAAGTGAGTGTAAATGTATATGTGATGGTGTAATGGCTTAGAAAGCCATATAAAACCAAGCATATGAGAATGCGCAAAGTGATGAGAGATGAAAAGAAGAATGGACATAGCTAAGCTAATCTCAATAGAAATTAAGCATTGCCTACATAGTTCCATGGACTCATGATCCAACATGAACTTTAGGCCAATACAGTTCACCCTAGTTTTGGAGAGAATGGAATGTAAAATGATGAAAAATGACCAAGAATTGATTAGACTTATAATGTATGAAAAAAGATGCACATATAAGCATAGATAAAATAAGCTTGAAATGCATGTTACCTAGAAGCCTAATTCCATATCATGATCCTAGGTTTTGTAAAGTGTTATTGAGAATCTTTCACTGGAGTTGATGTTGAAATTAAAAATTTGAGACTTGAGCACAAAGTGCTTGCCATAGAAAAAGAAATTAGGCATCATAAGTATGAATAACTTACAATGACATAATATTCCAATTGCATTGAGCTCATCAAAATGTGAATATCTATAACTAAGGATAATGGTGAAACAATGACCAAAACTAGAGTTACAATGATTTACATTTAAACAAAAATGCAAAAACAAAGAAAAAGATAAACATAAATGAACCTAATTGAAAATCAAGATATGAACAATAAAGACTTAAAGTAGGAACAAGAATGTAAAAAATCAAGACAAGAAAAACTTGATAACATAAGATCAAGATATGAATAATCAAGATCTATGTGGACCATCAAGAGGTACATGGAAAATAATAGAAAGAAGTAAGACCAAATAGGAAAACAAAAGACCAGACAAAAAACAACACACATAAAATATTTTTGAGTTTTTGAATGTTTTACAAATGTTTTTGGAATTTTCTAAGTATCTCAACTCAATTAAGGATTAAGAGATACAAAATGATCTAGCTTATGAAATGGCAAGATCATGCCAACTTAAAATTCTCATAATACGATAAGAGCATATGATAAGAGGGACTGAGTTAACCTCAACATGAATCGAACATGGCCTGTATAACCCCAAAATAATCCCAAGTCACAATAATTCTATCCACACAAAAGGTGATGAAAAACTGACTAGGTCACAACAAGTTCATAAACAAAGGTGAATGACAATACAAATGATAATAGTAATGACAAAATGATGTGGCAATGCATGTTAAAAAGGCATTATGCCTAATTTGCCGATAGGTAGTTATAATTAGGAAATAATGTCATAATATTGATTTGCCTAAAGGTGGTTATAATCAAGGGTACCAAAATAATATAGATTTGCCCATAGGTGGTTATAATTAGTGATATCAAATAAGATTATAGATGAAAGATAAATTTCCATATCAAATGTCACACTATGTTCATAGACTATCTTTCAACACTAAATTAAAAAACTATTGAAACTAGATCAGAATCCCCTCACGAAAGGTGTAGGATGAACCAAAGGAACCAAGATCAAAATGGGATAAACAAGATAACTAAAAATAAGATTTGGTCAATATTAAATAAATGGTTTAATAAAAATGGTATAATGAAATGATCAAAATAAAATAAGATATAGTGGAAATAAAGTTTCCCCCAAGTAATGACTAGATCAGATTACTCACAAAATGGTGAGAATGATGGCTTAGGTTACTCGTAAAATGGAAAGGGCATTTAAACTTATAAATTTCTCCAAAAATGGAAAGAGCATGGGAAAGGGGTGACCGAGCTAACCTCAATAAAAATTAAGCACTGCCTACATAGTCTTGAAGGACCTCAATTCAATATAGTTCAAATGACATGGTTCATGGATCTCAATGGTATAATAATGCCTAAAAAGGGTCTATAGGGTTGTCCCCAAGAGACAAGGCATGGTAATGGAAAATGGGTGAATGGTATATAAAAAATAGTTTTATTGGTCTTGATGATAGGGAGATGCACATCCTAGTCAATATGTGAGACAACAAAAATGATCAACTATATAAGTTGCTATCCAACACCCTTTCAGAACAACTATTATGTTAAGAAATTTTTGTTGATCTAAATCTCAATAATGTGTTCATGATCTTTATAGATCATTGATTCTACTTCCTTCAAATGTTGAGACAAGATATCCTTATAACCTTGATAAAGGAAAGTGCTTCCAGTGATGGTAAATAATGGTAAAATAAATGAGATAAGTGGGTAATAAGTAGGTTAGTGATAATATAATGTATAATGAATGGGAAACAAATGGAGATCAAGAGTTTTAGTCACATGTAATGTTGTTGATGTTGTATTTGACATAATTTTGGTTGTGGCAGGGCCGAAGACCTCTGAAGATGCTTTCAATAGGACCATTAGATTATTTTGTTTCTTGATCTTGAGAGTAGCTACCATCTGATTATGATGTATATTTTTTGATAATGTTCTATTTAATTTTGAATTTTTGACAAGTAATGTCCTGTGATGGCATGATGGGCTCAATCAAAACTGATTCAGCTTGGAAGGGTTCAACATAGACTGACTTGTCTAAGTGAAGCCCCTAAAAAAGAGGGAACCTCTCAAGGGATGTCTCAATAAAATAGTGTATGTCAAATTGAGACTCCTCAATGAGTGGAAAAATATCAAGATACAACTCTATTGAGATTTTCTTGTCAAGGAATTGAGGCTCTTTGAAAATAGGTAACATATGAATAGGTAACTTATCATAGTTTATCCTATCACAAATGGGTGTTTCAATAATAACATGTTGGTTTTGGTTCAAAATTGGTTGCAAAAGATCAATTTTGAACAAATTTTTATCCTCATAAGATGGCTTTTGAATAGGTAATGTTTCTTGTTTTGGCTCAAAGATTAGCACAAATTTCTAAAGTGGGGAACATTTGGTTTAGCAAGAATAATGGTTTGTGGTTCAATAATGGACTCTTAAAAGATTAGAATATTGAATAAAGGATAAAAAATAATTGGTTCATCAAATGGAGGTTATTCAATAATAGGGTCATCAAAAATTAGTGATGGGCCAAGAACAGTAACAACTGGACGCTTCTTAGTTTGGTTGCTTGTGCAAACTAAAGGAGGACGTCCTAAAATGGTAATTACTAGATGTTTCTTAGTTTGGTTACTCATGCAAACCAAAGGAGGAGATGCTAAAATGGTGATCTTGGTATGTTGTGGAGTTTTATTACTTACACAATCTAAAGCATCTAAGTCTTCCTGATAAACCCAATCATTCCAATCGAGAGTTAGATCATAAGTTAGATTTTCACTATATTCCCATGACTAATTTTTGTGAGGTGGATAGAAATTTCTCTCATAAACCATATTGTCATCATCGGGGTCCTAAATAAAGTCATAAAATTCATTTTATGTGGCCATTCTATCATAAGTTGGATTATCCATGACTGCACCATAAGTGTAGCTAGACATATCTGCATTTAATGAAGAAATCTTCAAAAATAGAAAGACTTAAATTTCATTAAACTTTGAAAAGTGATGTTTAAATGACAAAAGGTTCAACTTTGGTTGAAAGAGTGAAGTTGTATCTAAAAATTAGTTTGTGTTGAGATTTGGCATAAAAAAACCTAAGGTCAAATGTCTAACATCAAAGGTTTTTGAAGAAAGGTTATGTTTTTCCAAACAAAGTCATAAAAAAATGATGAGGATAGGCACTTGAACAAACAAACAATCAATCATGTTCAAAATTGGGTAATAATTTAACCAAACCTATGCAAACCAAAAGAAAATGATCTATGTACCAACCCCATGAATTAAGGTTTAAGAAAAAAATCAATCAATTTTTGGATCCAAACATGACAAGGTTAATTGAAAATGCAATGTTGAAGACCAAGATTGGACCAAACAAGCTAGATAATAACAGACAACATAATGATGCATAAACAAGGTCCAAATGGTATATATTACATGGTTTGAAATAAATGGTTTTTGATACAATGGTAAACAAGTTCTTGAAATAAATTGAGCAGCCTAATGACATAAGCATGCTCGAATGATGTGGTTGATTATTATGTTTCAAAGACTCAAAGTTAAAAAAGATTTGACATGATTTAGGCAGCATAACGCTACCTTTATTAACTCAAATACATGATTTTGACATGGCTTATGAACAAACAAACAATTTTTAGCCTCAAAGCATACCAAGAAAATAATGACCAAAATACACTAAGTATAATTATCCAAATCCTAGCAAGGGTATGGTAAAATGGGGTTGAGTAAAACTAATTAGTTTTTTATCATTCTAGGGGAATCAATTACACAATGAATTTCATTTCAAATGATGCAAAATATAAGCACATAAAATTGGGTGACCATGGTATTGGCTAGTTGTAAAACAGTCTAGTCCTTTTTACAACCACTAAATCTTACTATTCACTCAGTGTAATGCAATGTCCAAATGTAGATACATCCCATGTGTAACTCAAACTAAAAGACAAATGAAGTCAATGCTGAGAGATGAAAACCTAGGTCAAAGCTTCCCTAAATAACTCATAGGAGGTAATGACATCCCCCTCGCAAGCCAAGTTTGCATAAAAATAAAAATAAACATGAAATAGAAAGACTGTAGGGTCATTTTCAAGGTTACCCAAACATTGATGAGTTTTATGGGGAGTGCTTTAGATGACATTCATTCTAAGCCTTGGACTAGGCTATTTTCAATAATAATGGCATTTTTTATTCCAAAGGTTCCATAAAGGGGACAAATGGAAGAGCATACACATAACATTCCTCTTTTTGCCAAACAAAATCTAATTAAACAACTATTGCAAATAAAAAATGACAAGTGTGTTCAATTTTAATCCCAAATGAAATATTTGGTGGTGTTCAATTGACCCCTTGGTCTTAAGATTGTGAACTTTGAAAATATTCATCTAAGCATCTAATTTTTTTTGTTAAACACCGAAACAAAGTTCTTAATTGATATTTAAACATGCAAAAGGTGATTTAAAACATGTTTTTAGAAAATGTCAAGCCTAGTCCTATAGAAAAAATGTTAGCATGTCCTTTAGCTTTGAATCTCTTTTTGGTTTGCAAAAATAAACCTTAGAAAAAGAGCTTTCAGGTATGTGTTCTAATAAAAACATAGTGACTAACATCGGTTTATATAACTGATGATAGTTACATTTTATAATCTATGTTCGTTATCTAACCGACATTAGTTATACCAATGTTACTGATGATAAGTATACAATTGATGTTAGTTTTTATAACTGATGTCAGTTAATCTATACAATTGATGTCAGCTATATTAGCTGACGTCAGTTACTATCTAAAACTGTGGTAAACAAAAATGATAAAATAAAGTTAGAAAATCAATTTTCAAGAGCTTTAAGGGTTCAAATGAATATTTTAAAGTTTTAAAATGATCTTCTTCAGGTGTGAGATGTATCTATCCCACCAAGCATACCAAGATGTAGAGAGGATTACAAAGCAAGTTAGTCAAACATTAGTCCATAAATAATGAAAAATGCATAAAGAACTAACTAACTAAACCTGTCTATTCTTATGGGAATTACAAAGGATAGTAAGATAAAAAATGAAAGAAAGAATAAAAAATGAAAGAAAGAAACATCATATTACCTTCCCAAATGGATTCACCATACCTATGTGGCTCAAAATCATGTTCTCCCTTGATCAAACATCCTTGTCTTTGTCAACAATGGTGGTAAACTCCTCCAATGTCTCAATAACACTCCAGAAAACCTAGGCTCGTGATTCTAAATCATTAAACTACCCTATCAATGAAGCTTTCAAACAAAATCAATGGTCTATTGTAAAGGATTGTAGAGACAATTCTGCATAATAACTGTGCATAAATCAAGCTTAAAATTCATGTCCATGGTCTCTCTATTTATAGATTTTTTAGATTGGTCAGGATCAACCATGATCGTCCATCTTAAGATTTAGATGTGTGGCCATGGATAATATTAATATTTATAATTAAATCCATAATTATCTTCATCATGACCTTGGAATAAGGGGCATTGAAGAGGTGTGAGAGGCATTAACTAGGCATGGGTGACCCATAATCTTGATATTTGTGGCATTTATGGCCTAGAGATGTCCTCCCAAGAAATGATGTCACCTAATGATATAGTTAATAGGAATCAATTTTTAAAAATAAATATTCAACAACTCTCATGGAAAATCCACTTAAGCTCTTGATTTGGATTAATTAACCTTAAATAAGGTTAATCAACATTTGTGCAATTATTTGAAAATTGGCCCTCAATTAATCAAAATGGTCAAAAAGTCATATTACTGGGTGATAATTTGACTAGAAAGAAACTGGAAGGTGATGTTAGATGTGTTGGAGCTATATTCCCATTTAGGATATTACCAACACCAAATAACAAAGGTACATGACGTGTATCAATGAATTAGAAGCAAATAGTGATCCAGAGTACTAAATGGTGAAATTATCACTTTGACTCGAAATGATCTAATCAATTTTGACTTGAAATGATATAATAAAAGTTAGTTGGCCCATAAAATACATTGCCCTATTTAGGGATGCTTTGACCTAAAATATCACTTCTAAGTGACAAGTTCAAACCATTTAGGGCATTTTATATATTTTGACCTAAAATATGCATTTGAGTGTAATTCAAGTAAGATTGACAATTTCAACACAAATGGTGTAAGGAATTGGATGTCTACATTTTCCCCCCATTTGAGAAGGCATAGTGAGACATTCAAGTGAAGCAATGTCTTTTCAAAAAAAATAGTTGTCAAGAATAAATTGGAATAGACCCATGATTCCCCCTCGAGAGGACATACTAGGATGGAAAAAAAACATGGACTCTCAAAAAGAGAGAGAAAGTGAGAGATTAACCCATGGAATAGATCACATACAAATGAGCTAATTCTTGCACACGTGATTACCATCAATGATCAAAATATAATTAGAGGTATAATAGGCCCTCAGAGATGGGGGGAATGGGAAAGATACAATCCATAAATGTAAGGGACACACTTTAAATGTACCTAATTTGAGAGTAAAATATGCATGCTTATGACATTGATCAATCTTGAGACAAGTTTCACACTAAAATATTTTTGTCATGGGATTTTACGTGGAGGGATTTAAATTAGAGGAAAAGAGAGAACATTTTTCTTTAGGAAGGTAAGAACCACTAGAATAAGGTGTCTAAAGAGAATATAATAAGAAGTAATCCATTAGAGCAGATTTGATCATGATAAAATAGTTTTCCCTAGTAGGGAAAAATTTGATAATTGATAAAGAATAAATAATGATTTACCCCTATAGAGCTGATTTGATTCAGATGTTGTTTAGATGTTGTACCCCAGCATGGGCAATTGGCAAGCAAAATAGCTCAAGGATATAACCCAAAAGATATGTTAAAGTGAGCAGGTGAAAATGTACATGTGATGGTGTAATTCCTTAGAAATCCATATAAAACCAAGCATATGAGAATGCACAAAGTGATGAGAGCTGAAAATAAGAATGGAGATAACTAAGCTGACCTCAATAGGAATTGAGCACTTCCTACATAGTTCCATGGACTCATGATCCAACATGAACTTCAGGCCAATGTAGTTCACCCTAGCTTGGGAGAGAATGGAATGAAGAATGATGAAAAATGACCAAGAATTTATTAGAATTAAAATGTATGCAAATAGATACACATCTAAGCATAGACAAAGAAGACTAAAATGTATGTTACCTAAAAGCCTAATTCCATATCATGAGCCTAGGTTTTACAAAGTGTTCTTGAGAATCATTCTTCAGAGGTGATGTTGACATTAATAATTTCAAACCTGAGAAAAAAGTGCTTTCTATAGAAAAATAAATTAGGCATCATAAGTATGAATAACTTAGAATGACATAAGATTCCAATTACATTGAGAAAATTCAAATATGTATATCTATAACTAAGGATAATGGTAAAACAATGATCAAAACCAGATTTACATTTAAACAAAAAATCAAAAAACAAAGAAAAAGAGAAACATAAATGAACCTAATTAAAAATCAAGATATTAACAATCAAGACTTAAAGTAGGAACAAGAATGTAGAAAATCAAGGCAAGAACAACTTGATAACATAAGATCAAGATATGAATAATCAAGATCTATGTGGAACATCAAGATGTACATGGAAAATAACATAAAGAAGCAAGACCAAATAGGAAAATGAAACACCAGACAACAAACAACACACAGAAAATGTTTTTGATTTTTTGAATGTTTTACAAATGTTTTTTGAATTTTCTAAGTATCTCAACTCAATTGAGGATTAAGAGATACAAAATGATCTAGCTCATGAAATGGAAAGAGAATGCAAACTTAAAATGCTTGGAATACGATGAGAGTGTATGATAAGAGGGACTGAGTTAACCTCAACATGAATTGAGCATGGCCTATATAACCCCAAAATAATCCTAAGTCATAGTAATTCTGTCTATAGAAAAGGTGATGAAAAACTGACTAGGTCACAATAAGCTCACAAATAAAAGTGAATGATAAGATAAATGATAATAAAAATGACCAAATGATGTGACAATGCATGATAAAAAGGCATTATACCTAATTTTCCCATAAGCAGTTATAATTAGGATATAATGTAATAATATTGATTTGCCTAAAGGTGGTTATAATTAGGGGTACCAAAATAATTCTAGTTTTCCCATAGGAAGTTATAATCAATGATACCAAATAAGATTATAGATGAAATATAACTTGCCATATCAAATGTCACACTATGTTCATAGACTATCTTTCAACACTGAATTCAAAAACTATTGAAACTAGATTAGAATCCCCCCACAAAAGATGTAGGATGAACCAAAGGAACCAAGATCAAAATGGGATAAACAAGATGACTAAAAACAAGCTTTGGTCAATAGTAAAGAAATGGTATAATGAAATGATCAAAAGAAAACTGGATATAGTAGCAACAAAGTTTCCCCCAAGCAATGACTAGATTAGATTGCTCACATAATGGTGAGAGTATTGGCTTAGGTTACTCACAAAATGGTGAGAACATTCAAACTTAACAATTACTCACAAAACTAGTAACCACTACATCCATCAATTATTTAGTGTAGTGCGATGTCTGAGTTAAACATACATTTTGAGGTAGTCTCTTACTAATGGAGCTTGTTTAACCACTCAAACAAGCATCCTAATAATTTAAACTCAATTTGTATACCCCTACCATAGAGAGGGGTTGAAGTGATTCTAGGAGATGAATTCCTAGGTCAAAACTTCCCTAGAGAACCTATGGGAAGGTGATGAACTCTTGCCCATAAGTCAAAATGCATGAAATAAAAAAAGTGGAAGGACTTTAGGGTCGTGTTGGGATCACCCAAATCTCTTGGATTTTGGGAAGGGACTTAGTGACTTGCCTTCCATATTTTTAGTAAAAAAACAAAAAAATGTAATGAGTGAGCATTTTTTATCACCCAAGTTCCCTAAATGGGATGTGGGAGAGCATACACATGACACTTGTTTTGCTAAACAAACACTGAATAAACAAACATAAAAATGAAAACTCTTATGAGTATTTAACTAAAGTGAGAGTTCTTTTTTATATCACAAAATGAAATATTTCATGAATTTTATCCCCTTGGTGTTGTGTTGAAAACTTTAAACAAAATGAAAATAACTCAAGTAAAATATTTTAAAACACCAAATTCAAATGTGAGTTTGGAAATTTAGAGTGTTTAAAATCATCTTTTATTGGCCTTTAGGTCCTACAAAATACATTATAGGGTCCTTGTGCTTAGAATCAAAATGTAAGTGGGATAATGGATTTTGAAAATTATCTCATTTCAAAAAAAATACATAGAGTGTAAAACAATAGAAACATAGAGCAATACTATGACTTTTCCTTAAAAAATGAAACTATTAGCACAAAACCACAAGTTTCTACAAAATAAAGTGTTAGCACAAAATTATAATTTTTAAAGAGATATCATAGAACTTAATACAATACCACAAATCTCAATGTAATATCATAAATTTCCCTACAAAACAACATGGTTAATGTAAAAACCATGATGGTTAGGCAAAATCATGACAGTTAGCACAATATCATAGAAGATAAATTGATATCACAACTATAAATTTGTGATATTACAATATCAGAACTATAAAGTTGTGATATTACAGTATCACAATTTTTCCTAAAAAATATAATTGCTAGCAGAAAATCGTGATGGTCTAAATAAAAATCATGATAGTTATCATAACATCACACTAGTTAAGGCAATACTGTGATTGTAAAGTCTCGATATTATGTAATATCACAATTCCAAAAAGCAAAAATGTGACTATACAAATCAAAATCATGATTTCCTATAGAACATATGTGAGCCTTAAACTTCAAATTTTTTGATCAACAAGTTTGTATTTTGACACAATTTTTTTAGGAGAATGTTTTAAAATTCCTTGGGAAGAACTTTGTGTGGTGCATGTCCCATTGGGTGTGTCATCATGTGAATAATGAATACATATAGGGGAGGTTAGTATAATGTTTGTCCAATAAAACAAATAAAAATAACACACTAAACATGTAACACCTCTAGCCTATACACTAGGGGTAGCATAGGTAACAAACATACAAATGAAAACATAACTAGAATAAAAAATAAATCATTCTTTTACCTTCCTTATAGCTCTAAATCCCTTATTGAAGTGCTTTGCTTAGTTTTGTGCATAAAGAAGTATTTATAAATGAATATCCATTTGCTCCTTCTCTCCTTAGCACTTTGGCTTGGCTAATTGGCTTATGAATTTGGAATGGTAACATTGTATTAATGAATTTTATGGAAAAAATCTTGTATAATAACACTACACTATCAAATCTTTTTTTTAGGTCAATAGGTATGGCCTTGTATTTATAGCCTCCAAAGTTAACTCTCACCCAAGGTGACTTAAGGTTGAGTTTAAACATGGAATGAGTTTAAAGTAACCTTAGGTGAGTTGAGGCCAACTCCAGTTGATTTGAAGTTATCATGTAATTATGATTTTTAATTACTAGTCATGGATCTCAAATTAGATATTTTGAGGTATTTTGAAAGAGCCTGACAACTCATAAAGGAAATGATGAAAAGGCTTGATATTTTGATTTTTAAAATTTCCATTTTTATATATTCATTAATTTCAAATGCATAGTTTAGATAAGAATTTAATCTACTTTAATTAGATTATTCATTTTGATTATCCTTTTAGCTCTTTTAAGAATTTCTTCAAGTGCCTCACTTAATAGGTCCATAGGCTAAACTACTAGTTGTTAGATTACAAGGTGATTGGGAATGAATCCATGAGAGATTATTGTTGCGTAGGGGATAGTACCCAAAATAGGGATGCCTCAACACAATTTTAAGCACTAATGAATGATGCATGGACAAAATTGAGTTGTTCAATGATTCTTAGGCTTAATTTCAATATTTGGTAGAAATTAGTCTAAAGTTAGTCAGAGGCAATTGTGGCCAGAATGGAGTGTATATACCATGTACTATGTTTTAGGTCAGGGTTTTCCTTTCAATGTATAATTTACATCAATATTTGATTTTGATCTATGATAGGTATCTACATTTTTTTGGTGTATTAAATTTGATACAACTGTAATGGCATGTTGACCCATAATATTAGCTAATTACTAGAAAGACATACAATTTCATGCTTCAATCAAGATTAAAACCACTAGATAAGAGGTACACACAATTTAAACCACAAAAATTGTGTGTGTTCATTAAAAAAATTATATCAAAGTAGTTGTTAGATGTTAAAACCATGCCAATATGTGTTATATTACCTTGTGGTAGGACCCAAGGAGAATCACCCACATGGACCTAATAACTACAAAGCATATTGTAGGGTAAATTGATAGGTAGATTAATTAGATATGGATCATAACAAAAATTTATGGTATTACGATGATGGACAACATGGTAGTTGGCCTTGGGCCAAGTTGGCATTTCAAATAAATACTAGGTAAATTTTTTGAATAGTAGTAGATTCTTGATGGGAAAAAAATATAAAAGAAGGCCAATTGGAAAATAAAAAGGGGGATATCATGCTAAGAAAGGAAAAGGATCAACATTCAAGATAATGAGGGAAGATGAAGTGAGTGGAATAAATAAAGGGAAGGTGAGATCTTGTAAATGGAGATAAAATAAGAACATAATAAAGGAGAAGGCAACCAAACAAAAAAAGGTTAGACAAGCAAAATCCAACTTAAGATTAAAGAATCTATGTCCTTATCCTGAGGGATGTATATTGTAACTATCTATAACCTATATAGTTTAAGCTCTAATGTAATGACTGATATTAATAAATAAATAAGTTTCTTATGGATTTAGGCTTTAAAGGCTATTATCTAATTTTTTTGGGTAAATTCATTTATGTACTGCTATTTAAATTCTATATTTAACATAACCAATTTCCCCTTGATCTCTTCCCCCATGATTCCATTTTCACACTTAGATGCCTCATTCAATACCATATGAATCATCATTATACATAACTAACCCAAACATATATTATGTCCTTTCTCTGCTCACACCTCAGGTGACTGCACATAACTTATTCCCTACATGATATGGTGACATAAGGAGATAAGAAGGACAAGTTGTTGACCATGAATATGGTCCTAGGTGACTAGATGATCAACACTTTGGTTTTATAAATGAAACTGGTCTCATTTTGTCATTACAATGGCCATAAGAATGTGTCTTTGAATATTGCTTAGATAATTGATTAATCCTCCTCAATTAGGTGAGTTGAGATAAAAGTTTGTGTAATCACAACTTAAAGAGTGATAAAATTACCTCAAGATTAAAGTTACAAGTAGTTGTGATCTCAATGGGCACTAACTCAAGAGATGTTATGATGACCTATAGTGTTCAAGAAGGGCATGTGTAGTACTCTCATGTAGTATCATTACACTCTAGCAATGGAAAGGTGAGTGCTAGTGATCATGAGATATATTTAGTATAATTTATAATATATCTAGGAAGAGATAAATATGAAGATAATACTAATAGAGAATTTGATCCCAAAGCTAGGATGCCCTAGTTCTTCTATACTGAAATTCAAATGAAGAATACTGAGACACCACTAAGGGAAGTGACATTGCAATATTTTATCCCAAGGACAAAGAGATGACCCTTTAGAATTAATTTTTTCATACCCCCTATTGCTAAAATAATAATGCATGACCAAGGGCTAGGGTGGACACCATGTAGTATGGTATGCCACCCTTGGAGAGAGTGTAGAATCCCCAAACTATCAGCCTACCTTAAAGAGGAGAAGAAGGTGTTGGGGGATCAAAAATGGGACCTTAGGTATCTAAAATAGTTAGAGGACATGATGCATAAAACTTGGTAGTATCTGTGGGTGTTACCTAATAGGTAGGGGGAAGTCAAAATTTAGGAGTATAATCTAGGTGTACACCTAGGATGATAAATCCATAAGCACTAATTAAACTTATATCTAGTACCTAGATATGGTATGGTATGGTATTAAATATTCCTTAGTACTGAAGCACTGATAGTGCTTAAGACCATGTTAAAAATGTAACTTATCTAGTGAGCCAAGAGTATTACATTACTAGATAAGAAGACATCCCAATTTACTACCACACTAATGGAATGAATACAAAAGTTGTACTTAAATTTAGATCCCACATAGACCACCATGGATTTTTATTACTTGAAGGATGTATTCCTGAGAGAATTTGATATCTGTAAGTTTAAGTAGTAGAACATCACTATAATAAAGGAGATTAATTAGGAGCTAGGAGGGAGTGTTTTTTCCTATGATTCCAGGTTCAATAACCTAATTTATAAGTTTTCATATAACAAATATAACACACTCAATGGTTTATAGGATATCTATGTATTGGTACACTCTCATAATGTAGACCTTTACTGAGAAATGAGAGGCACTAGTGGCCACACTTTACATAGATATGACAAGTAACATATAATCAAGATCTAGCACATACATAATATAATAACTAAATTCTATGGAGATGATTTTGGTCAAAAAAGCATAAGGTATGTGCCCTATTTTATTGTGCATAAACAAAAAATAAGAAGGGCATAATTAGAAAATTTTTCCTAGAAGAAGTATCTGTACCCTAAAGACCTATTTTTAATTAGGTTACAAGGGCCATGAGACCCACTCGTGCCCTATTTTATAATGCATTTCTAAGATTAGGGAGTCTCTATATTTCAGAGTCTTAAATTCCTTCATCGATAATATGGATGATTGTTAGGTGATAGATGAGTTTTAAGAGACTCTAGAGTGAAGTGCATGATAGTTTGTGGAAATACCCTCAAGGTATGGGCCAAATAACTTGGGATATGGTTATCTCACATAACAATATGACATGATGTACCATGATGGAGGTCTAGACAAAGTTAGATTCCTATAACTCTAATGCTAGAAGTGTGGTTCGCTATACCATGTTCAACAAGATTTATCCAAAATCTTGTGTGTGCTTATTTTCATGGTACACACCTAGTTGAGGACTACCCAAATTTATAAATGAGGATAATATAGAATGGGTTTTTATATAAAGATGCTAACATCATCAACTATGCAAAAAAATTGTGAATGTAAAAGAAATGAAAATAGAAGATCAATGGGCCTCAGGTCCAAGCCTTGGTCTTGTCCAATGAAATAACACCCCACATAAAACCAAATCATAGAATGAACCCCTAAGATGATAAGACATCCCTATCAATTCAATATCTACATCCCTTAGAATAGTAGATGGATCTTGCTAGACCAAATTATTAAGCCACATATTAAGCACAATCTAAAAGCTACAAAAAGAACTTCAAATCACTTAGAAATGATAAGAGGATGTTCAACATAGATTTTGAGCCTGAGATAAATAGGATAAAGATATCTCTAAATTGATAAAAATTTTACAACATCACAACATGGTGCCCAGGCTAAAAAATCTAATGAACACTAGAGAGAAGGAATTAAAATATGATGTATAAATTATAGTGTGGCCAAGATCTGATCCTTAATGTATAGATCAATAGTCATTCCATCCATTATGTCTTATTGAACACAAGATCTGAAGTCAATGTCCTCATGATAGATGCATGGTAAGAGATGAGAAGTCCGGGTCCTACTATAAATATCACTTCACATCTTGACTATGCCCATTAAGACCAAGGCACAAACCATTGAGGTATTAATAAATGTTGACATCAATAATCAAGATGTTAAGTTCATTTCTAACTTTAAGGTTATCCAGATGGTATAATAAGATATCAATCTCATGTTGATTAGAATACCCTGGTGCTACATGAATAATGTGGAGTTATATTTTAAATAACAATTTATAAACATTGATAATGGAAGTGAGTACATGGTGATCCTTTTTTATAATGATTTTGGGACTGTGCAAGTTGCATTAGTTGATCCATCCCATAATCCATACTCATGCACCACCCATAAATGGCCTTAGCCCATTCATGGGGATGATAAGGATGCTCAATGAAAATAGAAGAAAATACAATCAAAATCCCTTTTTAAACCTGTATGTAACACATTAAAATTATAAGTCACTCAGCTACCTTAGAGGAATCTAAAATGATATAGAAAGATAAGGATAAGATAATGTGACCCTCCCCTTCTACCCAATATTAGACCCCCTTGGACCAATACACTCAAACCTAATTAGTGTAAGTTTCAAAGACTCTAGTACCCATGGCCCACACTCAACAAAAATGACCACACATCAACCAATTGGGACGACCTCATCAAATTCTAAAATAAAGGACATCATGTGAATTACACCCCTCTATTATCATTGTGTGCTTTGGAAGACTACACAAATAAATTCAATTTGGTATTATCATGCCCCATTATAGTAACTTCTTTAGGTACCAGATCTACACCTAGTGTAATAAGGTCTTTATAACCATCATGTAATAAGGATTCATTATCCATTCTTTTATCCATTTTTCTTTGGTGGTAGAAGCTATTATGGGTAATAAGACATGCTCACTTCTTAATATCCAGCTAGATGAGTCAAGTGAGTACTTTCTATAGATGGTCCCCATGTTAGACATATAAATATATCTAGTGAGGCTAGGAGCATCATAAAAAATCCTATTTATGCCACCAAAAAAGAAGATTTCATCAGCACCTAAATAGACACATCTCGTCATAACATTGTGCTAGAGGACTAGACATAGATTTTAGTGTGGGGTAAGAGATGGAACAAAGAAAAGGAGAATAAAGGTATCTAATAAAGACATCTAGAAGGAAAAAATGAAATAAGAGATGTTTATAAGTGAAATTAAGGGATAATAACACATGAAATGAGTTGACATGTTGACCAATTCAAAGAGTTAAATAGGAAAGGACATGTGTTACATCAATACACAAGGAACATGGTATGGCTAGTTTTCCAACTCGGTAGAGAGAGGAAAAATAATGATTGAGCTAATGTACACAAGGATTTACATGATCTAAGGCTTGATCTATAGTTATTATTATTGGAGTTGAGTAGTGAGGGAAGTGAATCATCTAGGGAAGCTTAAGAATGAGTATGATCAAGGTGTGTGAAAGATATTCCACTTGTAAAATATTTAAAATTTTAAGCATAACTTAGAAAATACATCATATGTAGTAGGTAGACATATGTGATAGTATGGATAAATTTTGCCCTATCAATTAGATTATCCAATCACTCTTTATTCACCGATAAATAGAATTGGATGGATGGCCAATGATAAAACTTGGAAAATTATGAGTAAAAGTGATAGAGACCACTAAGAACTTAAAAATGTATTTTTTATGGGATCAATTCACACCCTTAGAGAGGGTTGTTTAGGATATATTCAATTAAGCCATAAAATTGGGATAACCCTAGGCTATGGGTCACCTATGTTGGGGCTAAACCTCTGGAGTAGGTCATATTCCTCTTTGATGCTCACCTGAAACTAAGGCTAAGCCTAATGCTTCACAAGAAAAAGGGTTATAAAGAGAGTAAGGGATCCTAATAAAGTTAAAAAGGTGATGTACCAAAATTAAAAGAGAACTCTCATAATCTTGAACCCACACTAGATCAGTAAGGATAGTAATGTCTTACACAACCTTAAGATCGAGCTAGTTTACATAAGTATTTCATAGGAGAGGTTTAGAGTAGAACACTAACATAGACCTACAAATAGTATTGAAAATCCATAAAAAAACGTTGGAAAATAAGGAATATGAATTAGGAATATTATCCTTCACACAATTCCATAATGCACAACTTATAAAATAAAGATTCAAGGCCAAAGATAGGAAAAGAAGTCCTATTACATTAAGAGGTAGTTTTTACAAATAATTGATAGGGTTGAGCCTAATCAAGTCAAGTCTAATTTGTAGTATTTCATGGAATATCCTATCTCTAAGAAAGAGAAAAGAAAGTCTCAAATCTAAAGTCCCTAAGAGATACTTTCAAAATGGAAAGAAAGGGTTAATATAGGATAAGGGGAAAGAGGAGAGGAAAATCGTGTTGTTAATGATCATTTATGAGTTGTCAAATCTAAGAGACATTTTACCAAGATTTTAGTCCAATAAAAATAGGTTATTATGAGAAATATATTTATGATTTTACCAGATAACCTCTAAATCATTTTATTTTGAGAAAGTTTCATTAGAAGATAAGAGTTTCCCAAAAATGGCAAGTCATGATCTAACTAAAAGTGAATGCTCCAAATGCTTTCCAAATCCCCAAGTTTTGATCTATTGATATTTTAATAGATCCCATCAATAATAGAACATATTTGTAACTACTAGGGATATATCATGCCTATTTTGAATGGCAATTTGTTGAGGGCCTAACCTAAGATGATCTCCTCACCAATCACACATCTAATCTTGTGCCTTAGATCCTAGGCAGAGATAACTATATGTGAAAACCCATATAAGTATATTATTTTTCCTATAGTTTTAAATATATATGGTACTTTGTTTAATGCTAGGTCTTAATTGAGTCTTCATCGATCTTATTTCTTTGCTTCTTTTGCCAACTTGGGTTAGACTCGAGTTCAAGTTCTTTGGCTCTACTTTGTCAAGTCAGGTCTATTTTGCTTTATCAAATTTCATCAAATATGCTAGATCATCTATCTTACTATTGGATATCAAAACCACTTTGGGTTATTTAACCCATTTGACTTATTTCACTTTGTCAGATCTTAAGATCTGATTAAACATGAACCATATATATTTTGGGACCCACCACTACAAGCTCAATCTCTAATTGGTTCCTATGATTTGCTAACCATTTCAATTGCATCTCACCCATAGATATCTTTAGCATGATTAAATTTGTGTCATTTTATTTTCTTAGGCCCACTATTTTAATCTAACATCTATTTTTTGGATCTAAAAATTGACATCTACATGATTGTCTACCATTTTAAACCAAATTTATAATTTAATAACTTGAAGTGCAAAGATTTTAGAGGGACTAAATTTTTAGATAATTAACTTAAAGTTGAAGGGAACAAACCCTTTTAATCCATTGGCCATTCAATCTTTACACACGCATCTATCAAATGTTGAAGTTGACAGGTTCATGTGATCTATCATGACATCTTGAAGATGGAATGGCCTAAAATGGTTAAGTATGGAAACTCAGTAAATTTTTCATCAAGAGCCAACTTTGTCATACATATGTTTCTTTGTGTAATAGTGCATGAGCTAAAACTTGGTGCATAGTAACTATGACTAATGTGAATAAACCTATGTGACTAATTTTCTTTGACTTGTCCATGTGTGTAAGATCTATCATCATGAAAATGCCTCAGCTTTTCTACCACTATAGCCAAATATCTAGACTAATTCTAGATGGAAAGTGAACTAGGTGAATTCCATGAGCTTTGATGCTTATCCTAAGCATTTATGACACTCCATAGAGTCTTTATAGCCCTAGACATATCCTTATAAATTGATAAATTACACTTTAAGTGAAATTAAAGTGTTTTAAAACCTCTATGAGATTCATGATATCAATAATCCGCTTTCCATCTAGAGCTTGTTCAAGACATTTGAGTATTGATCAATCAGGGACTCTGACTCTTTTTGTATGTTGGAACAATTACAGACTAGGCATATACTTTATATGTGGGCCAAAAATGGCCAACATATTTTGGTGACTCATAGGGAAGCATGCCTACTACGCTTTGAGAACCTAGATCATTTTCTAGTCTGATCCATTAGGCATGAAGTTAATCCTTTATATCTAATCTTGAATATGAGAAGGATGCAAGGATAACTCTCTATAGAACCTCCTCTTGAAACAATAAGGACTAAATCAAAATAATAAAAGTAAATTCATGCAATAAAATGTAGGAAATAAAAAAAACTAACCTACTAAATAAATGTGCATAAGTGCACTTAGAGAAAAGCATGAAATATAACCTAATATGTAAAAGGTTATAGTTTAAAATTACTTTCCACCTAGGTCAAATGGAAAGGATTTGGCATCATTTACTTATGATGAAATAGGATGGAAAAGACACTACATTTGAGAGCTCATAATGTGTGAGCTAGGATGTTTGGCTATTGATTATTTTAGCATACATTCAAGTAGATGAAAAGGGGCAAACATGTCTCCAATTTAGACATATTGGCCTATTTCTTTATGTCTTGCTCCAACTTGGACTATAGTGGCCTCTACAAGCTCCTCTATTATTGACTTTAAGTATGTTGGTTGGAAGCATGGGTCCAAAACCCAATCATCACACTCTTAGATCTACGTATATTATAAGAACAAATCCAATTCTTCTTTTTTTATGCACTATTGATCATTAACATATGGATTATCTTGATATGTCTTCTTTGGCACATTTACAAGGCTAACCTATAAGAGAGGTGAGTTTGATGTTATGACTTATGGAGGCCATTTGAGCTCATTTCTATCCTTTAAAGGTAAAGAGATGTCCAAATTTGAAGAGAGGAGTTGATAACCATGCTTCAAAAGTTTAAACATCTCATCTCTAAAGAAAACAACTACTTTTGAAGGCTTATCCTTATGAAGCTATAGTTCTATTGGAGCTTCTTCAAAATCAAGTATGACAATCCTTTGGTCATGATTATGAAGCTGTGAGTCTTCTTTTGATATCTTAGCTTGGTCAGTTAAGATTTATTCACCTTCACATGATAGAGAGGTTATGTGATTGCCAACTAGGTTCACTTCCTCCATGGAATAATGGTATAAATGTTGGCATGAATCCTCCTAAATCTCTTCCTCTTCATTTTATTTTCTCAAAATAGGATCTTTCTAAAAATAGGGTGGGATGATAGGCTGAGGTTGCTTTAACTATTTTTCCTACCCTTATTATTTTACGAATTTATCTATCCACCACTATATCAAGGTCTTCATCTCATATAAATTATCATTGATAACACTATATTGAAATTCTTCTCCAACTACCATCCACTAACTCATCAGCCTCTAAACTAACTTCCTCATCCTCTTTATGAGATTATAAGTGATCACATTGATCTCCTGGTCTCATCTTCTCATCACCTTTTCTAATATTAGCATATTTAGTTTAAGTGCTAGAAAGGATATGAAAGAAAAAGGTTGGGTAGAAGGGTAAGTAGGTTAATGCAGATGATATATATGCTTATTATGGGTCTAATAATGATGATTAGATGATTGGTATGATCTATTTGGTTGGTGATGAGGATCACCAACAAGTTGAGGGTAGCACTTAGTCCCAAGTCCAGTCATAAATGCTCATAAAAGGAGATCAGATTTGGATAAAATTTTATTAAAAACTTACTTGGGTGGTCATGAATAGTTAAAGCTCAGAGTCACCATTGATGTTTGTGGATGTGCTTCCTAAGACTAATTTGATAAAGATAAAACCAAAAATATTCACCTATTTTAGACCTTAGTCACACTAATCATGCCAAAAAATATTATAGGCTCAATTCACACCCTTGGAGAGGGTTATTTAGGCTCTCTCTAATTGAGCCATAAAATTGGGACAACCCTAGGTTGTGGGTCACCTATGTTGGGGCTGAACCTCTAGAGTAGGATGGATTCCTCTTTGATGATCACCTAAAACTAAAACTAAGCTAATTCTTCATGGGAAAAGGGTTAAAAAAAGGGATCCTAAGAAAGTTAACAGGATTATGTACCAAACTTAAAAGAGAGCTCCCATAAGCTCAAACCCACAATAGATCAACAAGGAGAGTACTAACTTACACAACCTTAATATCAAGCTAGTTTACATAAGTATTTCATAGGAGAGGTTCATAGTAAAACACTAACCTAGACCTGAAAACAACATTTAAATTACCTAAAACAAAGTTCGAAAACATAGACCATGAATGAGGAAGATTCTCCTTAACACAATGCCACAATGCACAACTTGTCAAACAAAGACTTAAGCCCAAAGATAAGTAAAGAAAGTCCTATTATATTAAGAGGTAGTTCTTACAAATACTTAATAGGGTCAAGCCTATTCAAGATGAGTATAATTTTTAGTATCTCAAAGAATGTCCCATCTCTCAAAAAGATAAAAGAAGGTCTCAAATCTCAAGTCCCCAACAAATACTTTTAAAATGAAAAGAAAGGGTTAATATAGGAGAAGGGGGAAGAGGAGAGGAGAAGCATGTTTTTCATGATCATTAATGAGTTATCAACTCTAATAGATGTTATAATAGGCTTTTGGTCAATCAAAATAGATCATTATGAGAAATATATTTGTGATTTGCCCAGATAGCCTCTGAAGCATTCTATTTTGAGCAACCTACACTAGAATACAAGATTTTTATAAAAGTGTCAAATCATGATCTAGCTAAAAGTGAATGCTCCAATTGCTTGTGAAATCCCCAAGTTCTGATCTATTGATCTTCTACTAGATCTCATCAAGAAGATAAAATCTTTATACCTACTAGGGACATGTTATGCCTATCTTCAATGATAGTTTATTGAGGACCTAACATGGGATGATCTCCTCACCAATCACATATCTACTCTTTTTCCTTAGATCCTAGACTGAGATAAATATAAGTGAAAACTAATCTAAGGATATTGGTTTTCCTACAATTTTACATATAGGTGTCACTTTGTTTAATACTAGGTCTTAACTGAGTCTTTATCAAGATTCTTTCCTTGCTTCTTTTACTAACATAGTTGGGACTCAAGTTTGGGTTATTTAGATCTACTTTGTTAATTTAGGACCATTTTTCTTTATCAACTTTCATCAAACATCTCAGCTCATATATCTTACTGTTGGCTGTCAAAACCAATTTAGGTTATTGACCCCCTTTGACTTATTTCACTCCATCAAATCTTGAGATCTAATTAAATATAGACTATAGATCTTTTGGGACCCACCAAACTGAGCTCAATATCTATTTATTTCATGGGATTCATTGACCATTTTATTTGCATTTCACATGTAGATCTCCTTGGCACAATGAAACACATGCTGTTTAATTTGCTTAGGACCACGATCTGAATACAATGGCTATGTGGAGCTTAAAATTGACATCTACATTAATGTCTGTTATTTATAACCAACTTATAAATTTTATAACTTCAAGTGTAAATATCATAGATGCATCAAATTTGTAAATAATAGATTTAAGGTTAAAGGGAATGAACCCTTTTTATCTATTGGCCATTTGAGCTTTCCACATGCATCTGTATAATGTTGAAGTTGATTGGTTCATGTGATCCTACATGACACCTTGATGATGGTCTAGCCTAAAATGGCTAAGTATATAAACTTAGAATTTTTTTTATTAGGATCTAACTTTACCCATGTATATCTTTCTTTGTACTATAGTGCATGAGCTAAAAATTGGTGCATATCAACCTAGGACCAATGTGAAGAAAACCATGTGACTAATTTTTTTTTACTTTTCCAATTTGCAAGATCTATCATCATGAAAATTCCTTCTTAGCTTTTCTACCATTGTAGCCAAATGTGTATACTAGCTATGGATGGTAAGTGGACTCGGTGAATTCCATGAGCTTCCATGCTTATCTTAAGCATTTCCAACACTCCATAAATTCTTTGCATCCCTGGAGCTATCCCTAGAAATTGAAAAATTAAACTTTAAGTGAACTTAAAGTGCTTCAAAATCTTCGTGAGCTTCATGATCTCACTGATCTACTTGCCATTTAGAGCTTGTTCAGGCCATTTGAGTATTAATCAATCAGGGACTCTACTTCTTTCTCTGCATTGGGACCATTAGTGATTAGGTACATGCTTGGTATGTGGGCCAAAAATGTCCAAAAATAGCCTTGAGAGGATTCATACTAGAGAGATAATAGATAAATGTAAAGATGTAGGAGGAAGGAGGAAATTAGACTAAGAGGGTCAAAGCTCTAGAGGTTGGATATGATGAACTAGAACCAAGGATCTAAGTGCACCAGACTACCTTATGGATACAACTTGGATAATTTCAAGGAGGTTATGAAATAAAATATCCCCTTTCTATTAGGATATCATAGGAAAATCAGAGACTTGTAGGCAATAAGAGGAGAAAGAAGGAGCCTATGAGCTAAGGGGAAGATTTGAGTAAAAGATGACTTAGGATAGAGTCATGGACCTCCATCATGCATATATGGGTAGAGGTTAGACAACATGAAATAAAACACAAATATCTTAGGAGGATCCCATGCATGAACCCACCCTAGAGTAAAACATAAAACAACATGAGGTTGGTGAGCACAACTCAATGCCAATAAGAATTGGTAGTGCCACAGGCTTAAATAATGTATGGTAGAACATCCTATCTAGAAGTTGGTGATACTTTGAATAATGGATACAAAGAAAATTCAAAGTATGGGTATGTTATAATTCCCCACTACTATACCTAGTAGTTGTTATCTATGCCCACTTGAGGATCAGAGGAGGTTATGGTTGGACAAGACATGATCAAGTTATTTGGATTGTGTCCCCTAAACCTGTTAGCTCCACCTAGTATCTGACACCCCTGAACAACAACGATAATTATAATAATGAATTTTACTCATCTACATCTAAATATATCATCTCTTTAAATTGTGAATAACTTGATGGGTAATGGAGGTTGATCTGTAAGCTCTTGCAAGGAAAGGGGAATATGGTAAGGATATGGTACTTGGATGCCCAAGATAATATGAAAGGAAGAGACATTAGGCAACTAAGGAGATAACAATGTGGCACAATACAACCCATGGGGGTTGTATTAGAGGAAATTTAGAGGCTATTTATTGATACAAAATTCTAAGGACAAGGTGATGTTGTATGCCTTATAAATTCCCATCACCAGGATATGAGTCCTTGAACTATGCGCCAATCTCATGGTATATCGATCTATAAAAATGATGATGAATAGAGATGATGTATGTAAATAACTTACTCATTCCTAACCAATCTATTAATGTCCAATCTTGCTTTAAATAGACCTCTTTTAGGTCTATCTATTATAAGTATGTAACTTACCTCAATTTTCATTAAGGAGGTAATATTATTTAATGGGTACTTTTAAGACCAATGAGATCATTATTGAATTTCAACAAGGGTTTCTAACTTATCGAAATCTATATTCTTATCTTTATTTAATTTCTCTGATCTAATATTTATAACAACTGGGACTCTCATAGACTCATCATAGATTTCTTAATATTAGTTTAGTTTCATGTGTCAATTATCTTTGAGCCTTCCTTTATGATGGTCTTCATATCTTGTTTGTGCGTAATAAAAAGAATCATATAACTTTACTATGACTCTTGAATTCTGAGAAAGAGTTAATTAAATATTCTTAATAGTCTCATCGAAGTTATGCTGTAACCAAGGTTAATTACTTTGTTTATATCTAATATCTTCTTGATAAACAATAGCCATATAATTTTATATATTTATGACTAGTCTATCACCCCTATTTAGTTGATTTTGAGATAATAAGACTCTTTTTTTTAAATACCTTGTCTAATATTTATAATATTTTATATCTCAACTACATAGATTCATGCTTGATTCTTAGGCCAAAAATCAGTAAACACAAACCTTACTAGGTCTTCTTTATTTAGGTTCATTTAGTTATAATTAGGCTAAAATGCATTATGAGTCAAAATTAAACCTCTCCAAATGTCTTTATAATTATACCTATATGTTATATAGTCCAAGGAACCACTCTACAACTTTATTGTAGCTTATACTCATTAGAAAAATTAATGACTATTTTTAAGCCTTGATCTAGACTTTTCATAGGTATGCCTATACATAGTAATATCTCTAGATATAAAGACCATAAACCAATGAATCCACTTGATTTACCTTAAACATATCATTTTTCAACTACTTACAAAATTTAAGGATGTTCAAATAGATTTTTTGGGAATTATTGAATTTTTAGTATAATGAAACCCTACTTTAGGGTTTATGACTGCACATAGACATAAGAGTTGTAAATTGATGCTTTTTAAATATCTATTGACTCTTAAGAAGGGATTATTTCACCTAGATCATAATATTTACAAGTTTTCATTACCTCATCAAGTGACTTCAATATATATATAATCTCATAAATATGAAGAAAACATCTTTCTCTTTGAATATACAGTTTGTTCAATAACTATAGACCTGAGCGCTTTCAAATAGACAAATTTCAATTTTGATCACCTATTATGGACTTAATTATTTTATTGGAAACTCTTCACATTTATATCTTGTTAGTGCCTAATATTGAACTAGAGAAATTAGGCCCTTGGAAAGTACAAAATCCTAAATCCTCAACCTAAATCCTATTTTCTAAATTCACTTATATGTCAAGTTTCATGTTTGAATTGGCTAAGTCCTAATCTAGTCTTTACTTGGTGAATGTGTCTTTCCCTTAGAATTTTTTTTGGGATTTTTTCAACACAATGTCCAATGAAAAAAGGTCTTCAAGATTTTTGTCTTGGATAAAAGGTTTAAAGACTTATTTTCACCAGACATTTTATCTGCTATATAAGGTCTGAATGAATTCAATGCCAAGTCCCATTTGCATCGGGCTATGTGTTTCACAAAAAATCCAAACAGTCATTTATTTCAAAAAATTTGTCAATGGTAAAAATCCCTAAGGGAATTTTCCCTTTGGGAATTTTTCCTGTAAAAAAGGCCCAAAAGAAATGTAGAGTCATATGTTGTTTTGTCCAAAATGTTTGTGCAAAAATCTGAAGGGCACTTACCCTTCAACAAAGGTATAAAGGTCCAATTTATTTGGCAAAAGTATTTCCTCAAATTAATTGAAGGACATATTATTTTAGGCATTTTATCCACACAAAAATCCCAAATGGTTATTTCCATAATTTTGAGAAAATTATAAGGACTTATTTATCTCAGCCAAAGTGTTTTCAAAAAGTTTGAAGGGTTAATTCCTTTGAGCATATTGTCTATTCAAAAAGTTCAAAGGGATAATTCCTTTAGGAATTTTTCCCACACAAAAAGGTATAAATTGATTATACAGATAAAATACCTAAAAGTATTATTCTAGAATAAAAATGCCAAAGGCATGATTACCTGAATATAAAAGACCTGAAAATAGCAGTATGACAATCTCACAAATGTCATTGACAGTCGCATGAACATCTTTGACAATTATGAAGATGTAAAAATTAAGCCCAATTTAATAACTACATAGATTTAAAGTTTTACATTCATGTGAATGTCATTGATGATTGAATTAATGTATTTTACAATCATGAGAAGGTCAAAATTAAGCCTAGGCTAAAAACCATAGGGGTTTAAATTTTGACAGTTGCATGAATGTCATTAATGATCACATGGATGTCAAAAATGAGCTAGATATATATCAATAGTCTATGTATGATCTTGGGTCTAAGGGATCAATAGAGGTGGGAATCCAAGATACATCATGTATAAGACACAAGGGTAAAAGTGCTCCTATCCATAAAAAGGAGCCATTGAATGGAAGTAGCCATGGTTTAAAGTTCTGTAATAGATTAAATGATTTCCATTTGATCTTGGAGGTAGGATCTTTTTTGAGTTGATTTAGGTCTTTGGTTTGTTTATTTATTATTTTTCCTTTCCTATCCCTTGTTTTTATATAACACCTGTCTATTTTTTTTTTCCTTCTCTTGTGTTTTTATTTGCTCTCAATAAGTCTTTTCAAGATAGTCCTCAGCTCGGGTTTCATCTAGTCACTCAAAAAAGGACTTCTCAAGTTTGTAGTGTAGGTGTAAAGGGACTATGGGTCTAAAATTTGATCTTGATGTTTTTAATTTTAAGGAGATTGGTAAATAAAAATGAATAGAATAATAGTTCCCTAAAATCTTAAACTTTTTTTTGGTCTAAGCTTGATTTTGATAAGGTTTGCATATGCAGGATGAAAGTTTAAATTATTGAAGCATAGTCATGCTTGCACTTAAACAAAAATCATTTCCTAGGGTAAGGTTTGTGACCAAGGATGATTTTTTGAAGATCAGACACTTGACCAAATCCCAAAACCTAGCCAACTTAGCTCTTAACCTTTGCCAAAAAGTTAAAAATGGTTTATAAAAAGCAAAAAATAAAAAAATAAGAGTTCATTATAAATTTCATAAGAAAATTTTTAAGCAAAGGTGATTCAGTTAATCTCCACCAAGGCTATGTAAGTTTGAATGGCAGTGGAGTAAGGAATTTAATAGAGCCAAAGTCATCTCTATTGGGGCTATGAATGCCTAACTAGTAGCAGAGTAATGCCTAAGCCTTCCCTAGGCTAAAAGCATGGTTTTTAATGAATATTCAAACATGATGTAAGTCAATGTCAATGGTTAAAGACATGAAGTCTATAAATTGATTCTAAATCTCATGGAAAATAGTAAGTGGATTCAAATCACACACATAACATGACTAGGTTTTGATATTTGATCCCAATTTTGTATGGGTGAGGCTTATTTTAAACATGACTAGGTCTTATCAATGGTGCCTAATCAAGTGGAATGAATAGCCTATTTGTGAGTCTAAACCATAATATTTAGATTTTAAAACATATTTCTATGGAAATTCACTTGATATGGGTGTTACTAGTATGTTTGCACATTATATTTATTTGAATATCACCCACACCTGGTTTGGTTGGCATATTTGTGAATGATTTGGGTTTAGATCTTATCTTAAATTTCTAGGATTGGATTTTTGAGTTTCAGATATGAAATTTTAATGGATCCCTCCTTGAAAATGGATTATGTTTGTATTTCATGATTTAGTGTCAATATTAGTTATTTACTAGCCTTTGGTTTGTCAAAGGCTGAGTTGAGTTCATTTTGATCACCCTAAAACCTTGATTCCAATTACCCTAGCCCAAATCTTATCATTTGAATTCAAAATTGGTGGGAATATTTTTATGCAGGAGAATTTTAAAATGCCATTCACTTATTTAAATTTTTATATTAAGGATTTGTTGTGTTTATTTACATGACCAAACTCTAGTCTAAAAAACCATGTTTGGTCCCTTTTAGGTCTTGAAATCCCTTAGCCTATGTTCTTCATGGTCTAAACTAATGCATGGTCCTTTTTATTTTGAAGAGCCCCATTTTATTTTAAGCTTAGTCTAAACTTTATACTAAGGTCTTAATTTGTATTTATTAATACAAATCAAAACCTTAGTTTAAGATTTTATCCTAAGTCTTATATTATTTTTGAGCTTTGACTTAGTTATATTTTTTCACTATCTACATGCACCAATCACATTTTGACCTAGTGGATTAAAATCGATGGCATACATTTGCTTAGGCAATCAAGATTAGATGGTCTGAGTTCAAATTCAAAAGCTCAAGCTTGTGGTACATGATAAGGCTCAAGTATGTGCTTATCGATCGAAGGTACATGGTTAAGTGTGCACCTCCTGATCATTGAGGTGTATTAAATCAAGAGTGAACATGGTGATGACACATGTCATAACCATGTTAAATAGATTATTAAGAAACCAATGGTGTTTGATCCTTTGGATAGAAATCTAATAGCACACATTGATCCATCTTAGCAATATCTAATGGTGCGAGATCAAAGGGTCCATTTTATTTATGTTTTAACTCAATCTACGTCTTTACCCTAAAGTTTCTTTGCATTTATTAATACAACTAAACCTTAGGTTAAAACCTTATTCTATATCCATTTTTATTAAGCATGGGTCCCCCTTTTATTATGTCTTGAGCTTAGTCTAAACTTTGGCCTAATTTTTGTCTATGTTCATTAACAAAAATAAGATATTATTCTAAATACTTTTATCTTAAAGCTTTATATTATTCTTCGGGTTTTAAAATTGGATATTTTTATTGTTTTCAAGAAAAAATCATGCTCAATATCACATATTGTAATCTAATGATGCATGCTTGATCTAATGAAGAGATCTAATAAAATAAGGGCATGGTTGAAAATTTAATACATGGTCCTAGGCTAAATATCAAGCACATTACCAGAGATCGATAATACATGTTCAAGCATACACTATCCAATCTATGGTATGTATTAAGTCAAGAATTTTTAATGAAGATAAGATTAAACGTGGGACCACCACTTAAGAAGATCACTTAATCCCAATAGTATTAATAGAGCAGGATGCAGTAAGCCCATGGAGATGTCAAGTGGTACCATTTTAGTATAAGACCCATAGATAGCTAATAGAATTTGATCCTTTGGATGAAGATTGATGGCACATATTTTATTGGGCAAGTAAATCTAATGGTGTGATCCAAGATGGAATTTTCAAAGGGCTCGAGACCAATAAGCAAGCGATACATACCTAGATTAGAGCCAATTAAGTAATCTAGTTAGTTTCAAACATTAAGAGTGTCCAATTAGATTTGAGGTGGCATGTCAAGTGTCAATATTGTCTAGGAAGCTAAAGATTAATTGTTCTTTTAAGGATGGGTAATGATTTGAATCATAGAGGGAGGTCTATAGGACATTCCAAAGCATATTTTTCAATCATAATCATGGATTATTTTCTATTTACATCACAACCAAATAATTCACATGCCATAAATAAAAAAGTAGGTTATTCCATGGCATGCAATAAGGAAAAGGAAGCTATCCAGGAGATTCTAACTATGTAGAAAAGTGATCAAGAGATTTTCCAAATGGTTGCACTTGAGGACAAAGTTTTTTTGGCCCTTGACGACAAAAATTCTCATTCCATCTTGAATAAAGATATTTTCAACCATGAAATCAAAGAGTTTGTTGCAAATCTCCATTATTAATTATAGAGGTAGTTAGAGAAATTATTCTTTTCTTATAAATAGATGAAGATCTCAGGTGTGTCATGGAATATTCTCCAACTAGGAGCATGTTGGTAGGACTTGAAAGTTTTTTTTGCAATTCTAAAAATTATAACCTATAGGTCCAAATTTGGGAAGGATGAAAAATGTTTAAATAGGGGGTTTCTCCTCTATTCAATGATGTTGTTGGTCATTGTTATTAGTCTTTTCCTTCTCTAAGTTTAGGTTATACAAAGTTTTTGGGAGTATTTAATATGTGTAGATCTTGTCTCTCTTAATAACGTGGTTGCATTTGTAAAACCATTAGCAAGTTTTAAGAACATGTTTATATGTCTCCCTTATAAAAAGAACAAACTCATCGTGCTTATACCCTTGGTAGCATTTTGAATAATCGATGTGTGTAAAGTTTCATTCTTTCAAGATTACTAAAAATGTTTGTTATTCTTTATCCTTACTGATGAAGTGTAGTAGTATATATTATAAGTCTTGTTGATTGGGTATTTGGCTTTATGTTCACTATTGGTTGTCATATTGAGCATATATCTATGTTGTAAATCTACTTTTGTAGTTTAACTTTGAAAATTTGTTATTGAATGACCTTTTAGGGAACCCTAGGTCTATAGATTTGATAGGAAAACGTTTTTGTAAATTTTAGTTGTAGTGGATCCTCGAGGTTTTGAGGGACCATTTGGTATTTATCATTAGCTTGTATTTGAGTCTATTTCACATTTTTTGCTAAGTCTAATGTCATGAAAACTGTAAGAGACCTTTCTATTTTAAAAGGCCACCATCACACCACCTTCCATTTTTATATAATCATCTGATTGTCCTACCACTTCCCACCTTACATATAATACATCCTTTGCATATTATGAGTATTATTTGCCCTTCAAATGCATAATATCTTGCTTACCTAACATGTATTTACATTTTTTACTTTGAATATTAGGGTTAGAAATTTCCATTCGACCTATATTTTGAAGATTCTTCAAAATGAAAGTTGCATTCATATACATATCTATCTTCAGTAACTTCAATATGACCTAGTGCACTTGTGCATTCCTTGTGACTACCTTTCTTGGGTGGAGTGTTCAAGTTTGGTTGTGCCCTAGTCACACCTATGTTTCTTTGTGCCAATAATCCCTATGGAGGTTGAATTGCATAATCTAGCCATGTGAGAAAGCTACCCCTTAGGTCTTCTCACCTTGGTTCAAGTAGAGATAGAAGCAACAAGACGCTGACCATATCCTTTGTCAGTGATTCTTAGTCATTTTTTTAGTTTGGTCCATTTTTTGATGCCCAACCCTTCCCTAGCTGTAATGATGTACTAGTGGGTTTCTCATCACTATTTTCCAGTTCCTTCAATTATGCAAGGATAGATTAGAGAGGTGTAAAACTGGGAACCAACACTCAAATATCACCATTATCAAGGATCAAATTGAAGTCTAGGTTACTTGTGTTATTAGTGACTCTAACAGAGAGCCACTATTAGGTTTGAAAAGTTCTCTAATATTTTTACTAAATCGATTATCTTTGGTTTTTCAACTTTGAACACTCAACTAACACCATTAAAGGGGATTAAATTGAAGACTAGGTTACTTGTGTTGTTAGGGACTCTTGTAGAGATCCATTATTAGGTTTGAAAATTTCTCTACTTATATTTGTATTGATTTGATTATCTCTAGTTTGTCAACATCACACACTCAACTGGTATCATTATTAGGGATTAAATTGAAGTCTAATTCACTTATGCTTCTAGGAAATCTTACAAAGAGATAGAGCCATAAGTATTTCATCTTTAAAAGATCTACTATTACCACATTGATTTAACTCTCTTGGCTATTAATGTATTAGTACTCCACTGGGGACATGCCAGGAAGTTTTAAAGGCTTGGCAATTTGAATTCTTTTGAGTTTATTACAAATAACTATTAACATTACATGTTGAAAGGTGTTTTGTCCCTTTTGAACATTATTATGAAAACATTAGTGTCTTTATTTTCTATCTCATTAAGTTTTAGAAAGTTTAATTTCAACATGTGTCACAAAATTTTATCAACTATTATATTCTAGAAGTTTGACTCTAGTGATGACTCCAACTTTATTTTCTAGTTTCAAGGAAGATTGGTTCCTATTATAAATATTTTTATAACTTTCATTTTTGAGTATATTCTTATTTACAAAGCTAGAAGGACTAAGATCATCTTTCAGAAGTGACCTATCAAAGAAACTTGTCTCTCCTTTGAGTATTCCTAAAAGAAGAGGGAGACAAGTTTGGAAGCCTATTGAAGGGTAGAGCTCAGCTACTAAAGGTTGTCTAGATTATGATAATCTTGAGATCTTTGTTGAACCCCCCATTATTGACGACTATCATAGTTATTCTACTAATTTTGAAACACATAGTCATGATTATTTTTTAGCTCCTTCCCAACTAGCTAAATCCCCTCCCAAGTCTGATCTACCAAACAAAAATATCAAATACCTATTTTCATTGGATATTTTATCTACTATAGAAGGTTTGAATTAATTTAATGTCTTGGTCAAATCCCATTTGCATTAGGATAAGTGTTTCATAAAAACTATAAAGGGTCATTTATTTTGAATATTTTGTCTATAGTAAAAAGCCCAAAGGGCACTTTCCCTTTGGGCATTTTTACCATGAAAAAGGTTCGAAAGAAATGCAGAGTCTTTTTTTTTGGCCAAAATGTTTGGGTAAAAATCCAAGGGGAACTTACTCTTTGCCAAAGGTATAAATGTCTAATTTATTTGGAAAAACTGTTCGCTCAAATTGTTTGAAGACCATATTCTTTTGTGTATTTTGTCTACACAAAAATCCCAAAGGGTTATTTACATTATTTCAGGAAAATTATAAGGACTTATTTATCTCAGCCAGAGTGTTTGAAAAAATTTCAAAGATTTAATTCCTTCAAGAATTTTTCCTATGCAAAATTTTTGAAGGGATAATTCTTTCGAGTATTTCTCCCATGCAAAAAATTCCAAAATAATTATGTAGACAAAATACCTGAAAGGATTGTTTTGAAATAAATATGCCAAGGGCATGAATGCCCCAATACAAAAGACCCAAAAACAATAGTATGATGGTCTTATAGAAGTCATTGATGGTCATGTGAATGTATTTAATAGTCATGATGATTTCAAAATTAAGCCGAAGCTAAAAACCATAGTGGTTTAAATTTTCATGGTCATGTGAATGCCATTAACAGTTGTGTGAATGTATTTGATGATCATGATGACATCAAAATTAATCCTAGGCTAAAATATTAGTGTAGGTTTTTATTTTTCCCTATTATTTAATTAGGAAAATTATATATTTGTGTATACTTGGAGTTTTCCTACATTAGTGGGATAGGCTAGCTTATGTGGAGATGTGTGTCATAGATGTGTCATAGGTGTCATAAGAATGTCATAAGTAACTCCTTTAACTGGTTATTCCAGGTATGGGAGTTACTTATTTATTCCTAGCACCTTGTCACCACCTCTCATGGAGGAGTTACAGTCTATTCTTGGGGTGCCTTGACCACCTTTTGTGGAGGAGTTACGTGCTCTCTTGTATGTATTCTTCACTTTGGCCATCTAATGTTAATTAGATATTGGGTTTTCTCCTATTTTTCTTCTATAATTTATCTTCTTTTATAATTTCAAATCTCTTTAGCATCTATGTGATGTGCACTAGCCGCATCTCGTGTGATCACGTCTCCATTGCATTCGCATTATCCAGATTTTGGCAACAACTCTGATATGGTATCAGAGCCATCCCGATAATCGTGTGTCTGGTTATGCTATTATTTTATTTTAAAATCATGAGGATTGGAGTTCTCTTTATGTTTTTTTAATTTCTAGATTTGATATAAAATAAAATAAAAAAGAAAAAAAAAGTTTTCAATATCATTCCTTATGTTGATTTTATCTTTTCCTTAGGAGCCTTGGCCTTGGGTGTCTTGGTTGTCTTCTCTTCAGTATTTATAGTCACATCAGAAACTTTATTCGCTAGTTTCTTCACAATAGGTGTTGGTTTTACAGTGGCAGGCATCTTTGCAGGCCTTTCGGCAACCTTCTTTGCAGCGGCAGGTTTAGCAGCCAACTTGGCAGCAACAGCCTTCTTGACTGCAGATTGCAATAGCCTTCTTGAATACATATTTCAATAGCCTTCTTGACTACAAATTTTAACAACCTTCTTTCCCTCTATGGATATGCCTTTGCCTGCCAATTTTTTGTGCTTATTTTGGTGAGAGAAAACTGCCAGTACTGATGTTTTTTTTAAAAATGGTGCCCTTCTCCTTGTTTGGCGTCCCATGTGGGCTCTTAAACACTTGGCCATCCATTTCATTCTATCTTTTACTTTAATTTTTTAGTTAATATTGACTTTTTAAAAAACATTAGTCATTTTAGTTGAATATTAAGTATTTTAGATAATTTGATAATTTGGGGGTTTAAATTTAAACTCGTCTCTTCACCTGTCAAAGACGAAGGGTGAGGCCCGGGTTGGAAAGAGGAAAATTAACCCTCAAAAATACATCCTTTGGATTCCTCACTTTTTTTTGAGTCCAATGAGTGGTTGGAAGGCCACTTTTTCTCTCAAAACAAGCATTTTTTTAATGTTTTAGTGCTATTTTTTGCAAAAACACTAGTTTATGGGAAATTGAATCTTTAATATCTTGCAAACAATAGCTCAGATTTGGGTGCCATATTTTTAAAAGTGATTTTATTTCAATTCTCCATAGTGTAAGATTTTTATTTGTTAAAAAATCACTGGTTTATAAAGTGCCTAAATTTGGGTCTCCTAGGATGCATTTTCAGCTAAGTTTGACATCCTGTTTGCTTAAAGTCTTGCACTAATTGCTATACGACACATTCTCAATTGAGCCCAATGTATTTTGAGCATGCACTTGTATATTTTTGGGGGTCTCAACATTTTGGGGGGGGGTGTGATTTCTTTTTAGCACTTGCAATTATTGCTTTCATTCTCCTTTCTACATAATTTCACAACTTGCAATCAACACAACTTCACCTAAATTTAGATTAAAATGAATTATTTTCAAATTAAACCCCTAATGCCCTTCAAATATCATTAATGGAAGGTTAAAATGTCAATCATTCTTACAAGCAAAGGGTTGTATAGGATCACCATGGGTACTGAAGTAGAACCTAGCACTGATGCTGAAAAGGTCAAGTGGTACAACCATAGTGATGAAGCCTATGGATTACTAAGCTTTTCCATGTTTCCAGAACTTCTCTTCCATTTAAAAACCTCCAAGACTCCCAAAGACATATGGGACACCCTATAAACCTTATTTTGGAAGCTTGATGAGATGAGAGGTCATGACCTCGAAAACAAACTCATAAGTCTAAGTCCTAGCAACTTTCACACCCTACAGGACTTCTTCACTAAGTTTAAGGCCCTTAGATTACAATTAAAAGAATGTGAGATAGAGAAGAAAGATGATCAACTCATCCTTTCTATTCTTGCAAAGTTAGGTCCAATCTATTTAGTCTTTGTCTCCACTTTCCATGCCATAAAAAGTTCCCTTGGCACTACATGGAAAATGCCTTCTTTGGATTCATTCATTGCTGACTTGACTAAGGAGTAAGATAAGATAATTCAAATGGGCACAATGAAGTCTACTCAACCCTAAGCTTTGATAGCTGGAAATGATAAGGATAATACTTCAACAAAGGAGAAGAAGAAAAAGAACAAGGACTAGGAGAAGAAGAAAGAAAACAACAATCTTGCCAGAAACAACATTGAGTCTTCCTCTTCCAATGCTAAACCTAAGAAGGAGAAGGTTAAGTGTTCCTATTGTAAGAAGACAGGGCATGATGAACACAAATGCATGAAGAAACAAATAGATCACCTAACTCATCTTCTAGAGAAGCACAACATAGGTGTTCCTGAGTCCATCAAGCAGAATTCATCTACCCAAGATTCTATTAAGGCAAAAGGCAAGGGTAAGGAGAAAGAAAAGGGCAAGGCCATTGTATCTACAATAGCTTCTACATCTTCATGGGTAATTGACTCAAGTGCTTCTCATCACATGGGCTCTTCCCTAGTTGAGTTTTCATCTTTAGAGCCTTGTAGCATGACTTTAATTAGTTTGGGTGATGACACATTAGTTTTCATTGCAAGGAGAGGGTCAGTTGAAATGAAAGGAGGAACATTCAATAATGTTCTAAGTGTTCCTTCTCTTTCTACCAATCTCTTATCAGTGTACCAAATCACTCACATTGGTCAGGGCATGAGAGTTGAATTTTCACCATATTCAGTGGCTATCAGGGAGTTGCATACTGAGACTACAGTGGCAGTGGGTAGGGCAGATCACCAAGCAAGGTTATACACCTTCTGACATTTTGCACCTGATTCTTCTCTAACATCATTTCTAACTCATTTAGATGGAGTTAGCAAATTATGGCATGAGTGGTTTGGCCACCTTAACTACCACTACCTTGAGCAACTTTTCAAACATGACATGGTCATTGGCTTGCCTCGTGTCCAATTCTCAAAAGGAGTTTGTGAGTGGTGCTCTCTTAGAAAGCATCCCAAAGCAAAATTTGACAAAGGCAAAGCTTGGAGGGCTTCACAACCTTTGAATTTAGTCCACAGTGATGTATCAGGACCCTTTCCCAAACCATCTTTCACAAGGGCCAAGTACATCCTCACTTTCATTGATGATTTCTCTAGGTACACTTGGATATATTTTCTCAAACAAAAGTCTGAAGTGTTTGAAAATTTTCTATAATTTAAGGCTCTTGTTGAGAAATAGAGTGAGAAACCCATCAAGGTTCTTCAAACTGATAATGGAGGGGAGTATGTCAGCAATAGGTTTGAGCAGTTTTGCACCACAAAGGGGATTGATTTGCAGTGCATAGTCACTTTCAGTCCTTCACAGAATGGGGTTGTAGAACATAAAAATAGGTTCTTGAAAGAAATGGGTAGCTATATGATTCACTCCAAATCCTTAGCACCACAGTACTTGGCCAAAGCCATCAATTGTCCTTGCTACATTCAAAACAGGGTTCTTCACAAAGCTTTGAAAGGGATAACACCCTTTAAAGCATGGCATAAAAGGAAACCTGATGTTGAGCACCTTAAGGTTTTTAGATCCCCAACCATGGCCTTAATTTTGAAGAAGAAATGCAAAGCTATGGAATGATAGTCCAAGCCTTGTATCTTTGTAGGATATCTAGATGGTATTAAGGGGTATCACCTTCTAGATCTAACCACTCATGAGTTGTTCATTGAGAGAAGTGTCCACTTTCAGGAGAGCCCTAGAGACTCAACACTTGACACTTCTTTTCCCTCATCAAACCTACTTCTTCATGATGATTCCTCATTAGATTTAGATCAGCCATAGAAGTTTCATAAGCTAGAGACATCTTCTTCTTCTTTGAGTTTAGACAGCGAGGACAATGATGGAAAGTCATCCACCTCTAGTCAGTCAGAGGATGAGGAGTTAACACCTGACTCACCCACTTCTAGGCCACTTTGGGCCAGATAGACACTTGAGAGTGATATCACTTGGGTAGGAGATCTTGTAGATAATAGATGTACTAAGGGGGATTTTTAGAGAGATCCACATGCCTTCTTTGCTTTAGTTTCAGATCCATAGACTTTTTGAGAGGCATCGGGGGTACATGAGTGGGATAGTGCTATGGAGGAAGAATATTCTTCCTTAATCCAAAATCACACTTGGGATTTGACTTCACTTCCTAAGGGAAGAAAGATGGTTTGATGTAGGTGGATATATCAGACCAAGTTTGTAGTAGATGGGTTGGTTGATAAGTACAAGGCATGATTGGTTGCCAAGGGTTTCTCATAGGTGGTAGGCATTGACTACTCAGAGACCTTTACACCCATTGCAAAGATGACTTCTATCCAAATCACCTTGGCTATTTCCGTAGCACATGGTTGGGATGTACACCAAATGGATGTGAAGAGTGCCTTTCTTTACGGAGACCTAGAGGAGGAGATCTACATGGAAAATCTGCCAGGATTTGTTCAAGATTCTTCCTTAGTATGCATACTTAGGAAATCTATCTATGGCCTCAAACAAGCCCCTCAATCATGGTACACCAAGATGGATTCCTTCCTTATCATAACAAGTTTCACTAGGTGCCATTCTAATCCTAATGTCTATTTTTTGTGATAAGATGGCTCGCTCTTGATTTTGGTTCTTTATGTTAATGACATTTTGATCACTAGGAGTTCTTCATCAGCTATTACAGTAGTGAAGGTATCTCTCAAGGATAGATTTGACATGACAAACTTGGGTTTATTACACTACTTCCTTGGCATCAAGATATCATAGTCAGATTTAGGGATTTCTCTTACACAGCCTAAGTATGCTCTTGACTTATTGGCTTGATTTCACATGGTTGATTGCAAGCCATGTCTAACTAACTTTCTATCAGGAATCAAGCTTGAGGCTGACTGTTCTTCACCATTTTTTGATGGCACCTAGTATCAACAACTTGTTGGCAGTCTCATCTACTTGACTCACACCAGGCCTGACATATCATATACAGTGGGACTTGTCTCTAGATTTATGCAGGAACCTCATGAGTTGCATTAGAAAGTGGCTAAGAGGATCTTGCATTACATATAGGGTTCACATAGATATAGGATTCATTACAGACTTGGCATAGAGGTTGACTTGGTTAGATATACAGATTTAGACTGGGCTGGTGATTCATAGACTCTCAAGTCCACTTTTGGTTACAGTTTCTCTCTAGGTTATGGCCTTATCAGTTGGTCTAGCAAGAAGCAGAATGTTATTGCTATATCATCCATAGAGGCAGAGTATAGGGGAGCTATTAATGTAGATACTAAGGCTATTTGGCTTCAAGGGATACTTTCTAAGTTTGACATCCCTATCAGGCAGCCCACCATCATTTATTGTGACAACTAGAGTATCATTCAAATTTGCAAGAATTTGGTTTAGCACCAATGGACCAAGCACATAGAGATTCACATGCATTTCATTCAATAACTTATTCATAGTCAGGTCATTGACTTAATCTTTTGCTAGTCTTTGGAGCAAGTTGCAGACATCTTCCCCAAACTTTTCACTGAGAGCAAGTTCATTCATCTATGAGCTCTTCTTGGGGTTCGATCTACATTTGTAGCAGCATCATCTTTAGGGGGGGCCTTCTTCATTTCTTTTATGTCTCTATTTTGGGGGGGGGGGATTTTTTTTAGAGGTTTTCTCCTTTTCTCTATCTTATGGGAGATTGCATTTATTCATGGGTACCTCATCAAGCCTAATAGTCGAGACCCATTTTATATTTCCACACTGCCCACCTAAGCTACACTTATGGGGGGGGTATTAGTGTAGGTTTTTATTTTTCCCTATTATTTAATTAGGGAAATTATATATTTGTGCATACTTGGGGTTTTTCTACATTAGTGGGATAGGCTAGCTTATGTGGAGATGTGTGTCATAGATGTGTCATAGGTGTCATAAGAATGTCATAAGTAACTCCTTTAATCAGCTATTCTGGGTGTGGGAGTTACTTCTCTATTCTTAGCACCTTGTCACCACCTTTCATGGAGGAGTTACAATCTATTCTTGGGGTGCCTTGACCACCTTTTGTGGAGGAGTTCCTTACGTGCTCTCCTATATTTATTCTTCACTTTGGCCATCTAATGTTAATCAGATATTGGGTTTTCTCCTATTTGTCTTGTGCAATTTATCTTCTTGTATAATTTCAAATTGTTTTAGCATCTATGTGATGTGCACTAGCTTCATCTCATGTGATCATGTCTCTATTGCATTTGCATTATCTAGATTCTGGCAACAACTCCGATATAAAAAACATAAGGGTTTAAATTTTTAAAGTTGTATATCGATCATTGATGATCATACAAACATAAAAAAAGATCTAGATAGATATTAATATTTGGTGTATTATCTTGGGTCTAAGGGACTAATGGAGGTGGGAATATAAGTTGCATCATGTAGTAAACACAATAATATAAATTCTCCTATCCACAAAAAAGAGCCATTGAATGGAAGCAACTAAATTTCAAGGTTCTATAATAGATTAAATTATTTCCATTTAATCCTAGAGGTAGGCTCTTTTTTGAGCTAGTGTAGGGCTTTGGTTTGTTTCTTTCAAGTTTTTCCTTTCATTTCCCTTGTTTGTATATATCACATGTATATTTTTTATTTGCCTTCTCTTGTGTTTTTATTTGCTCTTAATAAGCCTTTTCAAGACATTCCTTACCTCAGGTTTCATCCAGTCACTCAAAAAATGACTTCTCAAGTTAGGAGTGCAGGTATAAAGGGACTATGGGTTTGAAATGTGAGCTTGATGTTTTATATTTTAGGGAGACCAATAAAGACAAATGAATAATCATTCCCTAAAATATTAAACTATTGAATACTAAGTTTGGTTCTAATAAGGTTTGCATATGCAAGAAGAAAGTTTAAATTATTGAATCACAGTCATGCTTGCACTTAAGCAACATTCATTTCCTAAGGTAACACTTATGACCAAGGATTATTGCCTAAAGATTAGACACTTGACCAAATCCAAAAACCTAGCTATCTTGGTTCCTAAACCTTTGCTAGAAAGCTGAAACTGGTCTATAAAAGCAAAAATTAGAAAAATAAGAGATCATTACAAATTTCAAAAGGAACTTTTAAAGCAAAGGTGATTCAGGTAATATGGTAGTGGAGCAATGCCTTGAATGGAGCCAAATTCATATTTATCAAGGCTATAGATGCTTGGTTGGAAGCAAGCAATGCCCAAGCCTTCCCTAAGCTAAAAGCATTGTTCTTAATGAATATTCAAACATGTTATAAGTTAATGTCAATGGTTAAAGACATGAAGTATAGAAATTTCTCTCTAAATCTCATGGCAAATAATAATTGGAATCAAATCACACACACAACATGATTGGGTTTTGATATTTGATCCCAATTTTGAATGTGTGAGGCTTGTTTAAACATGACTAGATCTTAACAATGGTGCCTGATCAAGTGGAATGAATGGCCTAATTGTGAGTATAAACCATAATATATAGATTTTAAAACATATTTTTATGGAAATTCAATTGATCATGATGTTACTAGTATGTTTTCACATTTTATTTATTTGAAGATCATCCACACCTAGTTTGGTTGGCATATTTGTGCATGATTTGGGTTTAGATCTTATCTTAATTTGCTAACATTGGATTTTTGAGTTTCAAATTTATAGGTTTAATGGATCCCTCCATGAAAATGGATTAGGTCTAGGTTTCATGATTTAATGTCAATATTGGTCTTTTACTAGCCTTTGGTTTATCAAAGGTTGCGTTGAGTTTATTTTGATCACCCTGAAACCTTGATTCCAATTACCCTAGACCAAGTCTTTTCATTTGAATTCGAAATTGGTGGGAACATTTTTACATGGGAGCATTTTAAAATTCCATAGACTTAGTTAAATTTTTATACTAAAGCTTGGTCATGTTTATTTGTATGACTAAATCCTAGTCTAAAAATCCATGCTTGGTCCCTTTTAGGTCCTGATATCCCTTAGCCTATGTTCCTCATGGTCTAAACTAATGCATGGTCCTTTTTATTTATCAGATCTCTATTTTATTTCAAGATTAGTCTAAACTTTAGGCTAAGTTCTTACTTCATATTTATTAATATGAATCAAAACCTTGGTCTAATATTATAGCCTAAGTCTTATATTATTTTGGATCTCTAACTTAGTTATATTTTTTCACTATCCATAGGTACTAATCACATTTTGAGCTAATGGATTACAATCAATGGCCCACATTTTCTTAGGTAAACAAGATTGGATGGTGTGAGTTCAAAGTCAAAAGGTAAAAGTTATGGTAAATGATAAGGCTCGAGCATATTCCCGTCGATTGATGCTATGAAGTTAAGCATACACCTCTTGATTGATGGGGTGTATTAATTAAAGGTTTTAAACCAAGTCCAAAGTGAACGCAGTGACGAAATTCATTATAACCACATTAGACAAAGTATTGAGCAGGTAATGGCATTTCATCCTTTCTATCAAAATCTAATGACACATATTGATCTAGTCTAGCAAGATCCAATGGCATGAGATCAAAGGGTCCCTATTATTTATGTTTTAACTTGGTTTAGGTATTTACCTTGAATTTTCATTACATTTATTAATATAATGAAACTTTAGGTTCAAACCTTATGCTATGTCCCTTTTTATTAAGCATGGGGCCCATTTTATTATGTCTTAATATTAGTCTAAACTTTGGCCTAAAGTTTTATCTATGTTCATTGACATAAATAAGATCTTAGTCCAAAGACTTTTAGCTTAAAGATTTATATTTTTCCTTAGGTTTTAAACTTAGAGATTTTTATTGTTTGTAGGAATAAATCATGCTCAATCTCATGGATTATAATCTAACGATGCACATTTGATTAGATAAAGAGATATAATAACATGAGGACATGATTAAAAAGTTATTACATGTTCCCAAGCTAAATATCAAGCATGTTATTGGAGATTGATGGTATGCATTTAAGTGTACACTATCTAATCTATGGTGTGTATTAAGTCAAGACTTTTGAATGAAGCCTAGAATGAACATGGGACTACCACTTTTCATGAGTACATTAGACCAATAGGACTAATAGAGAAAGATGCTAAAAGCCTATGGAGTTACCAAGTGAAACCATTTCAATATAAGAACTATAAACAACCTATGGAATTTAATCTTTTGGATCAAGATCGATGACACACATTTTCTTGGGCAAGTAGATCCAATAGTGTGACCCAAGATGGACTTTTCAAAGGGCTTGAGACCAATAAGCAAGTGGCACATGCCTAAATTAGAGCCAATTAAGTAGCCTAGTTAGTTTCAAACCTCAAAAGTGTACAATTGGATCTAATATGGTGTGTCAGTGTCAATATTGGCTAGGAATCTAAAGATTAAGTGTTATTATATGGATGGGCAATGATTCGAAGCACAATCAAAGGTCTAAAGTCTATTCCAAAGCATATTTTTCAATCATAACCATGGATAATTTTTTGTTTACACTAAAACTAGATCATTCACATATCATCATTATAAAATTAGGTTGTTTAATGGTGCACACTAAGGAAAAGGCAGTTGTCCAAGAGATTTTAACTGTGTAGATAAGTAATCAAGAGATTCTCCCAATAGTTTCACATAAGGACAACATTTGTTTAGCCCTTGCCCATGAACATTTTCCTTCTATCTTGAATGAAGATATTTCCAAAATCAAAGAGTTTGTTTAAAATACCCATCATTCATTATAGAGGAAGTTAGAACAATGATTCTTTTCTTGCAAATGGATTAAAACCTCAAGCGTGACATGGAATATTATATAGTTAGGAGCATCTTGGTGGGACTTGAAAGTTTTTTTTGCAATTCTACAAATTGTAACTTATGGGTCTAGATTTGGGAAATATTGAGAAATGTATAAATAAGGGTTTCATCCTCTATTTAAGGTTATTCCTAGTCATTGTTATTAGTCTTTGATTTCTCTATGTCTAGAGTTTGTAGAATTTCTAGGAGCAATTGTTGTGTGTAGATCTTGTCTCTCTTGCTAAGGTGGTTATAACTGTACAGTGATTAGAAAGCTTTGAGAGCATGTTTATATGTCTCTGTTTTCAAAAGAGAAAACTCACCATGTTTTTCCCCTTGTCATCATTTTGAACAATTAATGTGTGTAAAGTTTCCTTTTTTCAATATTACTAAAAATACTTATGGTTCTTTGCTCCTTCTTGTTGATGAAGTGTAGTAATATGTGTTACAAGTCCTATTGATGGGATATTTGGGTTTATGTTCACTACTAGTTGTCATCTTGAGCATAGATCTAGGTTATAAATACCTATATGTAGTTTAAATTTGAAAATGTGTTATTGAATGACCTTTTAGGGCACCCTAGGTCTACAGATTTGATAAGAAAAAAGTTTCTAGAAAGTTTAGTTTCAATGTATGCTTCAAGTTTTCAAGGACCATTTAGTATTTATCATTATCTTGTATTTTAGTATGTTTCACATCTTTTGCTAAGGATAATGTAATGAACGTTGTAAGAGACCTCTCTATTTAAAAATGCCACTAGCACACCACTTCCATTTTTATATAATCATCTAATTGTTCTACCTCTTCTCACCTTACATATAATACATCATTTGCATATTATGAGTATTATTTTCTCTAAAAATGCTTAATATCTTACTTAGCTAATATGTGTTTGCATTTTTATTTAAATACTAGTGTTGTAGTTTTTCATTCAACCTATATTTTGAAGATTTTTTAAAAGGAAGGTTGTAGTAATATACATATTTGTCTTAAATAGCTTAAATGTGACCTATTGCACTTGTGAATACATTATGAAAACCCTTCTTAGGTGGAGTGTGCAAGTTTGGTTGTGCCCTGGTCGCACCTGCATTTCTTTGTGCCAATAATCCCTATGAAGGTTGAATTATATAATCTATCCATGTGAGCAAGCTATACCTTAGGTAATATCACCTTGGTTAAATCAAAGTTAGAAGTAGCAAGGAATTGATCATACCCTTTGTTAGTGCCTCTTAGTCATTTTCTCAGTCTAGTCCATTTTTTGATGCAAAACCCTTCCCTGACTATAACAATATACTAGTGGGTTTCTCATCACTGTTTTCCATTTTATTCAAGTGTGCAAGTCCAAATTAGAGAGCTGTATAACTGGGAACCAACATATCCTAATTTCCTAATAATTCATATATCTTGAATCAACTTAGAAGAGGACTAAAAGACCAATCTATTAATTATTAAATTATATGCACAACTATTACAAGATAAAGGTATTGAACTAAGTTTGAAATTACACTTTATTAACCAATAATGAATTTTATTAGCATGATTGACTCTCCCATGCATTCATACACACTTTATAATTACTTTTACCTCTTATCAAATTCACAAGTACATGGAAAATAACTTCCTCCTTAAATTGTGTCATTAAGAATTAGGTTAGAGACCACCATTATAACTAAGAATCATCATGGAACTATAAAACAAGATCACATAACATATAAAAAGTGAACTTAAAATTCAAGGAGTTTTAGGATGCATCAAAAATCATAAAAAATATTATTCATTCATAAGGTACTCAGGAATGTATATGTAAACATCTGTAAACTCTTGACAGACCTTCCTCTGCTCAATAATAACCCACTTTTCAGATCTGCCTTGAAAGGTAAACCTTTATCTAAGTTACCTTACTTTATTTAACTCCTCATAATATTATTATAAATATATCACCTTAGAAAAACATGGATAATTTTGGTTTGGTCTTGTTTCAATACCAAAATTATCTCCATTGTCTTAGAGCTTATCCAAATATACTAATTTTTGGATTATCCTACATTGGCATGATTCTATAATGGATGTGGGATAGATTTACATTAAGTGGAATGTTAAATATAATTTAAAACACATGGTTAAATGTTAATAAATATATACATAAGGTCATATCTCTTTACAACATGCCCAAACACTCTATTAGTATTTAAAACAATTTGAATTTTCAAATATAGATTTTTAGAGGGAAAACTATCCAAGCTCAAAATAACAACTTTTACAAATGACTAAAGATTAAAATAAGTCATTATAGACCTTATAAAACCTCCTAAACTCTTGCATGATAATTTCAATGAAAAATGAAATATTACAAGGTTCTAAACATCTAACACAACCTTAAGACCTACTTAACCAATAATTGGTCAACTCTTAATTGTCTTGATGATGATTCTACATAAATAACAAAAGGAATTAATCCCTAGGGTAGGGTTAAGTCTAGTTTATGAAGGTGCACAAAAAATATGACAAATAAAATGAAAACATCTCGTGAGGAGTTGTGTAGAAAAAGATAACATAACCATGCAAATCTAGCTGAAGTAGTTTCTTATGAAGAAGATTTGAGGGAAGCTAGATTTCACAAGGAAAAGAAGTATAAAAATAAATCATTATTTGGGGACAAACAACCAATTTAGTGTGATGGGATGTTGATCCCCAAAATTAGCTAAACAATAGACATGCATGTAGTTGTACATTTCATAAAAGTTCAACACCACTAGACAAGAGGAATGCATAATATAAACCACACAACTTGTGTATATGACTTAAATATAATTCACATAAAAGTAGGTGTTAGTTGTCATAATTAGTCCAACATGTGTTATACAACAAATTGGTAGGACCTAGGGAGAAGCAACCATGTGGACCTAACAACCACATAGGATATTTCATGAGAAAGTGACATGTTGATTGGCTGGACATGGATCTTAACATGGATTTATGGTAGTATGATGAAATATAACTTGGTATTTGGCCTTACATTAAGTTTATATTTAAAATAAAAGACTAGGTGGAAATTTTGAACACTAGTATTCTTAGTGGGAAAAAGGATATAAAAGTAGGCTAGTTGGAAAAGAAAAGGGGGGATAGTCTGCTAAGAAGGGAATAAGATCATTGATAAAAATAAGGTGGAGATAAGTGAGTGGAATAAAATAATGGAATCCAAGATCCCATAAAAGGAGACCAGACAAGAAAAAAACAAAGGAGAAGAAAACTAGATAGAACAAGGGTGGATTGGAACAAGCCAACTTAGTATTAAAGAATCTAGGTCATTGGCCTAAGGGTTATATACCATAACTATCTAGACTCTATATATCATAATATCTAATATGATGATTGAGATTGATTAATAAATTTATTTCTTGTGGATTTAAGCTTAAAAGGATAATGTCTGAATGTTGCTAGTTAAATTGATGTATGTGTTATTTAAATTTTGTAATTGACAAAATCCTTTCCACTTGATACTATTAGCCCATGAGGTCATTAACAATCTCAAAGGTTTCTCCACTAAGAACACTCATACACCTGATTTAGTACTACACAAATAACCATTATACATAAATAACCCTAATGCATACTAGATCTTATCTCTCCTTGTGCCTCAAGTGGGTACATGGGGCTCATTCCCTATATGATATACTATAATAAGAAGATAAGAATGGAAATTCATTGACCACAGCTATGGCCCTTGGTAACTAGACTACCAACATGGTCTTTATTTCTCCCAAGGTCACGTATATCAAATCTTACTACATATCCAGACTCAAACTAAACCTTGCATTGGTTTTTATTTTTGAACCATCAAGTTTAGATTATATCCCAAAAACTCTATGTCTACAACCAACAATTATCAATCCACATTGTGACTTGGCATTCCTCTAAACTTTTAGACTTCTATTTGGCTTGCATCACACCTTGATAGGCCTTTTTTCATTTAGATTTAGTTCATATTTCTACCCAGAAGCTACATTCTAAACTTTTTTCATTTACATCTTGTCTTAGTTTATCAAAATACAAAACTCAAAAGGTGTGAGTTTTTTTAAAACCCTAAGTCAAATAAATACACTTCAAATAACATTTTTTACACCATGAGAATTGAAATTATTTATAGATTGATTCGTTATAAAGTGTTTATTAATACATACATTTAATAGGTAATGTATTCAAGTCCCCACATTGGAATCCCACCAAAGGGGAATTCCAATATCAAGTGGTAATATTTTTTCTAAAGGGGAGGGGTAAAAAATATTAAAAAGAGGGGAATTATTTTTCAAAAGGAGGTATCTTATATAGTGAAAGGAGAACTATTTTATGTAATTTGGACAACATTGTAAAAAGAGTGCATTTTTATGAAAGGATGGGATTTTTTAAATGAAAAATTGCTTGTGTTTTTTCCACTTCAAAGGCCATTCAAGATTAAAAATTACACATGGGGTGTCACCCATAGATCCCATAAGGGACACAACCCCTTGATCCTACTTGGGGTTTCTGCCCCTAAACCCTTGCTCCCTAAATCCAAATTATAATTAACTATAGATGAATTATTATTGGTACAAAACTTATGTAGTTATTTAATATCTTATTATTGGTGAAATTTGGGGAAAGTATTATAATCATATGTGCATGCATTATTAGGTGAACTTGACCATTTTTAAAAAAAAAATTGTTTGCATGTGTGAATTGATTCCATAATGGATATTCATGTAAATTATAAAAAAATTAAATCATAAAATGACGTGTTATTTTCTAAGATTTGATCATGGTAGGAGAACATGCTAAAATTTGTAGAATAAAATAATATGATGACCAAGAAGCCTAATTTCATTTTACTCTTCCTTTTTTACAATAAGGACATCCTCATTCATTAATTTTAGAATATAATTTTTAATATGCAACATTAGACTAATACACTGGAATTAATTCATTTTTTCCTAGTCCATCATGTGATTTAATTTATATTCTTGAATTTAGTATGTATCCACTTGATGCACTTTTAGACTATGACTTACTAGATATTGAGTCACATACTATATATGATGTTCCTATTGTTAAACCTCCTACACACAGCACTTCATATTCACTGGCATGCATGTTTGGTAGCATACTACTGAATTTTGTTCCCACATACTTCATTCTATGGGTCATCTTGGTGGAAGTTTTATAAAAAATTCACAAGGCATCATTTATCGTATGTAGCTTATTTGTTGGATTGCTTACCATGACATTGGTTTTGACATAGATGTTTCATATTCATTGGGTTCATTTGATGATAGAGATCCAATTTTTGTTTGATGTATTCTTCATGAGGATGTTGAGAAAGACATGAGTTTTATTTCACCTTCATTGAGGTATGAGAGTCCTGATATTGATAAAGTCAGACAAGGTCAAAATGACACACTTTTAGATGTTTCATTGAATGAAATATTTATGTATTTTTTAGCTACTCACATATAGGATTAATTATCCACCATCCATATTCATATAGGATGGATTTTATATTAGTTACATTGGTATTTTTAGTGTTAATTATGAGGATTTTATTAGCATGGATCCCCCAATATTAAGCCTCTTTATCCACACATAATCCCTTGTATTAGGAGTAACTCATGATTTTTTATGGCATCTTCTACATATTGACAAAATTATAGATTTCCTTTCATTATTGTGGTGTTATTTTCTATGAGATCATTTATAGTCACATTAATTGATAATGTACCATCAGGAGTTTAATGCTTCAACCTTGTCTACCTTCATATGTGCATGCTCTATTCTAGGAACAATTTCATTAATTCAATTGCTTGAATCTCTCATCACCACAAGGGACATCTTCTTGAGATATTTTTTATCTATATCTTAGGCACTATTTTATTGTATTGATAGTCCCCTATAACTTAAAGTGTAGTTATTTTTGTGAATCCCAATTTCAACTTGTTTTCTTTAATAATGTGATAATATCCTTCAACTTGATGTGGAGATATTATAGTTTATACAGTGTCAACTTATCCAATTTTTGAGTAGTTGGATTAATCCACTCATAAATTTTTTGCATCACTCCACATAGTATTATGGGGGGTGTAGTGCATATTTTATTTATTCAGGTGTTATTTCCATTGATAACCTATGGTGAATCACATCTTTTATTTTAGGTAGTTGATCAAATTCAATTTGGTGAACTTATGTGTTTGCACTTTCAACACCTATAAAAATATTCTTTTCATAAGGAGTTATTATGGTGAATACAGTGCTCATTTTTTTTGTGATCAAGTAATGAATCCATACCACTCATGCATAATTGAGTTCCTGACTAAATTTTAAATCCACCAAGTGTATTTATGATTGATGTAATTTGATCTATTTAGAACACCTTCTTCAACATTATTTTCAAGTATTATGCCATTTTATTAGGATGCCTTGCATCATATTTTTTCTCTCTCCATTTTTTCTGTTATTACTTTTATGAAACACCTTGATGGTGTATCTCATTTTTTTAGTGGGTACCTATTATACATGACTACCTCAACATGCTTAGTTAATGAGACCCATAATTATAAGATTTTTATTTTTATAAATTTTTAATAAATCTTCCTCATTTTCACTTGGGGTGGGTGGGGGGTAGGGAGTGTTAGTGAATTATTCTATATACACTAATGGTAAGCTAACTTATGAATTTATATTTTACACTTATACTTAGTGTGTGTAATGTCTAGAGAAGTGTGCATTTTATGCTTAATAAATTCACATGTGATACCACCATTTATGGAAGCTACCTTTAGTGGATATGATAGGGAAATGGGAGATTTATCTTTCAAAAGATATTTATACCCCTCATTTCCCTTTATACATCCATTCATTATAGATCATGTACCTTATAATCTCTATTTTGAATTCATTATTGTAGTTTTACACTTCTTATTGTGTCTAATGGCCAATGATATGACTATGGTAATGGTTTTCAGATGTGATCCTATTTCATGAGTGTTTACCACTCTAATACTTCTTTCTAGGTAGAATGAATAAATACTTAGATTAAAACCTTTGCATTATATGTGATTATTAAAATACAAATTCACTCATCCACTAATCAAGAGATAATTGAATATCCAATCAACCTTACATTCTAGCCTTCTACATATTTATATAGATAAGATATAAGGTTAGTGTTAATGTTTTGAAGACTAGTTTATTTGAATGAAATGTCATATTAAAATATTAATTTATTATTATTAGATAAAACCAAATAATTCAATTATGTAATTGATAATATTATTTAATAACAAGATATGCATACGTTTTCACACATTAATTTCTATCAATATTTATAATTAAATATTAAAAGTGTATTTGAAATTATAAAATAGTGTATAAGTTATTAAAAAATTAACATATCACCTTAAGATATACTCTATAAACCTATCTTCCCTTGATGACATCTTATTTAACTCCCAATTTTTCCTTGATCTAAACAAATAGTTCCTCAACCAAGGGATTTATGAATATGGTTTCAAAAATCTATCTAAAAATAATTAATATCAATGATTTGGTTCTATATCAAATTCTATATATAATGCATATTAATCTCAATGTGCTTTGTGTGTTGGTGCTCCATTAGGTTGTGAGAAATGTAGATGGCACTTTGATTATTTCAAAAAAAAAAAAATGGGTTGGATTGTATAAATCCAAACATAAAAAACATTCATCGAATCCAAATAAATTCTAAAATAGGATCAACATCTCTACCATACTCATCCTTAACAATAAAGAAAGAACTAATAGAATTATTATTTTGATATAAAGTCACAATACCTATCCAAAGATGATATATATATTCTACTACTAACTTACACTCATTTAGGTCATCTACTGCCTAATCACTAATAATGTATCTTACAACCAATGATTTTATACTTGAAAAATACTCAATCTCATAATAAAAAATACTAAAAATGTATCATTTAATGCACTGAGTTTCTTATGAATGGCTATCATTGGGTTCCTGACTATAGCATGAAACTGTGCTAGTTGCATAGGATATATATTAGGATAAGTATGGGTCAAATACATGATACTTCTTATAAAA